>OX438828.1:13774126-14309126 GCA_949315975.1 Eudonia truncicolella
TGTATATTTCTGCTGACCAAATAATAATTTTGCTGCAAATATTTATTTTGTAATACAAATTAATTATTTCCCATTAATAATTTCATCATCATCATCATCATCATCATCATCATCATCATCGGCCTATCTTAGTCCACCGCTGGACATAATAATTTATTGTGTACAAATATTTACCCCTTCCGATTTCTATACCCTCAGCATTTTCGTAGTCATATCGCTTAACCAATGCGGCCATCAAATCCCAATTTTGTAATCTTCATAAGAAGTTTCCTTTTAGGTCTAAATAATATGTAGATATTCTTATCTGTATCATGCCATACTTTACTGACCCAATCTATTTTCATCCATTGTTTTCTTGCCGTCCGGACAATCTTTTCCTGACCGGCGGTTGATTGATTGTTGGCTGAATATCGAACAAAATACGGTGCAAAGCGTGCGAGCTTCGCCTTTCATTCACTCTTCGTGGTTTTGTAGACTTGATTTATTGATTTAAATAAGTGGAAATGCGATAGCTATAGGCAATTGTTCAAATCATTCTGCTAATTGCGCTCGTAACTACCGATGTCTTTGGAAATTACATACGCTCGCGCCTTAGAGAAGTTTACAACAAGCGAAAGTCAATTTAGTTAAATCAGAATGAACGGCGTTCCGAACGAACACAGAGGTCCTTTATCGCGTTTCACGCAAGTTTCCTCGGGCAGCTCTCTACTTACACGATTAATTTGAGTCGATAAATCCGCATTAAAAGCGGGGCAGGGGCAGCCAACCGCGCCGCGCCGTGCAAGTAGCGGCCATTCCGGCCTTTTTGTTCTCTTTTCAGTTGGCTCTCTAAACTCTTTAATGCATTATCGGTTGATCTGTAGCAGTGACGAGTGCGCGGATCGATAGGAAATTGGTGAAGTCCAAGTGTGGGTCGGCGCGGCTGCCGACGTCACCGCCGGCGAGACAGGCCGGCAGCGCGCGCGGCGCCTGCGAGACCATTAGACGTCGGCCCGATGTGGAACGCTCGATAAACTTGTAAAAACGCCTTCTACCCATTTAATTTTATACCCTCGCTTAAGCTTTGCTATTGGCAGATTTCTTCCTTCTTTTTATAGGTCCGTCATTAACTGTATCGCGCGTTATTATTTCGCGTTTGTTTTTTAAAGCTCAATCGCCTCGTTAATTCCTTGACGTTGCTTCGGATACAGGCATTGCTGGTAATTTACGGTGCGACTATTTGGTTGTTTTCTCGCTTCGCAGCACTCGGGATGTGTTGCCTTAAAATTCACAAATAATTATATTAGACGTTTCTCTAGCATTTACCAGTTATTTAAGCCGAAACCGCAACTAGCTTAAATTTTTCGTTTAATGTTACAAGCACGCCTTGTAACTGATGGTTAAGTAAATAATTGAAAATGTTATGTAAACCGACAATCTGCGATCCAAAAATGCTTCTATAAAAATTGTAAATATACGACGAATGTCCTTAGAATAAACATCAATTTTAAAGCCAGCCCGCCCTCAACTCCGTACATTGCGTCGCAGGCGGGGAATGATACCGATACAAAATATTTATGACTTCAAGTGATAAACTTTATGTTGCGGTAAGAGTTTTATTTCCCCTCATGAAATAGGTGCCTACGTCTTTTTGTATGGTATAAATAGAAAACGTATTGACCAATAAAACAACTGTCTCGTACACCTTTCTGGTGGTAGTAGGATGCCCATTTGTTTTTTTTCTATTTAACGTTACGTATATTGATACGTTCGGTTGACTTTAGAATTCTTCCTTTATTCGCAAATATTCTGTTCTACCAAAACAGTTCAGCTCACTTTTCTGTTTGAAGTTTAAAGGCAATTTAGAAAATATAATAATAGATGGGTAAACTTTGTCTCGAGTTGGTATATTAAAAATCCCTTGTCTCCACAACACCCATTCGCGTAACGCGTTATTAAGTTACGTTGTAAAGATATACCGCACGATGAAACGCTTCTAAACTCCTAATTAGAAGTTACAAGTAACTTCAATAATGCTTTGCCAGTTGTCGGGGCACGTACGCGAACTTTTATTCAGCGAATTTGGTTACGCAATTTGCTGGGAATATTCAAGTCTGTCCGTAAGATGTTGTCGCTCGCGCTTCCATCGCTACTTATGTTCTTCGTATGACATAGTGCTTGGTTCCCGTCTTATAAACTAATTAGAGCACACTCTTAAATCAGTCTAAGTATCAAAATTATTTTCATATTGTTGTGTCGCAGTTGGGTATCAGTATCTAGGAGGTGAGGACGTGAAAACGCGTGAAAACTTATAGCCCTAGAGATTTTTAAGGAACTGGCATCCCCCGTATTATTCCATATTCTACAGGTATCGAGGGCAGAAAAGTTGAACGAACCCCGGATAGAGTTAGCCAAATCGTGAAACAATATGCCCTCAATCTCTTTCTGAAGATGCCGCAATTGACATGCTAATGGTTCTTATTCGTGTGGACTCATATTGTAGTGTAACCTTCACAATTTTTGGCTACTCCTTCATTCAGTAATTTACTTCACCACTTTTGTATGAACGTAAATGAATAAATATATTCTCAATAAATTTACTAGAAGCGTAAAAGTTATCCGTGATTCTCGTACATGCAAAGCTCACATCGAACATGGTAAAGTTCCAGCGTGCAATAAGTCGTAAAGTTATGGTTTCTCTTAACGGTGCAAACAGATAGATTGCACAGTATCGTTAGTGCAGAACCGGCTTAAAACGCGAGAGAGAGGAGCGTGGGCGGTTACCCCGCAGGGACTTAATTTGTTGCTCTCCGGGCGCCTCGCATCTCACTTTCAAACGGCGTAACGCGACCTTACCACTTCCCCTCCTCTAACACCGTGTAGACGTCATGTTCCTTCGCCGCCGCCGAGACTAAATCGAAACCGCTCCGTGCTCATTAAGTTTCCGTGTAGAAAAGTTTCGTCTCGAGTTCGAACTCGGCCGGAATTATAACCGAATTAACCTTATAAAACTTATTTCATTCTAAACTTTAACGAAATGCAGCGTGCTTGACAGAGTTTAAAGTTGTAGTGAAATGTAAAGAGGCCACCTCAAAAAAGCACCGCTCTGTCGCAGACAAACTTGACTTTATAGCGCCATAAAGCGATATTTTTAAAATGATCGCACGCAAAATAGACGGCGCACGGTCGCCTTATTGAAAGTTTGATACGGGATCGATGGTCGTGGCGCTAGTCGGTAGGTGCGCGACAATCTAATCACAATACCATAAAGGAGTGCAGTAAAATATTTATGTCGCTGGGAGCGGTACGGCGGCGGTGCGGGCACGGCGCGGCGCGAACGAGCCCGCCCGCCCCGCGGTTCCTTGAATTTTGAAGTACACTCCTACCTACAAGACTTATTGTTGTAAGACTGTTCAATTCAGATTTTTTTTAAGGAAAGTCATAAGACGATAAAATACGATGTAGTAGCGAGTTGGTGTATTTTTAATAAATTTATGAAGTTTTTAGTGAGTTGTTTTAGTCCTATGGGCACCCAGGAACCAGGGTAAGATTGTCCATAAAAATTGGTTATTATTTTACCTGTTTCTTGTTATAATTGGCATGCAATGGCATGTTCTCGGGTATTTTTAACGGATACAATGTGGCCGCGGTGGTACTATAAAAATGAACAATAGTGAAGTTGTAATTAAGTTAGGGGCTCGCGGTAGCGTCGGGATACGAAACAGCACGTTATTTTTTATAAAAATTCTGTATTCCCAGCCTGAATATTGGTCGGTTTGCATTGCACCTCAACTCACTTAATAAGATTAGCGCTAAACATATTTATAATATTATTGCGTTTCACCCAATGCTTTGTAGTAGAACGAGACAGAATTATGTTTTGAAATAACTTCAAGTTAGGGATTGTGTTCATTGTTAATTTTAATTCTATGTTATCGTTTTATATGCTTGCAAGAGTAATGCATGCAACATTATCATATTAGAAGAGAGATTCATTACTGTAATATATACACTCACAATTTTATTTACCTTCCCAATGTACACATCCTGACGGATTATGAGATTATGGCCTTTTTGTAATACACACTCACATCTTAAATGATATCCAAATACTAAGAATACCCTCTGATGAGTCATCCACACTTCTCATAACGTCCGTCAGTTAGTTAGTGATACGTCCGTCCACTAGTTCATGCGTAAATGTAATAACACGCAAATAATAATGTAATAAATTAACTAATTTAGTTCTTACTGCATGCTTGGTTGCGTATATGCTGCTGTGCTCTCACGCTAAGATGTTCGCGGAAGACCAGCGTCAGATTACTCTTTTAGGTTACCTAATATTATGCTGAGTGGACACCATTTAGTGTCATACTTAATATTGTTTTATTTTGTATTATGATATTTGTAATATATGGCATTAATAAACTTTATCTATTCTATTATATTCTATAATGCAGTAACATTTGCTGAATAGGTAATCGCAAAAAGTTACTCCATTTTGTACCAATACATTTTGTAAGGCACTACTACTGACTATTTCTTAGAAAATCAAGCCATTTTAATAATAGATCGCGAGCAAGAAACTACTGTAATTACATAGATCGGCTCGCCAACTTTTTTATTCAAAACAAATCAGCGGAGGCACCCGCCCGCCGGTTCCAGTTCCCTTCGCTTCTGCAGCCTTTAAATATTTATACGGTGAATGTTAATCACGTGTCGGTTAAGGCGCTGAACACTCTGAAATGCTCTTCTCTATGCATGTTTTCTATAAAAAAGTATACAATATACAACGCCAAGAAAAATGTATGTTAAAATAGTCAATGTTATTGTTTTCAAAACGCAGAACTACGATGTTTCGTCGATAGAATAAAATTCCGAAGTCACCTCTAAACAGTATCTATTTACATGTTTTTTTTTTCCATTTACTGTACGTCGATGAAATTAAGTATTATTATGTGTACGAAATACTTATTAGGAAAACGCTTTTTTTTTAAACAAAATAGTGTTTTAAAGATTTTTGACTAGAATCCAGTGGATCACGCACTATTTGCATCCCTTTTGCTTGTATGCAGATCGACGGAGACCGCTGTTGGTTGTCAGCGTCTGAAGCAGCCCAGTGCAATGCGGAGATTAACGACGCCTCGCATTGTGTTTATTAATTTTAGTTGAATGGAGAATCTTTGCGTTTTCAAACCGATTTCTTGCGAACAAAATGGAACTGATTTTAAGAAAGGCGTAGTTAAATTGGTTTGGTGCTTTTTGAAGACATACGAGCTGCGTATAGTTGCTGTTACATGAAATATGTTTTAGGCTCTATTGTTTTGAGGAGGGCGGTGGTAGACCGTCAGCAGTGTTAACACGCGTCGGAACTGCCGCGGTTTTTTCTATTTCGCACAATTTCTCGTATTTTAACAATGTTCTGCTTCAACACAGCTTTTGGTTTGACAAAAGTCTTAGGTCGAAGCTTAGGAGTAATATACAGGAAGCTCTTGTGAAATTTTAATTAGATTGGTTTGCGCAGACTCTATCGTTATGAAAGTTCAAATGTGAGTTGGGGGTTTTAACGACTGCCATTTTACAACAACAAACCAGGGCCAACAACTTAACGTGCTTTCCGAAGTACATAAGAGCTCAGGATATTTCAATTGGGTCAACCATTATATGACCCGGTTTTGCTAAAATCGCTTCACTAGCAAGTCGTACCTGAAAATGCAAGACGTTAAGCTTCTTCGTGAAATAGATAGTTTACTTGACTTTGTTAATCCTGTTAAAGCACTCTATAAATTACGCCAAATAATTGAGATGGTACTGTGTGAAATTGATGGCGACCACTGAACCGTTACGGTAATGATGTAGGTAGCCCAAAACCAGAAGACTGCAGAACGTAAGATTCATACAAACACGCTCGAGCAACGCACACATAGACGACCTCTCACGGGCACGAAATCTCGCAACAGCTGCGCACGGACTGTGATAGGGTCTTTGTGTGCGTCGCTTTAGCGCGGTACATATTAAGCTTACCTTCTGGGTTCTCATTATTTTGTGTAAGTAGTCTGAGTTACACCATACTTACTCCTCCCACCGGGATCCCTAAAAGCTTAGTGAAGTTCACGTATTCATGAACGCTGTCTGTTCCAGTATCTAGATGTATACATTGTTTTTCTTTATCCTCGTACTCTTCTGAATTCCAATCGAAACAGAAACGCGTAGACTGTATAAAACAAATTCGTAAAATTATACAAAACATTTAACATCAATCGAATGTCACCTTTGTATGTGTTGTTTTAATGTTTACTGAAATGTTAATCATACTAAATCTTCTATGTAGTATAGTTAAATGTTCCATTTGAAATTTATTAAATTTCTTTTCTATTTCCCAACTGGAAAGCTAAAGCCAAGTTTCATCTCACCCGAAGGTAAGTGACGTTAAGGAAGATGGACTGTATATAACCGACTACTTAAAGTTACTGTTTTCATTAGGTGTTCTTTTCATTTCGACTGTAGGCTTGTAGTTGCAGCCTGCTCACCAACTTAAACAAGGAATTAATTATTTCAACTTGTTTTCAACAAGTAACAACTTGGCATTCACAATGCCATTTTAATAACAAAAAGGATATAAATATACCGCACCTTTTAAACCTTTTAAAAGAGTTTGAGGCAGTTGTTTCATTCAAGCGTTATGTAATAATTTTTAAAGCAATGGAATAATTTCAATGTCTAGCTATAAGAACATTATTTCTATAACTCTTTTCAGAATAACATTAGTATTAGATAAAGCATTTCAGTTGACAGTTTTATAGTTACAATATTTTATTACAATATTTTTTCTGTATCCGTATTTAAAGGTTTCAATATCACTAAAATTATCATTAGATTAGTTTCTATCAAGACTCTGATTCCTAATTTTCTGAAATTCGTTACAACAGCATGCATTATGTAAAGCATTCTCGAACTAAAGTTGACAGTTTCATAGTCAACAAATTTTGTAAGCATAGAACTTTCCGTATCCCTAACTCATTTCAATCTACCTTAAATAACCATTAGATTTGTGGCTACCGAGTCTCCGTTTTCCAATTGTCTAAATTTCGGGAAGCTCACCCTAATGTAATCCGCAGAACCCTCCCCCACAAAGGCTAATTCGAACGCATATTCGATTTTGGCATTCGCTCGTAACTTAGTGGTTTTTGCGGCACATAAACAACTAGCAAGTGTGGCAACCGCTAACGATTGATTTGACTTAAAATACATAGTTTTCGGTTAGGCTGTCGATCAGCGGGCCAAATGTTCCGCTGTAGCCGCTTGGCAACCACTTTTGTGGTGGGCCACAATCGCCCATACAAATTTTGGGGGAACCGCGGGTATGGCTTGACTGCTCCGTAACTATTTTGCTCTTTTAGGGTTCCGTACCTCAAAAGGAAAAAACGGAACCCTTATAGGATCACTTTGTTGTCCGTTTGTCTGTCTGTCTGTCTGTCTGTCTGTCTGTCTGTATGTCTGTATGTCTGTCTGTCTGTCTGTCTGTCTGTCTGTCTGTCTGTCTGTCTGTCTGTCTATCAAGACCCTTTATCTCGGAAACGTGTAAAGGTATCGAGTTGAAATTAAACCTTATACCTTACCTTATACTCAAGTCTGCGGTTCTTTGAAGTTGTGAAAAAATCAAACTTCTAAGTTAACGAAAAAAAGATACGGCCGTTTATGTCGCAAAAAACGTATATTTCGACACTCTCAAGGGAATCAAAATTCATAGGGTGCTTGCCGTTGACCTAGAACTATGAAGTTTGGCAAGTATAGGGAAAAATCTGAAAACTATAAATATTTAATTAAATCACAAAAAAACAGGGTCTTCATGCAAGGAACGGGGGTGCAAATTTTGAAGTAAGTTAACCGTGTCAAGTAGGGTATCGTATGAAAAGGGCTTCATTTGCACAAGCTTAAAAAGATTTTTAATTATTTTTATGATGAAGAATGATAAAAGAAATACAAATTTGTACGGAACCCTCAGTGGGCGAGTCCGACTAGCACTTGTCCGGTTTTTTTAATTCAGTATCGATATTTCAGAGAATATCGATACTGAACTATATAGAATCGCTATCGAATTACACTCAGCCACTTTTCTAAAAGGCGGTAAATCGTGTTGAATGTTACAAATCGTGGTTCTATCCCCAAAGCCACGTTAGACTACTGAAGATGTGAGCCCACTATGATATTGCTAGAATAGCACTAATAGCTTTTAAGTGGGTTTTCAAGATTGTTAATAATGCTTTAACAGAATTTTTCAATGAATTTTATGTCACAGATTACAAAAATACAAATGTTGAAAAAATTTCCACGAGCAGGATATGAACCTGCACCCTTCTGACACTTCTGACCGGGTCAGGTGCTCTTACAATTGAGCTATCATGGTTCTAACCAGCCCGCCGAATATATTCAACACTATTTACTTTTTACTTTGAAAGCCAAAGGCATTCAATGTTTTTTTTTTCTTCTACATTTGTGATTTTGTAATTTGTGTTAAAATTATATAAACAAAACAAAAACATTTTATGTCACAGGTTGCATTACAGTATTGTTTCTAATATTTGACTTCTACACTCATCTTAAGTCTAATGTCATAAGTAGGTACCTACGCAATGTTTGATCCCAGAATTAGACTACCTAACAACGAGCACGTCCTCTTTAAAAACAGCAGTGAGGTAATGGTAATAATATTTTTATTTGCTTTCATTGCTTGTGCCTTTAACATCACATGTTCCGTTACACATTAGTTGTATCTAGGCTCAGTATCGACTCATAATCGCGGCGAGCAATCGACCACTGAAAGCTTTTTGAAAGCTCGCATTGACACGATGAAAGCGTGGCACCGTGACTCCGACCGCGTCACGAGCGAAAGTGACAGAGTTTTTTTTTTCTCTTTTTCAAGTTTGCATTCGAGTTAATGGCTTGTAATTTAGTTTTGTTGGCTGTTCAAATAATTTTGTGTTGTTCTCACCCGCAGCTAATGACACAACTACGACAGTGAGTCAGTACAGTGCATTCAAACGTATCGGCCCATCACTCCTCTTTGTGGTTAAGAATGATTCATATTGAATCAAAGAGACCTCTTGCTCTTAGTATTGAGAATTTTATGATCTTGCAGAAATAAATATTTTGCTTCAGCAGATGGAGGGATATAAATAGCATATTTACGTTCAATGTACATCTGCGACCGCAACACAAAATACAAGTATTTAAGTATGTCTATCTACTGACTTAAAAACGGTGGTTTGCGTTGCAGTCACATAAATAAGATGCAAATAAAATATTGACATTTTACTATTAATATTTCACAATATTATATGATCACACTTCAAATAAAGGAAGCGTAACTTGAAATCCTAGTCATATTCCTCCTATCGGATACTTGATAAATCGCTAAATAATGACGCCCTCTGCCGTTCCGCGCTACCACCCCTAATATCTTCCTAATGCGGCATGGAGTTGTCACATTGCACATTCACAACTAACGTTTGCCCTTTCCGCATTGCGGTCGAAACCGTCTCGAAGCTGGAAAAGTATATTGATATTCATTGGCGAATTAAATATGTATAAGTATTTGGATAAGTAATGGTTATTAAAGTGACACCGGCGCAGCGGCGTCGCTGCGGAGCAGTCTGTGAGAGCACCGAGTTTGTTAAGTATGAAAAGCTCCATTTGAACGTAAGCTTTTTTTTAGCTCGTTTTGCCTCCGCCCGGCTCGGCGAGCGCTCCTTTTGTTCCTGGAACGTGATCTGGCCGAGATAAAGCCGACCGACGTTATTGCTCCGTTCCTCTTCTCAATCGAGTTTGTTTCTACTCGTCACACTTTTGCTGCTTTGCGATTTGCGTATTATCATAGCAGAAATGATTTTCTGCTTCAGCGTAGACGATTTCCACCCGCCCGACTGGGAAAATTTCTGCGCCCATTTGTTTCCGTGACGTATAAGACGTAAGCGCATTACATTTTTGTAGTGCTCCCCACGCCTCCCATATCTCATGCTTCCATACGGCTTCGCTTCCAATAAAACGCCTCGGGATAACAAACGGTATACAGTCAAATGTGATGTAAATATTTCTGAAACACAATTTTGGATTGGGGAGCGCCCCGACGACATTCGAATATTCAGTAAAGTAGGATCTTCATGAAATTCATACTTTAAACCGATGTCTCTGCCTTCTTCGACGACGACGCCTTACTCATGTGTAATAAGAACTTCTCGAGGCTTCAAAGTTTTTTTTTCTACATTTCTTATTTCAAGCGGCACCCGTCCTTATCATAAATTACCGCTGCAAAAACTTTTAAAGCTATTATAACTCTGTTCCGTTGATAAATCGTAGCAATCGTTAGCAATTCAGTTTACTATATTACCTACGTTCACGCGATATTGTACCAAGCATTACCACGGATGTGTTTTAATGTTCGCAACGAGAAAACCGCTCGTATTAAACAAAACAACACTTTAGCACCCACTCAAAAGCCAACAGGATAAATTTAGCTGCGCTAATTAAACCGGGTGTATGTGTAACGCGTATTCGCGCGTGTCACCGAGTGGCTTGATTGTAGGCGATACACGCTGGAGCAGTTATCTCAGTATCGGCTGACTACGCCCGTTGTGGCCGCCATGTTTATTTTTAGTCTCGCGTGTACATTCACTATTGCGATGAAATTTACAGCGATCACCGTGCTCGCGGGTCAGGCGGACTCCGATATCGCCGCCGCGCCACAATATGACAAGCGACCGCTATTTCAAAAATGTCTGCTATTTTACGCTAGAATTCCCGCTTGGCCGCCGATGAGCAATAATTCTTTTGTTCAACGGTTGAGTTTCATAGGTTTACTTTTATTGCACGAGATTAGGGGAGAATTCTCGACATTCTGGGGACGTCTCTAGATAGAGTGCCCCCCAACGAGTTGCTGAATAACCGTGTATTTCTTAACTAATTTTAGATGTATATTTCGATTTGCCCTTAAAAACTGTCAGATTTCGTTTCGGTCCATCGCCAGTTATTGGAATCGCTCATGCTGCGGCAGTTAATACCCTTGTTCGTCAAAATACCATTAAGCAAGCAGCGGTCGCTGTCATTGGGTCGAGATTTGGCGTAACTTAGTGACTGATTAGCAATCGCTTGAACTGGCGGGTGCGACAGGTGGTCGGGCGCTGCTGACCCTGCCTGATTGATGGCCGCACGTTCCCTTCTCACTTGTATCTACGACTCATGCTCACAACGTGTTTTTGTAAATAATATTTGCGACATTTTTTTATGTACTTTCTACGGAGTAACCTTTTCAAAATTATTAATTCAAGTGATATTTTTTTACCCTCATCAAATACTTAGTATCCCTTAGTTGTATTTTTATAGTTTGAAAACTGATACCTCCTTGCTTTTCCTGTCACAAAAGTAAAAAAATGTAATAAGCATTTTAGTTTAGTATTAGTATATATGCTTCTGGAAAAAAACTGTATTTTTCTGTAAAGTTAATAATCAATTGTTGGCTCAAAATATTCACACGGTCTGCGACGGCATTGTCTCAAGGTCATATTTAACTTTCTTATTTACAAGAATACTTGAGAATTCTAATTTACCGGCACATAAGTGTCATCAACTTTTGACCTTATTAGTAATGCTTATTGAACATTAAACTTCTATTTTGATAATGATAAATAATTGGTAAATATATATCTATAAATTAATTGGTCCTCTTATACAAAGACACAAACAATATGACCCGTGTAGGTGTAGTACGGTATAATCTGATCTCTGAAGGTTTCTGTCTGCTCAAGTATATCATGGCATTGCACTTAACTCATATGTACGTCTGCAAAATTAAAAACAAATGACAGGTGCATCACCCCAAGTGATAACTCATCAAACACCATAATCTCCGGGAAGTGGCTAAGTGAATCAAATGTCAAACGTCGACTGTCTAGCTGGATCGGTCCCACGCTCGCGGCCACGCTCTAATAACCGAGGTCAAGTCTCATGCATATTCACGGCCCAGCCGCCGGCTCATCTGTAACGGTCCTGCGACCGGTTGGGTCCATTGTTGCGGGCCCAGCGCCAGGACGGCCGCCGTCGTCGCCCCGCCGACTTGCAACTCGACCAAAATGACGCAGAAGAGTTAGGACATCGCTATTAGTCAACAATACTTTTCTGAATGACTCAAAACAATTGACCGTCGAAACTTCAAAGCAGAATGGAACGGCCTTTTCGAATCAACGTTTTGAATTTAATTGAACGACAGTCCTTTGTTTGAATTAATAAGCTCTTTCAAGCAATCTGTATGTCGCGTCGGCTCGGGGCAGTTTACATGCGGATGAGACGCAAAAAAATCACTATCGTCGCCTGACTAAGGTCAGGGCCGTGAGTTTTTTGTGTCACCTAATTTACATGCACGGAATACCGAGCGTGGCAATTTTCGCTTGTGTTGACGTTGTGTGTGTTGCACTCGCGCCCTTGAGTTTTTGTTTTTACCATTTCACTTGCAACTGCAACTGCCTCATAATGCAACAATATTTGCAGATCTTTTTACTACGGCACGACGGGTTATTAAGATTGCAAAGGCCGGGTCAGTTGTTAAACGCCGCCGGTAGATATTTATATTCTAATTAGGTGCCAGAAACAGCGACCCGTGAGGGTGCATGCGTAATTCAAAAATACGGTTTTCTCAGCATGGAATATTATGTCATTATTTTAATAAACTAAACAGTGTAGCGTGGGCGACATAAGCGCTATTATTAGCGCCCCTTAATTTTGACTCATGTTTATTCGAGTAGGCGTAATAAATTATGTTGTTTATGGATTTTCTTAATGAATTTTTCGACAAATAGCGTCACCAATGTTAAGAAAGAGCTACTCTGTTTGTTTTGGTTCCGTTTGCTACCGTCTAGTTAATTGATGTGACGCGATTAGCTTAATGCTTTTGCTTCTTAGGGACTCTCTCTGTGACTCAGCAGTGTGGGCTTAAACGAGCCCTGGTGGAAAAG
This sequence comes from Eudonia truncicolella, assembly GCA_949315975.1. Lineage (NCBI taxonomy): Eukaryota > Metazoa > Arthropoda > Insecta > Lepidoptera > Crambidae > Eudonia > Eudonia truncicolella. The sequence continues at coordinate 13,787,110 of OX438828.1, forward strand.
CACATTTAATATTGAAAACAGCAAAAATATTAGGCAATGATATAATTTAATATGTATATCTGCATTTAAAGGTTTGCAAGTGTTTCATTTCTTCTAGGGCTAGCTTTAAATTACTACCGTGTGCTTTCATAATTATGCAAACCCAAATGGACTAGGTAGGCGATCATCAGTTTTGCAATATTATGTTATTGCGTAACAATATTTGTTAAAATTAAACCGAAATCTATAGTTCACAAGTTCACATACTGTACGTTTAAAATAGGTAATATATTTCACCTTTTTTTCTAGCTTAATGTCATTTGTCTGTGGAATTGTGATTGGTCATGTTTTGATAATTCCGTCATGTCTGCATATCGAATTGGCTCAATGTCGATTTGAGCCGGAACAAAACTGCGCGGCGAGCTAGGCAAACTGATTCAATGTTACGTCTATTTCTGTGGCGTTTAAACGAACTGATATGGAAATGTCGTTGACTTTTTTACATTGACTTTTATGCACACACTATTGAGTTATATTCGGTTTATAAATAGACTTTTCATATACTTATAAGGCATACCAATGCTTTGTTGAAATTCTGCGAACAATAACGTGAGAAAAACTAAATACTACTATAGCTACTTCAAAAGGTAGCGGAAGGCAAATTCTATTTAATGGCACAACAGCACATTTTGACAAATGGCGGCAATTTCTGGGCATTTCTCTCAATGTCTACAAAATTTGTTCGCCTTAAAACGTAAGCCGCGCTAAGGCATTTCTCATTCGCGGCTTTATTATAACAAAATCACCATCTAACTATGGACGCTCTTGATAAATTGTTTCATTTTATTAGTTTATATTGTATATTATGCTGGACTAACAGAGAACAGGTTATTCTAATAAAATTGCAGAAACTCTCTCATTATTTCAAAGATGCTTTGTCCAATTCAGAGCACGCGATGTACTACACTTTGCTAGATCTCCGCCTTACGGCGGCTAGTAAAATAAAGATGGTGCAGTAATGCATTTAACATTTTGAAGGATCATTAAATTGCACATTACACGGACGGGCCGCGTCGAGTGGCAATTAGAAAATAACTGTTAAGACGGAGCTCGTAAAAATGAAGTGTTCTCGTCTGATTAAAAAGTCCGCTCTAATCTTAAGCGGGGGGGGAGGGCTAAATCTTCCTTGTTCTTTGGATAATGTTTTGCGGTGTGTCATCTATACACTAACTTTGTGACGTCATTACATTTCTCTGTTGTGCTTACCCTTACCTTTTGAAATAACAATTACCAATGTTTTGCTTACATTATCATTTAGAGGAGTTGGCGCAGCGGCTAAAGCATTCGATTATCGTTCAAGTTAAGCGTTTTTAGCTATGCCGAATTCTTTATTGGGTGATCATATTTATTATTTGCATGCTTCAGAAGTATTTCTTCTTGCTCAAGACGTACGTTACGTGCACGTTAAGCCGTTGGTCCCTGTTGTTATAGTTATACATTGCAGCCATTAACATACGGCCATTCGGCCTGCGTGATGGGATATGGTTCGATATCTCTATTGCCCAAGTTCAAAGATCTTAAACTTACAGCAGAAGGTCGGTTTTAGGCAAATGATGACGTGTTATTAGTCGATATTATGCTATAATCATTGTTAGCTCGCGTCTTTTTTTTTGTTATTTTTTAGTAAAGCACGCTTTGTGTTAAGTTATCCGAGATAGCACTCGATGTTCATGTTCTTTGTGTAATATGTATTTTATGAACGTTAGCCGGTTATGCCCCGATTGAATCATAAACAACACAACCACGAATGGGGAATAACACCTCAGGTTGTTTCGTAACCAGAAACCAACGACTTATTACTCTACATATTTCTATGGCCACAGAATATGTAGATATGGCGTAAGATCTGATGTTAAAGAGATAAAAAGTCGGTTTAAGTAAGCAACTTATAGTTAGTTGCAGCAACTAGTGCGTGCGTGTTACGTTCGTGCAAGTTGAGCCAATTCTACATCGCCAAGTGGCCGGACGGCTGGTCAAATTTAAAATGTCTCAAAATTTTAAATTTTAAATTATCTTATCTCGTAGATACTAGATAATATAGGCGGTAGTAAAACAAGCGTATGACAACAACTAAACTGAGTAAATACAATCATGTATTCCCCCTGCTAGGAATCGAAGACTAGTGGTCTAACAGTCACTAGACTACGGATGTTCAGTTTATGGAATGCATCAAACAGCTTTTTTACTTAAAAAAAAATAGGATATATAAAAAAAAATATAATGTGATACTAGAAGATATACATTTTATATTCTATATATAACAAGAGCTCGATTAATAATTCCCTTTCATTTATATATAACAATATGTAGCTGATAGATTTAACAGGTGTCCGCACAGGTGCTCGACTACCGTGCTATTACTATACAATGGTGTTTAGTTGTTTTAAATTTTGTGTAAACGTGCTCTATTGTATAGATTGCGTAATAAAACTTGGTCAATTGAAAGTGATTCGCCGCGTGCGCTCACGTCACATATTCAATTTTTAATCAGTTTCCTTTATCTGAAACGACCTTAGCTGTTTAGTATTATGCACCTGAGTGGTTCATGAGCTCATTAATGCTGGGCTTACCCTTGATATTTAAAAAAACTCTTAGTCCTCATCCCACCTGATGTTAAGTGATGATAAGGCTGAAGGTGGAAGCGCACTTCACCCAGAACCTACTGAGCCTTTCTTGTTATGGAGTACGCTCAGTGTATCTTTACCAACAATATAATTATATTTAGAGAGCCTTTATATTATGTAGCAAAGCACTCGGCCCGATATTCGGAGGTCCTGGAACCAAAGGTCAGGTCGAGCAAAGTTTGTCTAAGACTTTTCGATGCATAGCTGGGATTTGTAATCAATTACCCGCATTAGTGGTGATTGAGCCAATATAATTGTAGCTATACAGGCCTTTGCCTAGCTGTGGGACAGTATTATAAGCTATTTAACTTTTGCAACAGATATTACATGCCAGACTTTATGCCTAAGGCAATAATTGGGTGAAAAGTTCATGTTATGGTCCTTGATGAGTTTCGCAATTATAAGATAAAAGGAGGACTCTATATTTGCTACTGTTTTTATTCTCATTTTATTTCTTAATAACTAAATTTAAAAAAAAATATCTAAAATTACTTTATAGGTAGGTATATACTTCCTTTTCTTCGACTTTCAGAATTGTTAATCGCCGACACTGCTAACAATTCCACAGGCTTAAGTTTTGGAATTATTCAAAGTGGAGTTGCGCTGTCAAGATGTATAATTTACACGCAAACTCCATTGGCGTTCAAGTGAACGTCAATTAATGTCGAATGGAGTGTGCTGTCGTCCGCCAATCCGCCATAGTATAGAGAGCGCTTATGCCCACCTGGGAGGGAATACAGCTCAATTCGTTATCTTTAACTACATACATATTTTTTTAAATATCATCATCATCACCATCAGCCTATATTAGTCCACTGATAGTCGTAGGCTTTCTCTAATGTAGTTACTTTGGATGCATTTCAATTTCGAAGGCGTTGGTAATCTCACAGAATTAATATCTTTCACAAGTGGAATTCGAACACGCTCATTATGGCAAGCTGAGTACGGTGCCCTACCAATTATGCTGTCCTCGTTCTATTTAAGCCAAGCAAATTTTGTCCATCTATATAATTTATTGGCTAAAGTGAAGCTTTATTTATCATCAATAACTTTGTTTCCAAAAACCAACCAACAAATAATCAATATTTATTCTTCTTTATAATATTATCATTCCAAAAGTGAACGTATGCCGACGTTACTCTTTGTATATTATTTAGGCTGGTTCTCGAATCAACACTTATTTCTTTTCGCTCTATACCATATACGGGGACAGTATAAGCCACGCAAAAGGTGCCCACGCGTTTGTGAATACAGAAAAACGTTAATTCGAATTATATTCACGTCAAAACAAATTAAAGCTTAAAAAGCTGCGTGGTAATTTTTCATCTCCATCTAAAATGAGCGTCGGTTGATGTCAAATTGTCATTGTCGCCTCCTCGCTACAGAGTGATCTTACTAAAGACACTTTTGTCATTTGGTGTGACGGCGTTTTAGCGAGCAATCCAAATATGCTCACAACCAAGCAAAGAAGCGATTTCAAGAGCTATATGAAAGATGGAAATGCGACGGCTTTACGTTAAAGTAATAATTGATTATCTGTCAACTGTAAATGAGATGAATATTTACGTTTTAAATATTGTTTAGCGTAATGTTGAAATAAAATACTCTTTACGAATTTACTTACATTTCATTTTAATATATTATTTTATCTATATACGTTTTTTTATTTGTAGTGTTCGTGTAAACTTTACAAAACAATAGCGTAATAATATGATAAAATAGTTATATAATTTTTAATCAATCATTGATAATATTATTGATACAAATATCACTATCAATGATTGATTATTAAATTACGGCACAACTTATCGTGACCTCAATTTTTCAACTTAGCTCAAACATAAATTCTGAAGACCGATACGTTTGGTCTGCTCTATTTAATATTTCACAAACCTGCGACAGACGCCTTAACACCGACTGCTAGATTTCACACACTAAATATTTGTGATCGGCGAAGGCATAAGACACTTCAGTCGCACGAGTTGATACGTTGCGAAACATCCTCTGTGGTCGGCTACAAAGATATCGCTTTTGTACATATTTAGAAACCTGCGCAGGTAGGTGTTGTGTTATCCAATCTGCGACCTATTTGCGGTCAGCCTCCTTGGCTATCGAGCACGATTGACTCACAATTAATCTAGAATCTAGGTAATTCATTTTGTATTATGTTAGTGTTTGTCTCCAATTCTGATTAATGAGTTAACAGATCCGGGACGTAAGTAGGTACATGTAATATTTCTCTAATGGTATCTAATAAATAATCCAATACATGGAAAATTTAGTGTCAAAAATTGGATTTCACTTGATTTGTTTTTTAAATACCAAGGCTTTTCAAAGAACTAGTCTTTACATATTTATTTGTTTTTCTAGTTTTATTATTATATTATATTTAATTTCAAGCTAAACAAAGATCGCTAACAATTTTCACACACACGCGTACGAATAGATGTAACAATCTTCGTTTAAACAAAGCTTATCGCTTATCTAATTGATTATAGTTACGAGAATGTTTTATCATGATCTCGTGTGATTCACCTTCTTGAAAGCCAGCTTTAATCAGTGGTGGTCTCAATTAAGAATTATAATTAGCAATGCATAATACTTTTTATCGTCTCCTCCGTCATGGTTGCTGCTTTTATTTGTATGTAGCTGGCTACATAATAATACGACACCCAGTTACTAAGCGATGACTGTAGATGTTAAATAACTAAATCTTCCATAATTTTATAATTTATACCTACTCGTGTGCTGAGATCGTAGACTTGTAGAGCGACCATGGCGGCGGGCGTGGCGCGCTAATACCGTGACACGAAAACGGAACCTGAATCTTCTTGATCAACCACAAGGTTCACATGGTACCAGAGATTTACAAGTTTTCCAGTATTTATCGAGACTGGTTTTTGTAACTGCGATTATCTGATGTTCAACTGGGACGAACGGCATAAACAGGCTTTTTGAAACAAAGAAGTATATCCCCGCAACCCTTGTGCAACAATCGCAAAGTTAAACCACCTTATACTGCACCTTTGCGTTGCTATATACTTTATCTCTTCAAAAAAGGGAATGTTGTGTTTAATTGTTTATGGTGTCGCAAATGCTATCAAAACAACAGGTTCCCTGTCCAAGAATTATAACAATTGGTTTTCAATTGTTATGTATCATATGTGATTAATGGGACAGGGAATGGGTTAAGATAAAACCCCCCAACAGCGCGAGTCAATATTGAAACACTTCTTCATTTCCGCGCTTTTCCGGCTAACGAGGACGCTTGCGACGAGCCTATAATATGTGGGTCAAGTAACCCTTCGCCGTGTAGAGGAGTGAGCAATCACACGCGCCGCCCGCCTAATTGAAGTCCAATGTCGCACTGCCCGCCCACGGTGATTGATACCGGCCGGCGACGCACAGAGCCAGCTTCTAATTCGATTGTGATATTGTTTGGACGCGCACCAACGTCACTGCGCTCCGCCCGCGTCTATCTGTCGCGGATGATGTCACACCAATCCACTCGAGTGGTCGATGCTCGAAATTGATGAACGTCCGTCAAAGTGCGGGCGTGTTGTACCGCTCGCCCCAGAAAAAGCGCTCGAGCAGGATAGCAAAAAAGTGGTGGTGATGGGGGGAGGGGGGCTAATTAGTCGCGCCGTTGCCATCAATATCCATTAACGGCGCCACACGCGATGCCCGCGCCAGCCGCGTCGCGCCGCCCGCCGCATGTGACAATTACCGATAGCTACTCTATCAACCCCCAGATAAGGGTTTGCATATCCGCCGCTGGTCGTGCAGTTCGAGGAAACCAGTCCGCCCGGTTCACACGGCGTGGTCCAACTGAACTGTAATTACAGTTTTCACGTTCAAACAATGGTCGCGCTGGCCATATCGAACTGTAATGTTCGTTACTTTTATAAAACTGTATCCGAACTTCTGAACGCGGTGCAAAGGGCCGACCGGCTTTTATTAAAATATCAAATTGTTTGAGCGTGCATCGTGCCCTAGGGGTGATCCGATTTAATTTGAAACTTCTTCACCTCAGCGCATGTTTCTAGGAAAGGGTTACCCTCTGTCGTAATCTTTGAACTATGACTTGACCGTTAATACGCATTTATAATTTGCTGTTCGATTATTTAGTGCGTCGGAATGGTCGTCGAGATACGAATATATTAGTTTCGTGTTTGGGAACAAAGCTGTCCGAAGTTTTGAGTAACGGTCGCGGGATCGTTGTAAGAGTTAAACTTACTGCACTATCGGTTGGAGTGTTGTTTATTGGACTCGCTCCTGTTGTTTGCGTTAGTTGACGGTTAGAATTATTGTTGTGTAGTGGAGACTGTTTTCTAATGATCTCTTCTCTATAGTACGGGCATGTGGATTTAGAAAATGCGTTTTCTAATTATCGTGACTTACTTAAGGGTTAGAAAGTTATGTTTGTAATTTTCGTATTCCTCATTTGGAACAGTTTATTTTTAGATCCTTGAGATTGGAGTTCGGTGTTCTGTACTTGTTCAACATTTTATTATTACTACAGATACAAATAACTCACGAACTTTCGCAATTTAGGGAACACCCTAACAATTGCCTAACTGGGTAGCTTAAGCTTCATTTCTTATTTAATATAAGGAATCATTGTAAATGCAAAATCTAAATATATACTCAAGATTTCAAAACGTTTTTGTATCCAAAGGAAGCGAATACGTTCTTAACTTATTTGTTTTTTGATAGCATAGAACTGGCTTGCCCTATGTCCCCTCACGAGGTAAGGTCAAGGCGTTGACACCACTGAACTCCGGCCGGAGACCGCTGGGTACTGGCAGGTGTACTACGCCAGCTCTCGTCCTCATTTGCATGGGGTGTCTTGCACTCGGCTTGCACTCATACCCCCTTTATAATTCAAATGACACGCTTTTGCCCGAACGCCAGCAATGTGAGAAGTTCTAACGGAATATTTTGCCTTCTGAAAAAGATTTTGTTTTTTTTTTACTGATGTGGCGATTGGTTAGGTATAAAGATTTAGTTGCTTATTATCAATGCAAATTACTATTATACAAACTACCTACCTATTTATTCAAAACGGAAAACCTGATAATTAATTTTAATACATGCTTTTTTTAATTCTAAAGGAGTATATTGGTTTCTAAAATTTACGCAAACGCTATAAATAAAATCTAGACGATGTAGACGACTAGCTTGAGCGTCTCGCGTTTATTTTACATATTATTTTTTAATTACGTTTACTTGTCTCGCTGTGACCGGATAGATAAAATAACATCTTAAATAAAATGTTTTTTATTTTATTTAGAAAAGTAAACATATTACAATATTTTGTTTTCGCTAAAGCCTAGCACACATGAGACGCGTTAACTTGAACTGCGGTTAATGGGTCTGTCTATAATGAAGATTCGACGGCCATTTAACTTGGAAGCGGCACGAGCGGCATTGTTTCGATCCACCTAAATAAATGCTTTGTTGTCGAATTAATTCTAATTTCTATTAAAGTCATCCGTCCATTTTACGTCTTACAAAATCAACAATATTGTGGACACACCGCACCGTCCGCGTCCGCCACGGTTACAGCGCACCCCTAAACTTTTGACTCTTGAAGAATCATCTCATCCGTTCATCCGTCGTCGCCATTTAACTCAGTGTCAACATAAAGTAAATCAATTAAATTTGCCAAACAAATCTCTGTTCTCTGTCGTATTGGACGCCGCCGCATCTGTTCTGCAGGCTTTGTTCAAGTTTATGAGCTATTATATTGTAGAGTTGGTAGCTCTTCGGAGTTTCGTGCAAACGATAGTGGAGATTAAATTGTTTTATGAAGTACCTACCAAATGCCGCTCGGTGTTATGTGTGTATGTGTGTGGGTGTGTGTTAATGTGTGTGCAGCTGAATTTCAGTAATGACATGCTCACATCACAGGTGAGACGGCCGGCGCGCATTTGTCGCTAACCACAAAGGCCTTGCCCCGGTGTAATCAAATTAGATACGTGACGTCACCGACTTCTACCACTCTGCTAATTAACGTGAGTCGAGATCAAAACCAGTATACATATTGATCGGAGACCGCTCGCTATATGATGAATATTTGAGTCGGCTGAATCCATAAATCTGTCAACTATGACACAGAATAGTAATAAACCCTTTAACGTTTACATGCGTCAAAGGTTCAATGTGTGTACGTATTTTGTCGTTTCACCACCATATTACACGGTGATAAAATCGAATTGGCAAACTAGGAGCATCGTTTTTAAAGGGTCTGAGGTGAAAGTAAAATATAGGGTAAAAGCCGGATAGTTGCCTTGGGGGGATAGATGCCCTGGTTTTGAATACACTATGTTAGAGATGTCCCTGGCGTTAGCGGTTTTCTGTAATTAGAAGTACCTACTCCCCTCACAAGCCTCAGTGCCCAAAAACCATAAGAAAGGGCCCACAAATTTCGTCTGTGTGAGCGAAAAACTTCCACGGTGAGACCTCGACGAGCGTCGTACTAATATTAGTGAGTAATTTTCATTGAATAACTAATGTTACGGTTGAAGATTCAGTCAACTATTTGTTTCCTCGCATGCACTAGAGTTTCAACTACACGGTCTGATACGATATATAGTTAAATAGCTTTTATTTATTTTTTAATGAAAAAGGTCAAGAATTCGTATCGAAAAGGATAGTTGTCCCATATTCTCTTGCGGATAGTTGCCCTAAGGGCAATATGCGTAAAACCCAGGCGTGGTCCCGCGCTACATATGCTGGACCGAAGTTAGTTTAGCACTAGCGTTTGAAGAACTAGATAAAAACGAAAAACTGTTAACTCAAGGTTTGAAAAAAATAACAAAATTATTATTAATAAATATTAATAATAATAAAATATCAAAATAAAATTATAAATTAAAAAAATATAATGAAGAAAAATAATCTACAACTTAATATTAATAATAAACTGCAAGTTTAACGGTTTTTGTTGTATTTTTAAAGTGTAACACATTATAGTTTGAAACGTTTATAATATGCTACAATATGTTGATTAGTATTTCGATTAGTACCTACTTAATAAAAAAATCTCAATGATTAATAAAGAGTGATTAAATATACATAAAGTTGTTTTAATCTAAAAAAAATTGAAGCAATTCCATCGTGAGTATCTATTCCCGTATGAGGCAAGTATCCCTTGAAGGATTTTCGACGAGAGGTGACTATCCGCCACATTGGGCAACTATCCCTCTTCAAATATAACGGGATTAACTCAAAAACAATATTAATCGGGTTTAAAAAAATAGGGTACAATGAAAGATAAAAGACCAATGTTTTAATATACCCGAAGCATATTGTCAGTAGACACTTAATTTATTAAGTAATAGAGAGAGAGTAACTTGTATCCAAAACAAGCATATTATATGCATCAAGTCAAGAGTAATTTACACCGTGATTTACCGAAAAACACCTTTCCAAAGCGATGATGGTGTCTTTAAGACGTTTCGTAGGCAGGCGTACCCAGGCAAGTGGCAACTTCCTCCATGACATCACTCGTCTGATTCACTCGATTCGCTCCATTCCTTAAGACGCAGTTTCGATCTGTTTATACGTTGAAACTGATCTCGCGCTTACCCGACCTCGGAATCGACGTCCTTGCCACTCAACTCAACTCATCATGCCACCGCACACAACGCCTTTGCTATCCGTGTATACATTGTCTATGATAAACGGGCCGAGTTTTGTTTAAGCCCCACTAGCTTATCGCACGCCCATTCGTCACGCTAATCTTTCAAACGAACCGTTTGTTTTTATTTCAAAGCGGAAAATCTATTCCACTGTTTAAAGGTAACTGCGAAGCTCCCCATCTATTATGCGACGTTGATTGCAGCGGAACATGGAATACAAATCCTAGCTCGGAACAATATTACGATTACGTCATTCATGAAGTAAATGCATTTATGTTGGTAGCGAGGGAGGCATCTTTGTACGCTTCCGCGGCCCGCTGCTCCTGATATGAAAAGCAGTTTTCCGAGAAGTAAATAATAGAGAGGCAGTCAGAAGCTCCGTACACCAGTTACATCTGGCGTGTATCTCTGCGACTGTGCCGTTCTTACTACTTAATGCTATGCACCAGGACTTGGACCACTTCTCATTGCTTGTGTTTTGCTAATGTACAATTATCATATACATATGTTTCCACAAAGGACATCACTTAATGTAGCAGCTCCCTGATATATGCTGCTCTTTCATAACTAAGCACTAGCTTGAAATCTTCTCGTTCCAATGCGTTGATTTCGTTCTTAAACATTTACGTAGCTAATTTCAAAATCCAAAACTTATTTATTTATCTTGTTCATAATCCCTTTTGCTGGGTTTTATCTCTGTACTCCTATTGCGAAAGGTTGAAATTCCGCACACAATTCATGCAACATGATACCCTAAGTAAGTGTTCCCAGACGGCTAATGAAACTTTGCAAAGCCAACACGAGACCGCGCTTATTTAGAAACAGCGATGTCTCGCAGATGACGCTCTAACAAATCTCAATATCTGGCATATGGTATGAATATTTAGAGTGGGAGAACGCATCGAGCGTTTCTCTGCACGGTTGTAAGACATCGAAAATAGATTATGCGAACGGGGTTAGGCGCACCTGTTATTTGGGCTTACGGGCGAGCGGGGCGGGCGGGGTGGGGGCGGCAGATTCATTAATAATGGCTCGCAATGAGACGCCCTTATTTACGAGCTGCGGCAGTCGAGTCAAACCGCACCGCACATAACGCGATGCTGCGTGCCGCACAACCTGGCCAGGAACGGCCCACCATTAGCTATGCATCACGACCCAACAAAAACCAACCAACTATGCCCACAAGCGTGCGCAAACATGTTTTGTTAAACGCATTTGGTTGACATTTGATGCGATTAACCTCAACAATTGGACGCTTAATTGGCTTCATTCGATTTGTCTTCCAAGTAGCGCTTATAAGGTAATCCCTTGTCGATTTTGGGCTAGAGTAGAGTTCAACATACTCTGGAATTAAATCGCTTCATCGCTGCCTCCACGACATCGTCGTGCGTCGTGCAGCATTTAAGGTGGACACAAAAACTCGGCTTTATTGTCGTTCGCTAACCATAGTAAGGCTTAAACATAAATTGTAATAATGTTTGCTGGCTGGCTTCGTAGTTTCTTCGTTGATAGCTTTTTGTCGAATAATGCATTTCTGAGTTTAGTCCGATGTTTTGGTCCCAGTCTTTAATACATTTTCTTACATTATCCATCCTTTAGCCGATACTTCAAAGCAGCTTTTGTAAGAGCGGTGTGCGTGACTCCATTTTTGATTTCATGCGCGGTGGCGGCGGCGGTGCGGCGCCGAGCGGCCAGCTAGCGTTATGATTCACTAAGTGTTCGTCTGTGCTTTTCTTTTTATGTACGAAATCTATGAAAGACGATGATTGGCATCTTTTATGGAACAATTTTTTGCCTTATTTTTTTAAAGGCCAATGAAGCGAACAAAAAAATTATCCGAATACATTAAAAGGTACTGGGCATTTCGAAATAAAATCGGTGAATCTTTGATCATGGAAGAATGTTAAAAACTAAAAAATCGTATTGCGTAATGTCGGTATCGTTGGTATAGCAATGTGGATCAAACAAACAAAGAGTAGTTACTAAATTTGTGCATGAGCAGTCAGTCCGTCTGTGGTGTGAGGTAAGCGACCTTACAGCCACTTAGCACGCTCTGCGCGCTCGGCGTGGCTCGCGCTGCGTTACTTATTACTTCGCCGGTAATCATAATAATGGCGGCGCTTAGACGGCCCAAATGTACACATTCTACACATTTACTGAACACGGTGACGTACACAATTCCGATAATAGGAATAAGGTTTTCCGAGCGAAAGCTTGATGGAAGCTCTCACTATACGCAAGACTGCAACGCCTAGCGTATTTCCGCGCTGCTATCATTGTCAACCCCTATCGTGGTCTTGTAAAATCAATACAGTAATTAAATTGATTATCAGCATCACCGTGTTCAGTATTCCTTAAATCGCACTGTCTACAGTCTACAGAGTAATGAGTAATGGAGTGCTGCACAATTATGCAGCGGACCGGGCCTCGCCCGGCGGGGACGCAAAGCGCTAATCATTATAAAGCATTATTAAAGTTTATAAATGTAACTAGGCTGTTGCATGATACTAATTAGTGTTCTCAAATTTGATAATGGCCACGTTTATGGACATCCATAAATCTCCATTGTTTAAGTCAATTAGAAGAAATTATAAAAACTAATAACGCTCTCGCCAGTTTCAAATATTTCTCTAGTTTGTAAGTAAATTAGCAGCATTTAATAGAGACGTGTGGTATGTGTTTAATGTTATACGCCTGTGTTATCTAATGTTACAACAAGGGCAGCCGGGTAAAGTGGGGCATTCTCTCGCGGATAACTAAAAGATATCAATGGGTGCCAATGGAAGGCTTTCATTTCCGCGCCCACGTCACGGATCCGGAACCCATTTCGGCGCGTGGATCACCTGTAACGGGGGATACGTCTCCACTGGAATACATGCGGAAATCGCAGACGTTTCCCGTTCGCAAAACATTCGCTCTTATGTCCGCAATCGCTGTGTCGTCATGCCATTTTCTTTTTGATGTAAACAGAAGAGTTAGGATAGTGCGGGGTCTGAGGAAAATGCTCACTACACAAGAGGACCTCTGTTTGCTTTAGCTTCTAAAGCTTTGAATATAACTTTAACACTTTAATCTTAAAGTCTGTGGTCTAGTGAGACCATAAGTCTCAGGCTCAGGATGCTTTTGGGTAAAACAGTAATTAAATACAAAACTGAAACAGTTATTAGTATCAGAGATATCTTCAACAGTCCCTAATCCTTTGGGAATCCGAATAGACAATAGTTATCGCTGGATGAACTGGACTGTGGATGAACTGTCACACGCTTCGTGGGGGTGGGCAGTTTCAGTAAATTACTGTTAACGCTAACTCCGCTGACATGAGCAAAGAGTACAGCATGATGAATGCTATAATAACAATTAATGAATTACTATATTGGTATTTATGTAAATTTTTTTTATATATTTGGGGTAATCACAGTGCCTTGATCTCACCTGATGTTAAGTGATGATAAGGTCAACTGGTGGAAGCGCACTTCACCCGGAATCCTCAACTAGTGAGGCATTATTGCCTTATCTCTATCTGCCAGAACACAAATATGCTACAAACATTGACGTTATAACGACATATTTAGATAAGATAATGGTAGCTAGCCAGGCGGACAAACTAGCCCTACTACCATCCAAACCGAGTACACAAATATGTACCCCCACCCCACTGGGAATCGAACATGGGTCCTAACCTTTGGGTCTAAACTGGTGGTCTTTAACCGCTAGAACACAGAGTCGGTTATATTTTTAAATAAAAAAACTTCAATAGTCCCTAATTCAAGTTCGTCCACCATCGTCCTCCACGCAAGAATCGAACACTCGATTAGACAACAGTTTTTCTATCGCTCCCACCCCTTAATGTGTGTAGTAGTTCATCCACAGTTGCAGTAAACCAATTCGCTGAAGCGGGTTAATTACCGTTTATGCGCAGTCATCAAAGAGGCAGGCGCGGGCCCGCTCGCTCGTCCCGGCTCCTCGCTTTTAATTAAAACCAAGATCCCCGGTGTGAAGCTCACCCACAAACCACTCAGAACACAAGTATTTATTTTTATAATCGCACACAATACTGAATAAAAGCCCAAAAAATTGGTCTTGAAAAAATTGTCTATGGATCTCGATTGGTCAGACCACCGGCTTAGACACAGGTGCTGGGGTCGATTCCCAACACGGGTACATAGTATAGGCAGGACTTAGTGTAAAGCTTGTTCTAAGTCCAGCTAACTATAGCTACTCGTACCTATGTCGAAGTCTGTCGTCATAACAACCAAACCAATATTTTGCAGTGTTGTAAAGTTTTTTCAGTAGTCAGAAGTAAGCCTCTTTCCCTGTGGTGTGCGTATCAGTAACAACGAAATAAAAAAGAGTTTAAAAAATATTATTGGTCATTTAGTCCTGTTTCGTCCAACTTTAATCTGTGACGTCGCCCTTGTGGCGTCTATTTTTAAAAACGTTTGTCTAACGTTTGTCTGAGATCAAAAGTGAATTGAAATCATGTACTTACCTAAACTAAAAGTTTGCTGTGTCAATTACTTAGCTACGTTATAGTATATAGTTATAGTATATAAGCCTAATTGTTTTCTTAACTAATGAATTTAATGAAAATAAATTGATATCTAAAATGTTAACCTGGGATACCTACGCAAGATTAAAAACATCTAGACAGAATATTAGCGACACTTAAATCCGGCCTTCATTGGAATGCCTAGTCATTGGAATAAGCTCTTTATAAACTTCATGAAAGTTTGTGAAAGAACATAGAGCTTGAAACACCGAATAATTGCCTTTATCATTAAAACAACCGCTTCCCTCATCGTCCAATTGCAAACCAATAAAATTGTTACTGAAGTGTAACTCAGTCAGTTTACCAATAAGAGGAATGAAAAAAATTACGAACAATAGATTGTATATGACAGCCGCTGCCTCCGTGCTTCCAACGCGGGTTAGCCAATTACAGCGTTGCGCTTCAAGGAAGCTAACCAGTTTCTAAATTCTTCGTATATTTAATTTAGCTTAATTGGTGTGGATACACGAGCGAGCAGTCGACCGAGAATCTGTGCCTCTCGGTTGGCGAAATCGCGTTCGAAACGGTACCCTCGCAAAACACCTAACTCGCCTTTCTTATCTCCATTCTCATTACTGGTATCTTTCAACGCTGTCCAAAAAAGAGCGGCTGCGGAAGCCACAAATTTAGTTTTCGGCACTAATAAGCCTTAAAGGTGTCAGATGCTTCAAGCAATTGCTATAATCTCAAGTGAGCGTGGGAGGGTCATTCTTGAATCACAAAAATTATGACATACTAGCAATTTTTGTATTGTTATAAACATTGTATACAGTCATAAAGTACTATTAGATTATCATTATATTGAAACATACACGGTCATATGCTTTTAATACCCTGATGATGTCACGGCCTTTATGTATATGATAAATAACGTCTTCGCAAAAGGAAAGGCCAATAGCGTTTGTGGGTGCCCGGGTGCGCTATGAACGGTACAGGAAACTCGGCGCGTGCGCTGTAATCCGATGTGGAGATGAGCTGCGTGGGCGCACCCCCGCGACTCATTTGCTCACCAATTGGCCACTCGCGCGTCGAGGACCAAGTTGTTTTTGTATGTGTATCTAGTCACTCACACGCACGTGTGTAACTAAATTAAATAGGTCAAAAATTGGGCTTGGGCAAGCGGACAAGCAAGACACAAATAGAGACAAATGCCTCTATTTTTGTCGTTAGAGTTAGAGAATTTATCAGACACTCGTCATCCGATCGATTTGTCAAATATATAAATAAACAACCCAAAGATTGAAGAATGCCTGTGCCTTAGCTAATTAAGTCAGTTTATTTTAAAACGAGATTCCAACCTTTTGATTTGATTTTGAATGGATCTCTCGTATGTTCAATTTACCAAATTAGACTTTGATTTGGATTAAACAACATTGTTGTACCTATCTACAATTTAGTTCAATCGGAGATAGGTCCGATAAACTCGGTGTGCTGCTGGTCAGTAGCGGGGTTGGTTTATGTAATTTAACTAAAATGTCTCTCTCGGTAAGACATGGCTGCAATTGTTCTCGAATTGTTCTACGGATTCGATCAAGGAGAGAGGTGAGGTGTACGGTTACATGAAAGCGGCGGCGATTGGCAACAGTGTTGTCACAAAATAAGAAGACTGCAGAAGGCGAGCTTCGTACAAACGCGCTCGAGCAACGCACACATAAACGACCTCACACGAGACGGTAGTACCTACTATTAGTTATTCTGTAACACGAGCACGAAATCTCGCAATAGCTGCGCTCGGGCTGTTCCGAACTGTCCCGAGATCCATGTCCGTGCAAGGGGTCTACGTGTGTGTTGCTCGATCGCGGTATGTGTTAAGCTTACCTTCTGTGTCCTCCTTATTTTGTGGTGTTGTGGTGTGTTGCGGTGTGCTTTCGCGCCGTTCGCGTGTGTGGGTGCTGCGTTCGGCGTGGGACGGGGCAGTGCATTTTTTGCGAAGACGAGATGAACGCCAGGTTGTTGAACCCCACAGCTTGTCTCGCCGCCGAATTTCGCCTGCCGAGCGCATCTTCCACCACATTCATGTCCGGCTGCATGTCAATCGCGTCAATTAGGTAATGTTCATTACAAAACGTTAACAATCTTTTATCTATTAAGAAACCTTTTGTCCGTTTGATTGCACATTGGTTGAACACATTACGTTCATTAACTCTACATTAGCGCCTAAAATTGCCATTCAACTTTTGATCGATACGACTAAATATACCTAACTTGGTGTTTTAGGGCAAAAGAGAAAGGGATATGGCCTTGAAATTATTTTATAATGCATTTTGACGAGCATTGTCTGCGTCTGCGGCGAACGTTCGACGGATTGCGTGCGCCGACGCCGGCACGCATTCTGAGCAGGCGGGCGGGCGGCAACAACAGCTGGCTCCGCTGTTGCCACTCGGTGCAGACCTGAAGAAATCTTTAAAAAACAATTAATTTGCAACGCCCCTCGCTCATCGCACTTCTCTCATTCGGGAAGAATGTGCGCCTTATGAATTTATGAAGTGCAATAATCTTGCCGCCTTTGTATGACCAAGCGAAGCGCCCGTCACACACCGAGATAATGTGTAATATAAATTCAGAACGGTGCTTTCGTTCGAACGCAATACAGGCTAGACGAGTAGCTGTATCGCTATTACTGCTAATTACTCATTAAAATGTTAACCCATAGGATTTTCTTTCTTAATAGGAGCAATATTAGATATTGACAATTAAGGCTGTCTACTATCTTACCTAGTTCTTTGAACGCGCTGATACGTAACCATATAGTATTATTAATATAATCTGACAGTAGAACCGTGACTGGTTTAAAAGTAAAGTTTCGTAGGTCAGGCAAATATAAGCATATCTTTCCCAGAATCTTGTTTTCGGTGTTATTTTTCAATTCTCGCCTCTTAGTAGCGCCCTTCAAAACTACTATTTTGTAATGAAGATAATAAACTGAAACAGTTACTCCGAAATCCATAATTCTACTAAGAAGAGACTGAGGCTTCCCAGTTGAAATTGAAAACCCGCATTGTAAACAGCCAACAGGCACACGAATATAGGGTCTAATTTTTTATATATTTTTATTTCTTCAAATTTAAATTTCGCCCAAATAATACGTCATTTGGCTAAGATAATGATGATGATGATAATGATCTATAGTTGAAACACCCCTTTCTATTTGCGCTGTTGGATCTGTGTTTAAAAGTTAGGGCTCTATAATTGATTAATCAAATGCACTACAAGTTATGTATTATAAACAGACACTATTAAAAATTTGTTTGTTATTCTGGACACTGTTGAAGAGACCACCACAAAAAACTATTTGAAAACTGGTTCAAATAATACGTCTAAGTACGCGATCTATCAATCTCGATTCTCGACCGAGTCCATCCGTAATAAACATTTTGAGTTGAAGGTAACAACAAATTGGCCTTGTCTCGGCCGTTGACACGGTCTCACAACAAACGCTTTGCAGGTCTGCATTATTAAGATGATAGCTTGCCTGTAAAAAACGGCTAGGTATTTGAGTCAAATGTCTACAAGAAGCGTATAAACGAGCTTTTAGAAGTCACGCTTCACGGAGTGCGGCCACAAAAACGGCACACATCGCAATGGTGGCCGTTGCATAACCAGTCGCAGCCATTGGTCGCTTTTGTAACTTTTAAAAGTTATAATAAAGTAATACAGAATTATTATTTTTTAATTTTACAAGGGGTAGCACTTGATCTGCATATTACTTGGGCTCCGAGTCTGCTTAATCAATAACGTCTCCAATAGTATGTGGAAGTACTATACTTCATACTATTATAAAGTTTTGGACTATGGAAGAGTTTGACAACTCTTCCATAGACCTATAAATGTCCAAAACTTATTAAATTAAATTAGGCTATCGAAACACGATTGTGGACGGTTTAAAATCGCTGAATCAAGGCTCCGATCTCAGTGACGTTAAGGCAGAAGTTGGAAGCGCACTTCACCCGGTATCATCATTTACTAAGGTAAGTAGGTACACATTAATTCTGCTAATATTGATGTTATAGCGAAACATTTAAATAAGATGGTTGTAGACAACCAGATAAGCCGATCACAATAAATGTACGCTTGGAATTGAACTCGAGTAGAACATAAAGGCGATAAAAAGAAGTAAAAACATGTATTTCAACACAGCCTGTGTTATAATTATAACAACACAAAACAAGGAATTAACAGAAAAACATATTAGAAATTTGGTTTATTCTCAATTACAGAAATTGGGACACGCGTGTACATTTTCTATAACAGTAATAGTAGACACACTAAATGTACCAAGGTGTCCCTTGTTCATATCCACTGCTTTGGTTAGCTTGTTCCACAACAACGACAACGTTAGTAGCATTATTGTATTCAGACAGTTAGAGATAAGGTAGCCAATTTTAAAAATAGTAGGATGAAGTGTGCTCCCAGCTTCAGCCTTATCATCACTTATCGTCAAGTGAGATAAAGGCCAAGTGCTTACCTGTTTTGAATTATACGAGTGTTATGACAGCGCGGGTGATGACGGACGTAGCGACTCGCACGTGGCTTTAAGTGCATCTATGTCACTGATAAAATGTTATATATCTATCGAAATCAGCCTCTGCTTGGTATAGTCCTTCGCCCACAGATTAAAGCACTAGGGGTGATCTAAACCATAATCCACCACTCTGGTCTGGTCGGATGAGGCGGAGTTAACAAAAGTAACGTCAGACACGAACGACCTCTCGGACTCTGGCGATCTCTAGCGAAATCTCAAGTTAATTTATTATTAATGAATCACAACACGATTGATGATGTTGAGAAATTTATAGGTAGACTAGACAAATCAAAAGTTTAAGGTAAGCGGCTAAGCTAAAAATCAATTTGTCAGGTGTCCTTTTATTAACTATAGTCGTACCGCTTTGACAGTTTCTAGAATATCGGGATAAAATGTGTTAATCCAGGTTATAAACTATCTGTATGCCGAATTTCATCCAAATCCATCCATCCGTTGCAGCGTGAAGAAGCAACAAATATACACACATCACTACACACAAACTTTCGCACTTATAATGATAGTGTGATTATAATTTCTAACAGTGTGCTACCAAATCTATTACCGTCACATTATCTATTAGGCTCGTCGTAAAACTAATTCGGGATGGTGTTTAAACCGAAATTGGTCCGGTACGGCTCTCGTCCCGATAACCGGTTATCGTAAAGTTACAGCAGTGGAGTGCATTCGCAGTGGTCCGCCCGCCGCGGGCGGGTCACGCGCTGCATTCAAACCCGTTTAATGTTAGTTATAAGAGCCTACTGTTGTATAGTGTTCTGGTTTTGTGCGAGGCGCACTTTCGCCGCTCGGCTCCTCGGGTGCGCCCGCGCCGTGTTGCCTACTCGCTTACACGTAACCCACTCTCCCCCACGCGTAGGGTTGCCAGATTTTTATTATCTTTCCTTTTATGGTAATTTAATAAACGGTTTTAGCAAAAGTGTACACACTGCTGCACATCAGGCTTCCACAAACTGTAAAATTTTTAGATTGTGCACGCGTCTGAATGAAAATATAAAATAGCGATTATGAACAACTTACTCTCACAAAACAGTAATTAATCGTTATAGGTACACGAATATTCGAAGTAAAATTACGATAACTTTTTATTTTAATTATTTTGATAAGTTAAGTACCTACATAAAATTTCTCGTAGAAAAATCTTGCTTCTGTAGGATACATTATTTAAAAGTAGTTTTTTGTTTTATAAAGTATATACAGAACACACACTGAAACATAGTGTAAATAAAGTGACGATACTTAATATATATTTAGGTGACAACCCTGCCCACACCCCCGAACTCCCGAACTCGATTCACAGGCACGTTATAAGTCCCTGGCAAGTTCGTATCACAAAAAATTAAGTCTTTGTCTCGCTCGACTTTACATTTAAAAAGTTATTTCGGCCAACTCTAGTTGGATTGTTTTATTAAATTAACGAAGTTGTTGTTTTCATTAAAATTGTTAGTGAAATTCGTTATGTTCAAAATTACAAGACTGCTTAAAGTTCATTTACGCGTGCGTAGGTACCTAGGCAAATGGTTGTGTAGATTGCAAATGCCAGAAGCGTTACCTCCGCCAATTTGATGTCATGGAGTAAATTTAAAAGCGCCACTAAAGCATAAATTTTGCGTCTTCTGCTCAAGAAGTGGAAATAATCGGTGCAACACATTGACCGGCTAAAACTCGACACAATCGACGGGGCGGGCGGAAGTGTGGCAGTGGCGAAAAGCTCGCAACTGCATGAGGAGAAAGGAAGCGAGCGGCGCGCCGCGCGGTGTGATAAGGCGGCCGGCTGGCGTCAGACGCGGGGCGGGCGCCGGGGCGCGGGGGGCGCCGCGGGGCGCGGAGTGCGCGCGCAGCGGCAGCCCCCGCGCCGCGCCATTCGCCTCCCGTCAGTCGCCCGCCGACTCCGCTTGTGCTTGTGTGACTCGCGCCGCTCCGTGCACCGCACTCGTGCCCCGATCACGACGCGTGCCGCCCCGCTGTGGCCGCGAACGCGACCTCTACGCCACCGGCGAAACGTTTCTCCTAACTTACGTGCAACTCGCTATGTTTTAAGTTTTTGGACATTCACATTACCCTTACCCGGCTTGTTTACCCTCTCATCATGTAAGTGTTACCGCTCATTCTATTAAATGCGACATGTTAGCAGTCGAATTCGGAACTCGCGGCAAAGTGTGCGTGAAAGTTTGTGAATTAAAATTTCAAATGGACTGGTGCATTTTTGCGTGTCATCTATAAATTTTAGTGATTACTGTTTGTGAACGGAGTTGAGTCGTCGACGATTTCCGAAATTCGACGGTAAAAGTTTCCAACGTAGAACGATCGGCATCGGTAAAGCTAGTGTTGTGCCGCTTGCAGTGGAGTCGCCGCATGTAAGCTTTGGGCTTAGTGCAGCCGGCACGCACGAAAGCACCAACGCTAAAGCTTTCATCGATATTACCTAAAAGTAAAAGTAGCGCCTAGTAGAACTCTTCCTAATCCTCTGACGTAACTTTCCTTCCTCATTACTCAACTCCAACAGTATTACCAACTTATCTAGTTGCAACTTTTGGCTGGAAGTGTGTGAGTGTGTCGACTTATCATAATATTTTCGTACGAAAGTTTTTGTTTCACATTTCCTATCACTAAAGTTCATCCACTCACTATTTCACAAAATAAATTGGTGTATAATATTCTTCCCTTCATCAATTACCTATTTTTATTCAGATTGGTTTATCTTAAAGTTTAGAAATTAATGTAACTTTTATATAAAAAAGATAAAAATTTGATCATGCCTACCTATCAAATCTCTCTAAAATAAATTCCTTTAAATACAATAGTAATTACCTATTTAGGTAACTTAAAAAACTTAAACTTTCAATTTAAATTGGAAGCGCTCTACTTGAAATTTCACCTTATATCACGTAATAATTAGTGACAAAATAATATCTGAAAAGTGATGCAATCAACACTATTCACAATGCAAACTTACGAATGATGTCATATAATAAGTGCAAATGTTGATAGAGCGGTTTAAATTCCGCGCAACGCAATACGCTTGCCGGCGATAAAGAGTGACCCTCGAAAATACCAAAGACTTGTTATTGAATGCTAAAATAACCACGCTTGATAAATCGGTAAGTCCATATTTTTGCTTATACCAAACCCGTGAGATATAATAGCAATTTCAAAAAAGTTTCTTCTCAGAAAGTTATTAAAAAATGTAAATCGATTACGTAGAAGAGGTGTTGAAGCAGATTTTATATTTTATGAGTTATGACTTTCGAAAAGTCTATCTATGGTGAGAGCTAGAATAAAGAATATCCCAAAATGCCAACTGAACAAAGTGAACTTTACAACTAGACTTTCGAATTGTCTATGGTCAGACTAAAGACGAGCTGTTAGCCCACGTGTTAATTTAAAATATACACGCTTAAAACATCGCCTGCCAAAGTTCACAATGGGTGTGTGCGCTCTATGCAGCGCTTGTTGGAAGGGTGGCAGCTATGGCCTGCGTGCCTCTACCTGATCCCCACAATAAACCGTTGTCAATAGCGAACACCCCCTAAATTATTATTACAATAGTACTGATAACGTTAAGTTTTGTATCCGATTTCTGTAATGTGTTGTGCTATGGGTTTACAAAAAAACTACTTTAATTTGTTATAGTTAAATAATACCTATCCATGAAACGAGTGCTTTAGCTACTTACCTTGGGATCAGAACATGTGTGATGTTGTCTCATATTTAATAATACCTATCGACACTTAACGAATATAAGGTACCTAGTTAAATTAAATATTCATTGTTATAACAATCACATTTCCTTATTTCGAGGACACTGAGTTTCGGTTTGTTCGTTATCATTTGGGCATTCTGTTATTTAGACCTATTGTTTAGCAAACTACGCTAACGTTAAATTTTTAACGAACAGAAACTGAAAAAAAAAGCCCTCTGCAAAGGGTTGCAGAGGTTACAGAGGACTGTATGCACGGTCTGTGGTCACGGGAAGATATTGTAAAGTGACGTTGAAAAGATCATATGGGGCCATCAGCAAATTTTCCAAATAAAACGGGAGACTTGCTACCACGAACTCTGCAAAAGAAATAAAACAATTACATGTAGGCGAAGACAAAATATTGTGCCCCTTTCTAAGGACATTGCGCACACAAAGTAGTGTAAGATTTGGTAGACTTAAAATTCATATGGACGAGTCCCGAACTACAAAATGTATGCATAATAGGTATGTGTTATACCTACATTTCATTACATTGTATAAACTTTGTTAATTATGGGCTAATTTTGACCACTGGATGATCTGACCACTATACATAGATCTGTGAAAAGTGCGTCACCAATAAATTCTTATGCCCCAATTCCAAGCTCTATCTTGTCTTATCTTATCTTAGTGGGGCTTGCTGAGGTTTCCCTCTCCCAGTAACACTTCGACCCATTGGGATCTTTTGTGCAACCCCATCCTTTCACTCTTCCTCCTCTGTAAAAATAGATGCCATAAGGATGCCAAGAGCGAAGAGCCTGAAGTCCTCCGGTTTCGGATAGGCCGACCCCAGGAGTCCCATTCTTTTCCTAGCCAGAGAGTCGCAGTCACACAGTAGGTGCTGCATTGACTCCGTTTCCTCTCCACATGCCCTACACAATTTATTTGTTGAGAGGTGATGCCAAGCTCTATACTTCTTAGATATGTTCGATTCTGATACCTAGTTTTAGTTTTATCCGCAAAATTGCTTCTTATCGTACATTAAAGTTAAAGTAAATAATAACTACCATCACCATCATATTAATTTTCCAATATTCATTTGTTTTTGCGATTTTTTTAAATAAGTTTCCTGTTCAATACATAAACATTAATCATGTAAGTATGTAGGTATTATAAATAGAATCAGGTAGGCACTATAAAATTCTCTTTTATTTTAAAAACAAGATAGAGACACATAATAAAGAGCAGACAAAAGACAAAGTAACATAATTTAACATTGTTTTCTAAAGTTTACGCGAACACTACACATTGAAATGAAACAATTTTTATGGATCTACTCGCGTTTATTTTACACATTACTTTTAAATAATAATAATAATCCCTGTGACCACGGGCCCTGCAAAGGGTTCGAAACGTAAGGAAAACATTATTTAAAAGTAATATGTAAAATAAACGCGAGTAGATCCGTAAAAGTTGTTTCATTTCAATAATTAACATTATTAAGTGCTGAAAACTTAAATTTAAAAAAAAAACTTTAATTATTTTTAGGACTGAGGTAAAGATTTCGTTTATTACATATAAGCACATAGTTTTAACACAACTGACACAACACCTCATGCTTCATGTGGCCAAAGACCCTACAAAGTGTTCGAAAAGTCAGCATTAAATAATATACAGTAAAATACACGCGAGCAATTCCGTAAATTTCTCGCATCTGGACTTTGCTTCTGTTTAACATCAGACAGAGCAGTCATCTGCCAACCCATTTATATAAAAAAAAATATATAAAAAACTGCTTCATTCCACAATTTTTCGCATAAACTTTCGAAGACAATACATAAAAAATCTTACTGATTCAAAATTTATATTAA
The DNA here is from genome assembly GCA_949315975.1 of Eudonia truncicolella. Classification (NCBI taxonomy): domain Eukaryota; kingdom Metazoa; phylum Arthropoda; class Insecta; order Lepidoptera; family Crambidae; genus Eudonia; species Eudonia truncicolella. The sequence goes on from OX438828.1 coordinate 13,812,058, forward strand.
TAATTTGAAAAGCTATTGTTATCACCATTTCATGCTAAACATTTCTAGAACACCGAAAGCAGCTGAATCAACGCATCGATCGGTCCGTCATTTATTCACTCAATTTGTTTCTATTTCAAAAGACGTGTAAAATTTAATAAAATGCAACAAAATGGCAACTGTTTTTGGTTACTACTTCGTATCTTATCTTAAAAATAAAAGAACAACATCGTCAGTCATCACTTAAAGATTACATTTGACCAAATTAATCACTGATAACAGTGCTCGCGTACGCTACGCAGTTCGTAGGTTTGCATTTTTTGTTTGAAATTTAAGGCTCTTTTTAGAAGATAGTGACGTTGTGGAGACTGCAAAGAGCAAATGATCTTTCATTTGCTCTGCGTCTCCATTCTCGGTTGTAAATTTGCAAAGAAATTTGCTCGACGCCATTTAAATTGTGCACATTTTGGCTGCCATGCGGCGCGGCGTCGCCGTCGCCGTATCCAGTATTGTATTTTTGTACGTTCTGTTGATGCGATCAGTTGAATGTCGGCGCGGCAGACCCGGCACCACGTTCGATAAGGCGTGCACATTAACGGGCGAGCTCCAGCGATAGCGTCGGAATCGTGTAATTTGCGCCTCGTAAATTTAAGCTGTCGCAAATTTTTCGCCAACACTGCTAATTACCAGTCCACCGTTCGTCCCCTGAGACTGCTAAATGTGCCTCGCGCATGCCCCGAATGCAGTAGCGGTTCCCTGGCTCGCTACTGCTTTGCTAGCGTCAAACAATGGCCTTTGTTTTGTCTCTGCTGACCTACGCAAAGTCAGCAGTTTGGGCTACACGTTATGTGGTGGAAGTGATTGTTCAACATGTCAGATCCAGTCTTTCTTTGTCGTGCTGCAATCGACAACATGTTTGCTTACGGACAACATTCAGATCTCCTTTTTTTGAATGGCTTCTTTCCCTTTGTGTTTCCATTCGCAACATTTTTGCGAGGCAGCGGGGAAAAAATTAAAAACAAAAATTTAAGGATTGTTTGTAAGATATCAGTATTTTATCAATTCTATATTATAGTATGTTTAGTAAAAATTTGAATTGATTTTGGTGCTTCTCGATTAACGTCACGTCACGATTTACATACCCATATTTGTACATCAACACTGTTTTTAATTAAAAAAATTACACATACGTGGTATCCACGTTTTCAGGCAAGTTTCCTTCCATAGTGAATTTGCTAAATATATAAATTCGTATGTTTTTTCCCTAATGCTTGCGACTAGTGAGTCAACCATCGCCCCTGACCAACAAATGTAGCCGTACGCAGAATAACAAACGGTGACATCACTTCGCGTCTGCTAGCTTCGTATGCGAATGAAACTCATAAATGTTCAATTTTCAACCATCCCACCGAGATTTATGGGTGACGATGCGCCCGCGGTAGCTATCTGAAATGTATCCCTGAACGCGTACAAATTACAAACATGATTCAAATTCAGGGATTGTAAAATATCATAAGTACATAAAGTGTGATTTATCGGTTCGAGCAGAATAGCGCGTTGTAACATTACTGTCTGCTATGGTATTTTAAAATAAGCAAGCAAATAAATATATAAAAGGGAACTCCTAATTGAACTTGACACTAACAAATTAATTCTATTAGCGACGTTATGACGCGAACCGAACCGTAATTGGTGTTATTAGATGACAATGACTTACAATTTTGTGCATTATAATGAGCGTCCAGTTTCAAAATAATACGCCACAGAATTGGATTGAACGTCTTTGTTGTAAGTAGTTCGGAGTATTATAATTCTCGTGTTAGTGGTTACAGTGTAATAATCGGGTTGCGATGGAGCGTGTCGAAGGTCGCCGAGGTGGTAGTTCTGCGTGGTTCTCGTCCGCGGCGGAGCGCGACTCTACGTACCAAGGTCGAGGCGGCTTGTCTCGCTTTCCATCTGTCTATTGTGCTTCGGCCTTGTCGTTTCAGCACTTTTTATCGGCCACCACCTCGCCGCTCTGTTTCATTACCGCAATCTCCTGTAGCGATAAGCGTGGCCAGCACTGATAACGAAGGAGGACAAGCTAAATAATTGCTCGCCTCTGACATAAATTGAACACTATTTATCCTTGTACACCACCAAAGATAGCCTGAAATAACGGCATTTCATTCTTTGTCAAATTATTTTCTCATTCTTGCTGAACAACTATTGCGAAAGTAGCTATGTTTAACAGATATATACTGATGCATTGGTGTTCGTATTGGACAAAGCCTTTGGTATCGATAATTATTGCGTTTCAATAGGTCACATATTGAAAGTCGATTGTCTTGCACAACAAAAGCAAATGTCAAATTATAAAGTGACAGGCAAAATTGCCGGTGAAGGCAACGCAGCGCCTTTCGAACGAGCGCCCCACATGCGTGACCTTACCCCGATTTCAGACGAAATGAGTTCTATCCAACCACGTAGACCTTCAACTGCTAAAAGCTATCAAACCGTTTTAATTTATTACAACTATGTTCCGTACGGACTACAGAAAGTTAACTCAAATAGGTTACAATCGTAACGTAAGAGCACCATAAACACCATAAAATGTAATGGTATAATTTGGTTTCCAACAATAAACACCTCTCCCAAAGCTCAAACGTGACTTACCAATAACAGTAACAAGCTAAAAGTGCGGTTGAGTGAAATTGCAAACAAAACTTCGCAATTTGCCAACATTTGGGTATAATAAATACCCTTGTTGCGTCACTAATATAAATACATCAGTTATACATTTCAGTATTTTAAATTTATTCCAGGCTGGTCTTATCACATTCCGATTGTCTTGATAGCTCAGTGGTAAGAGCGCCCTCCTTCCCGGTGGGAGACCCTGGTTCAAGTCCCGGTCAAGACCGTGGGTGCTGGTAAGCCGTCTGGTCTATTAGAAAGGAAGAAATAATTTTCTGTTTTTATGCACTCAACCGCTCTTCCCGAGGGGTATCAGTTGAACTGACATGATAAATTCTTCGATGGTAACTTGATCGAATCGGCGATCGCACAAAGGCCCGCGCTCAACTGTTTTTCCCCCTTCCCCACCCCCGACCCGACCGCTCTCACGAGATTCTTATTTAGATTCGCTTCCGTCTGATTGCTCTTGGTAATCTTTTCACTAGGTTATTGAATGTCTTCCCTGTGCGTGTCGAGCACCGAAGGAACCTCCGCCGTCGTCTCGTCGCGAAAGGAATAAGTTCCTTTGAAGCCAACATTCTCTTATTTTTCGTTGACGTTCGATGTGATCGTAGTCTCTTTATGTTTTTTCTTGCTTGGTGGTAAATTTATGCCTATTTGTTATAGTCCGCTAGGTATGTTTACCTCACTTGTATTTTACTTCTCTCTGGTCTAATATATTATATCAAGTAAGTTGGTTATTTACGATATATGAAAATCCTCATTGAAAAGGTAACTTATGATTTTAACTTTGCCAATTAGTCCAGAATCACCAAACAAGCTTGGTCCGCTTTATCTCTTCTAATCCGCTGTCCCCTTATCTAATTACGACTGAGCCCAATCTCACGGCAGATGTCACTTTTTACGACATCATTCTTGTTTTATCATTGATTACATAAACGAAGCCCGACGGTGCGGCGTCGCGTAGTCGTCGTCGCAAAAAATGGAACAGCTAGATTCGTTGTTTTCCACACGAACCAATGACGTCCGAGGAGGGGCGCTCCGCCGGCGCCGGCGGCCTCGATAAAAACACCGTTGCATCCATGTCGAAAATAAAATTTAAAGATTTATGCACGATGGAGAGCGCGACGCTGCGTTGCCGCACACCAGGCTATTTCCAACCGAGTTATGCTTTAAATAGCGCATTACGATAGGATTTGGTTTCACGAGTTTTCCCCTGTTCAGACGCGGACGGTGGCCAACTGGATGCCGGCGCGCCTCGCACGCATTCCAACTTCACGGAGTCCTTAACATTTATTGGATGGATCCTAAGTACAGTTTCTTTGTGGTCGCTTGGCCACGTTTCAATATGGACGAACAAAAATTTCCTTCCTTGTAATGTTAGTGTGTATTTGCGGTCTTTAAGAAATTCGACGATAGCCAACCGTTGTGAGGGCGTTGATCTTGTTAAGCCGACACCGTCGTGCGTTCTTATACTTCATTTGTCACCAGCTGTAAAATAAACACTTGCCGAATATAATAAAATGACTAAGAATTGGCTAATTAATTTACTAAAGTAGTAACAATAAATATGACGTTGCGACTTATTTCTGACCGCGAATTTCATTCTTTTATTAATACATGTATGTGTTGTGCCAGTTTTAAAACTACCTGGGCTAATTTGGTGTATTATGTGTGTATTATAATTTCATGCTTTAAGTAATAGATGAAGTTGTATAATTGTCACCATTTCGTAAATGTTGAGATAACAGGGCAGCAGGTTCGAGGCGACGGGCTTCATCAAAGGTATCTAATTGCCAGCATACGATTTTTTAAAACGTTACTTAACTGCTATTTTTTCTTGCGCACCTTCATAGTTTACGCTGCATCTATTGCTGGCAAATAACATGGGAGCCAGATGTAATCCTAATACCCGCCTTCAATCTGCTGCCCGTGAGCAGGCTCGTTGCCTGAGAGCGGGCGCGCGCGCGCGCTTGCTAACCCGGTAGCCGCTTGTGCTTGGCTCCGGGGCGGACCGCCCGGAGATTAACCGTGTGTTTTGTTGTTCGCAGAGTTGAGCCCGCACCGCACCGGCTTGTTCGCTGACCGCCGAGCCGCTAATATCGCTTTTTCCGCGGCCCCCGCCGCCCGCCAGACCGCACCGGCCGCCGCCGCCATGCTCGCGCACCAAGCACCGCTCGCCCTCTACTAAACTCAACCGTCAACATCGACAAGAACGCGTGTGATAATAATAATAATTTAATACTTGCCTAAATAAGCTTGCAACGTCGGTGTCTTTCTAACTTATAGTACAGTAATATTAATCTTTTAGTAAGTAATAATCGTTGAAGCTCGTAAAGCGGTGCAGCGTGTCCGCGTGTGCTGTATAGTGTGTGGTAGTGAGGTGCGCGAGCGCTTGCCGCAGCCGCCCAGAAGTGCATGCGCAGAGCGCCGGGCGCGCTCGCCCCCCGCGGCCTATGCGCCGCGCTGCGTAACTGCGCGCAACTACCGCCCCGACTACAGTGCCAACGATGGCCACGATGGTGAACATGAATAGCCTCCTCAACGGCAAGGACTCACGCTGGCTCCAGCTCGAAGTGTGCCGCGAATTCCAACGGAATAAGTGCTCGCGGCCGGACACCGAATGCAAGTTCGCGCACCCCCCGGCCACCGTGGAGGTGCAAAATGGAAGGGTCACCGCCTGCTACGACAGCATCAAGGTAAGTCTTCACACTCGTTTGCCTATTTACGTTCTCTTTCAGTTTATTGTTGATCGTTGGACCACTACTATAATTTCAATTGAAAATCTTATTTCAATACAAAAGAGTCGAAGGTTAGCACCAGCCTATTCGGAAAAATACTTATTGCATACGATTTTTCGGGTGAACGAGAGCAACCCCTCAAGGCGACATTTCGCCGCCGCCATTCCGCTCGCCGACCTCAATCCAAGGCTGCTCGGGTCGGTGACGTCACTGGAGCCTTCGTCTGCCATTGTATGGGAGCTGGCATCGAGCTAACATAATGAGGCGGGCGATGACTCGCCGTAAAATTTGTTGTATCCTTTTGTTAGATTATTTTTATTTCTGCCAACTAGTAGATTAGGTACTCACTTTCGAAACGCTGCTGTTTTGTTTTCGATTAATTCTAAATTAATGTTACATTACCACCCACAGTCTTGAAACTTAGTGACGTGTATGTAGGTTTAAGTTCGAAAGCGAAGAAAATATTAAAGTAACATATTCCTATGCATATGGCATTGTTTTCAGTATTAGGTAATTAACTTCTCATTTGTGTATTTCTAGCATAATGAGACAATATCTGTGTGCGAAATCAACATAACAAGCGGTTTAAAAGACGCACTTTGTATGCTATTGATACATAGATTTAAGACTTGTATAAAATGATACAGACGATTAAAATTACAATGTTTGAAAAAAAAATTTCACAATAAAATTTGCCGATGCACCGAATATGACTAACTTGCTGCAAATACATTCTACTCATATAAATCGGCGAGTGCTCGAAGTAATTGATACGACTGATTGGGGTATTGAACGTTATTCTAGCATGTTGGCTTTCTTTGAATTCCTGAGAACTATCGAGGTCAAAATCGTACTTCTTTTAATAGTACTTCTTTTCATGGTATAAATATAGACTAGACTACAGTGGGGTTCTCATATTGAGGATATAGCAAAAAGGCTTAGTTCAGCTGCCTTTGCCGTTAAAAATATTAGGAAAATAACTAATCAAGATACTGCTAGGCTGGGTCATTTTGCTTACTTCCATAGTATTATGTCACAGATTAGATAGATAGATTATTGTTATGGGGATCAGCAGCAGACATAGGTCGAATTTTCATTCTCCAGAAATTAATTTGATTCATAAGCGTTTTTTGTCCTTCTATTCTACTTGTCCTTTTAATGTTTGCAAAATATAATTTCGCAATTTCTGTGTTCATAACCTGTCTTTTCACAATGCTTAAGTCTAGAGACGAGACGAGACATATAACTGCGGCATAAATTAGTTTGCAGTGATAATAGACTTATGAGCTGGGACATGGTATAATATTATGTTATTTAAACAATAGGCTGAAATGAAGCGAAATAACAAATTGTCGGTTGGTCAGTTTACACGTGAACGCGATACGGTGTTATCAGCCTTCTGAAATGACGTGATAACGTGTAGGCATTTCGGACGCACGAGCGCGATAAAAATTAAAACGGTTATTTAAAAGCGCATCCACGCGCCCCCATGCCGCCCCGGGGCTAATAACTTATCGGACGCACAACCTCAGCCCACAACGCAAATAGCCAATAACAATAACTGTACACCCAAACTAATAGGTAACCCAACTTGCGTTCACAACTCTGTAAAACTGTATCATACATAAATATGTTTAATTCTTTGTCAGAAATCCACAATAGCACAAATCGCTTCCTAAACAAAGAAATTGAGATAAATAAAAGGCACTCTCTCTCCCAGTTCTTAATATTTCCCTTCGTATTTTCCTTTGATGCTCGGCTGAATAACGCGATCAAGAGATAAAACGCACCGAGATCGGGCCCGTGCCCATTCGCTCGGCAAAGATTTCCACGACGACAGCAGTGCGGCCATCTCCCGCTGCTCAATATTGATTCCTATGAAGCTAACGTTACCCAAGGCGATGTCGCCGGCGGCTTTGCAGCGCCTGCACCGTGGGCGGCGGTGACACATGCCTGCCCTGAACGCACGCTGCTGTTCAAACTTGTTTCGTCTTGTGTATTTTTACCAACGCCCACAGACCGCCGGCGATAAGTCACCACAGTTACCGTTTTTTCATATCGCGATTGGCAATATTCCATGCCTCCCGGTGTCAACAGCGATTCGGAATACTTGTCATATCACCTCTGCGGAACGTTCGAGGGCATACCGATAAGCTGCCGTTCATCTTGTACATATGTAACCCGGGTATATGTGTAAGGATCCACGTTGTAATTCCCTTAAAGCGAAGCATCGTGTAGTCGGATACGCTAAACAATGGGCAGACGAACACTGCGGGCTTTGTGCAACGCGGTATCGTTCATCGCGTTGGCACATTCCGTGTAATATACTTCCATGCTTCCTACACGAGCGAAAGACTTATCTGACGCTGCCCGCTTACCCCTTTTCCCATTAAAATGCAGGATGAGTGTCCTGCAAGAAACTTAATATCCGAGAATTACGAAGAAGTCCATCTTTAGCGTTATAAAAGAAGGCTTTATTCATTCAACCCGATCCCGGCGTGAGATGTACTCTAAAGTGGACTGCTTGCTACTGGAGCCCGCCAATAGAACCGCACACAAACGGCTCGAGAAAACTTTAAATAATCCCCTAGAGAATGTGAGATTGTGCAGAGCGCGTCTCCGCACCACTAATCTGCACGATAAAAAGCATTGAGCGGCGGGAGCGCTGCTTACGCTGTTGACCGTCGATGGAGCGTCCAGATATTTAACTGAGAGGATGAAAAAGTAAACAGGGACTTTGTGCGGAGCAGTGCTTCGCTTTGAGCGGCGCGGCGGCCCATCGTCCGCCTAATCGTGTATAGCGGAAGCTTCATTCTTACACTTTGCAAACTCGTTTTCTTGTTGGCTTTTGTGTCCTTTATCAAATTGTTATTTCGTACAATTACTTTGAAGTGAAGAGTTTTATATCTGTTATCTTACTTTTGTTGCTCCGTACTTTTTTATCAATAGTTAGAACAGATTGTTTTCCTTTGACATGATAAATAATCACATGAATGGTTACGTTAGCAAGGAACACACGCGTTTATATTCGATTTACGTATCTAAAATTAACAATGAGTAATCCACAGTCCAAAAATGTAACCAAAAGTATTTTTGCTCTGATAGTAGTGCCGAACTCGCGTGACTTTGTTGTTTTCAACGATAATAAATTGGGCATTGAAGAAAACGGAGAAGCGAGAATAAAATAATAATATTCCAGCGACGATCCAACAGACAGACAGTACGCAAATAGCTGTTCCCCCGTTAATCGGAGCGTTTCCGCGGTGCCCGCCGCCATCTACACGAAACTTGTCTCCGTAATCGAGGTCTGATCAAACAATCCGCGAGCCCTGCCCGCATGGCCCGCCCCGCGCCCCGGTGCCCCGTCGCCACGCACCACGTCTGCCGTGATTAAGCCTTCAATTACGCGATATGACGAGGGGGTCATATTTGATTAGGCTACGTGTTGTGTTGATTAAACCGAGCTTATTACCTTATTCACTTGCTTCAGTCGCTCGCGTTATATCCGCCAATCAACGTTCCGTCACGTCGTACCGGGTTAAGAAACATATTCTTCCCCGGATTGCCTATCAATTTTATTACAGTTGACATTAGCGGCGCCGCAAATCACAAGCCCGTGATAAAATATACACAGATCAGAGAGTGATATTCTAGGTTGTCACCAAATTGGAAATTCCATAGGTATATTTGCAACAATACAATCCTTGGAAATCAACTTGAGACTTGAAATGCGATTCCCTTTCGAGTATTAGTATCGAATTCATTTACTATGCAAGAAAAATAAATTACTCTCTCGTTTTTTTTTTCTGTTAGTTTTCCCATGACATCACCCAAGCCTACTATAATTTCTCATGGTCACTTCAAGTCACAAAAATCCGTATTTAGGTCAATTAAAAAAATATGTTAGGTTTGTCGTGATATCATTAATTTGTACGTAAATTTAACGTTTTACAGTTAATTGGTAACAACCCTACTCTTTGAGTTTATCCATTATATTTCTAAATGCACGACTGTTGCCTCAGTGTCTTGCTAAAGTGGGTGACCACGATACGGCTGCACCAATCCACCACAATGAACCCAGGCGATTATGTCATGCATTCGCCACGGACTCTGACTAAACTCGTTGTGAAATCGACGAGGCTGACGTCATAGTCAGACTGGCGACTATTTTATTTAGTCGCTTTCGGTCAATCGCAGTGGCAATTATACTTGGTCGGTTAGCTTAAACCAACCGGTGCAAAGTCTCCTAAGTCCTAACTGAAGATTACGCTTTTTTTGTCATGTGCAAATTGTAATCTTATCGCTGCCTGTGCAGCTACTGTATTATCGGTGTCAGCTTTTCTATGTGCAAGAGTACTATTTTTTTTAGTTTGATATAGTTATCTGGTATATTTTTAAAAGTATTTATAAGCTAAGCAACTATTAAAAAATATTGTACCGTACTCAACAGCGCGGCTGTCCAAAAGCAAAGCCTAGGAAGTGCAACTAACTTAATTTTACAGAAGAAGACATCAAATATTTTCTTCTGCCATTTTGTATTCTTGTATTCATATGGATGATTATGACTTGCGACGATATACTTAAATTGAGTATATGTGTATTTAGACAAGTTTTATGTGCCTTACTAAAGATAGTTTATATTACTTCAAGATATGTATGGTCTGTAACTTAATATAGCCAAATTCGTTAGAGAATGTTTACCAACAAAGCGTTGCCGAGCTACCAGTGACAGGCATATATATTAATAACCTTTTCCAGTTGGTCAACAGGAAAAATTTTACTTAAAAGATTTATTTATATTAAATATTGTATGAAAAATTTAAAACCGAAAATCATAGTAATTATATCGCTTAATTTTAACATATGTGAGTAAATAAATTAGCTACCTTGGAATAATTAAAAAATGCACTTGAAGATTAAATAACTTATTTATTACATAAATTAATTAACTGCTGTTAAAATCTAATTTTCTATAACGGTTATGGAATTTGTTCATTCATGAATGTTTGTTCCGCATTGTTTATGCACTGTTAACGCTGCAGATTTCAGAGGTAGTTAAGATAATCGACCTAATAGGGATATTCTGTCATCTTCATTTGGAATCATCGTCATCATCAGCTCTTTTTTTTTATGCCCCCACTGCTGTGTCACGAGCCTTCCCTATGGATGGATAGGTAGAACGAGCCGTAAACCACCACGCGGGCCCAGTGCGGATTGGTGGGTGGTGGTTTGGAATGCTACTCTGAATAGAGAAATTCTTTAGATTAACATTCATTTAGTAATGACATTTGGATGATAGGGTTATCAAGTGAAAAGAAAATGAATTTTTCTTTTACGTTCTTCTTATTATTATGTTTTTAACCACGATGTGTGACTGATATTTAAGTGAGATAAGTAGTGAGAATAATGAGTCTTACAATATCTTTCATGTAAAATGCAGTAATCAAGTAAATAATACTAAAAGTGTAAACACATTTGTGCTCAAATTTGTGACTGATGACCCCGGATTGTTCACATTTTAAAATTCTTAATCGAATTTAGCTAGAGTATAGATATCTGTATTGGTTTCATTAACGGAATTCTTCTGGGTCTAACATTAAAAACCCAGCAAAAACACTAACTAGTTTTCTGAATTATATTTTTAATTGCTTTTCTAACTAAATGTCAAATGCGCCTGACTTTATTTACTTATCTTAAATCTTGTACTATATCTAATTTTGTAAACCTAATTCCAAGCTTAACAACTTAGTAAGGGACCGATTCCAAATTCATAATTCTAGTATGTCCATCCACAAATTCATAAACATAGAATGTACCGCACTTAATAGGTTTTTTTTACATGGAAATATCACTTGCTAGGTTTTTAATGTTGTTTTCTTGGAGTACGAATGACACTTGCAAGGCTCGCGCATGTCTATAAGCCTAATTCTAATTGAGATAGAAATACGGTTGTTTTTGAATTAGACGCACTTTAACATTTTGGGATAATAGTTGAAAAAAAAATCGCATTTTGCAAAAAATTACCCTTGCTAGGTTTCGATTTTGGACAGCGTTGCTCTGTCTTTTTCAAATGTCACAAATATTTACCCGACTGTAATATGTTTTTCGAGTGTGTGTATGTATGTATGTCTGTTTCTTTGGCACGTCCTACAGCCCAAACGGCATGGTGGATTTTATAACATATGAGGTGTCGTTAGATTTGTTTTGACTGTGGGAGTGACATAGGCTATATAAAAATAAAGTATAAACATTGTCCGGGTTTAATTAGTGCGGATTTAATTGAGCTAGCCACGGCCGCTTGTTTAATGATTGTCCCCGTCTGCGACAACTATCAATATTCAATGTTTTTATAAATACTCATTTATTATAGATTTTATTATTTAAGTATAGGTATCGGACAAGGAAATATTTCACGTTGCATTTAACATTGCTCAAATTGAATTCTGGGATTGTAGAGCTTGATTGTTTTTTTTTTTTTTTCAGTTTATTCTCTTTGCAGTATTTTTTATGTTAGTCCGGTTTTTACGAGTATATAATTGTTTTTCATATAGTTGTTTTAGCTTTCGGGTTTTTTGTTTGTTCGTTCTGTGTGTGAAACCATTTAAGAAAGTTAAAATAGTTATTAATTTTCTGATTATACCGCGTTACGTAAATTCAAAGTTAATATAAATATCTTTCTTTTATTCTTGAAGTATGTTACATACTGCAATAATGTAGTTTACTGCTTATTAATTTACAAGTTCTAGTAATAAAGTATATTAAATAATTACGTATTTGGTTAAAAGGCTCCGTGTTAATTTAATAGAATTTAATATCTTTAATGACTAAAGTGTATTGCTTCCATATTGCGCAAAAATCACTGTTAAGTGTGAAAAGATAACTGTCAATATGATATAATGCTTAAATTAAACTGAGCACTGAAGTAGGTTAAGTTAACCGGCTTGCCTTATCCCAGTTTCGTAAAATTAAATAAGTTGTTTAGTTTGTGAAGCATATTGTGAGTTTGAGTATAAGTCTCTGTCGCGTTAATGTAAATAATTATCTTGTTCGAGACACAAAAATGCATACCTAATACTAAAGATCAGCAACATATCCTCGGCGTTTTAGAAAGGTTAAATACTTGTCATTCAAACTCTGACCTCGCCCACGCTTGAATGACATACGCAGGCATTTTGAGTAGTGGATATAAACTTATTTCATTATGTCACAAAAGCGCATTGTGCTAAAGACGTTAGTGAAAGTATGTCGTGGGCAAAACAGTTGGATCTGAACGTGGGCAGTGCAGTGATTGATGCAGCTGGCCGGCGCGGCGCCGAGAGCGCGGAACAGTCTCAATCGGGAACGCGGCGACGCCTCCTCCCACCCATTCACTTTCTTATCAGCTAACTTACCAGCTTAATACATCGACATCGGAACCTTCTCCTCAACGTTTATTCCACAGCTCGCTCTTACAACAACAACTCTAATCCCGACGCAAAAGGATTTTGTTTATTTACGCTTAGTCCAAAGTTCACAGTCAAGAAATACAAAATAAGACGTTGCGTAACCAACAATCCGAAATTAGCCAACGTAGTGGCACGACGCCATCCCTGCTTCTCGGAAATTATAAATTGCCTCCAGCATTTCCCCTCAACTCTCTCGATATTGCAAAACTTTTGTGTTTTATATTTTTTTTTCGTAAATATAAAAAAAAGAATGCACAATACCATTTCTGTCGTACCATTTCTGGGTACAGCAAGAAAATTAATTTGCTTTATTCCACCTAAAAATGAAAACAAAAAGCCTTTGACAAACTCCAATCGACTGAACTCGGTCGTTCCGTTCGCAAATGAGCAAAACTACTGCCGCAAAGGCTAGGCTCTAGTCCCCCCTGAAGGGTTTTTCAAATCCCGTCCGCCAAGTGCTCAGCTTTAGAACGTTCGGAACATTGCTAAGACCATCGCCGTCCAATGTTTTATTTACTGATCGGATATTGTTAGCATCGACGCTTATCAAAATACTTCCATAGGCTGCTTCATCGGTTTATTTATAAAGTTTGCTTCACCCATTTTTCACAATAACTACTTAGAACACTTTTTTAATCCTCAAAGACATACAAATCCAATATTCCAATATTTATGATTCGTGAAAAAGCAATATATTTTTCAAAAGTGCTATCCGAGTAAACAAGTAAAAATACTCCACAATACCAATATTAGGCCAAACAGGCAATTTATTTGTGCCATTCCGTTCGACTGGAGCACAAATAATGAAACGTCTGAGCGAGAGATTGTCCGGACCTCGAAGTCAGTCACGCACCAGTATATAGGTAGGCACGGTAGACGCGCCCGAGACGGCATACTATACCTACATTCGAATCGGCGTCATTTGTACAATTGCCTACTTGAATCGATAGATCAAGAATCCTCGCGTTCAACGAACCAATAACTCATTGAAGAAACCACACAAATTGTGAAGCTTATAAATTACATATCGGAATTCGTGAATCCGTTAGATTTACACTAACTTGTCTTTGATTAGGTAGTGAAGAAAATAATTACTTAGTGTGTAGTGTATGACAATGACATGACACGCAGAGTAATAGTTCTTGTTTTCCTTTACTTTATGGCTTCGTGCGATTAGCACATTTAGCCAGTGTCAAAGTAATTTTTCTTACAAGTAATACTTATATATACAATATTTCCTTCCAGTATGATGATGATGAATGATTATAGAAATGAGAAGTGAGAAATGATATACCCCCCAACCCCTCGAGTATCTCCGTAAAGATGTGGGGCTTTACTAATTCCTCGGGCGGACTTCTTGAGAGAATTTGAAAAGTAAAGTTGCACTGTTTTGTTACATTTGCCAACACTCATGCGCACTTACGAACACTTAACGGTTAATAATCCACAATTATTTCACATTAATATTCGTTATAACACAAATTTTAGAATATAAAACAAAACCGCAGATATGACTCTTCACTTTCCCGCCAAGAAGTCCATAATTTTATTTATACTTTATTAAAACTATTAAGACAGTATTTTATTTTAATTATCATTTAAAAGGCCACTTTTTTATCTGTGAGTATGTTTTGCTGTTCAAAAACTATCAGTATATAATCTTCATACCCAAAACAGGAAAACCAGATTACGAAGAACCCAAAGCCTTTAGGCCTATAAGTCTACAATTCTTTCTTCTGAAGACCCTGGAGAACATGGTAGACAAATATATCAGAGCGGGACCATTGAAAAGATTCCCACTCCATGGGCTTCAATGTGCATATCAGGCAGGGAAGTCAACAGAAACTGCTCTTCATCATGTGGTGAGTCGAGCGGAATTTGCGCTGGAAAACAAAGAGATTTGCGTCTGCACATTCGTAGATATCGAAGGTGCATTTGATCGCACTACCTTTGAATCCATCAAGGTTGCAGCCAAGAATCATGGTGTGCCACAAGGGCCACAACCGATCTGTAATTGGATTGAATGCATATTAAAGGGTAGAATTATCAACTCTGAACTGCTAGGTGACAGTCTTATTGCACGAACAACCAGAGGATGCCCGCAAGGAGAGGTTCTCTCGCCTCTTCTGTGTAGCCTTGTGGTTGATTCAATTGTAGTAAGGCTTATTAAAAGACCATTCGATACGGTTGCTTATGCGGATGATCTGGTCATCTCAGTCAATGAGAAATTTCCCTCTACGGTATCGGGGTTAATGCAACGTGCCCTGGGTCTGCTAGAGGAATGGTGCAATGCCCATCACCTCTCTGTAAACCCGGGAAAAACAACAGCCATCCCCTTTACAAGAATGAGAAACACTACGGGACTGGGTGACCTAACACTATGGCACCCGGCTCTCTTGGTCCAAAGAAGTGAAATATCTAGGTTTAACGCTGGATAAGAAACTTAATTGGAAACAGCATGTGGACACAACCGTAGCCAAGGCTTACAGAGTCTTTGGCATGTGTCGGTCTACATATGGCAAGATGTGGGGACTCAACCCCAAAATCATTAGGTGGATCTACATGACGATGATGAGACCAATCCTCACACATGGCAGCATCGTCTGGTGGCCCAGAACCAGGCTGAAGATCTGTAAGAATGCTCTTAGCAAACTTCAGAGAACAGCTTCCACTCCAACGGCAGCGCTGGAAGTCTTCACAGACCTTTCACCCCTGCACATTGTAATAGAAACAGAGGCAAAGAAAGCGTTACATAGACTAAAGTGTATGTTCCAACCAGAGACAAATGGAAACGAGGGGCACCGTCTCCGGAAAAAGATAGTCTAATCTGGGATACTGACGGATCAAAAATGAAGTCGGGCACAGGGGTAGGCGTCTATAATAATGACTTCAAGCATAGTCAAAGCATGGGAAAATTTGTCACTGTTTACCAAGCAGAAAGTTTCGCAATTCTCCTATGCGCAAAGCAGAATATAGAGTTAGCTATAAAAAAGCGAAATATATTCATCCTGAGTGACAGCCAAGCCGCGCTCAAGTCACTCATATCGCCCCGAATCGACTCTGGCCTTGTTCTAGATACCACAAAAGCTCTAAACAAGCTAGGTGGACATAACAAGGTGCGATTGATCTGGGTCCCAGGCCATATGGGAATCCACGGCAACGAGATGGCGGATGCACTTGCCAGGGAGAGCTCGGAGACCCAGCTCTTGCACAAAGTAGCATTAACAAGGCCTTAAATGATTACATCGAAAACAAGCACGGCATCGAATGGAAAGAGCAGCCGGGTATGAAACATTCCAAATCCTTCCATGGCGAAAACGCCTTAGGGCGGAGTAAGTTCATATGCGGAGGCAGTAGAAGGCAGTTTTTTTTTAGAGAGATTGCTGATTGCCTCAGACGGCATTTTCAGCTTCACCGGGCATGGGGTGGAAGGCAGGCCCAACTAACCATCGGTGCCTTGAAAGGGCACTATGCCACAAAACAAATGCTTCACAGAATGCACCTTTCAACAAATAGTTTGTGTAGGGCGTGTGGAGAGGAAATGGAGTCAATGCAGCACCTACTGTGTGACTGCGACTCTCTGGCTAGGAAAATAATGGGACTCTTGGGGTCGGCCTATCCGAAACCTCCGAAGCATCTATTTTTACAGAGGAAAAAGAGTGAAAGGATGGGGTTGCACAAAAGATCCCGATGGGTCGAAGTGTTACTGCGAGAGAGAAACCTCAGCAGGCCCCACTAAGATAAGATAAGATCAGTATATAAAAAGTCAAACAACGGCATTCGTAATGTGCTAGTAGACAACGAAGAAGCAGTCAACGCGAACGTATTCATCACAACTGGAGTCATCCTAATAAAAATTTTCGTGGCTCATGTTTATTTCTTTCTAAATTCGTCTAAATGCAAACACACGGAGTTCTCGGCGTTGTTTTTATTCAGGCGCGGGCGTTCATTAACTCACGAGTCCAGCGGCAGAGCGACGCTCTCGCTTGCTATCGTTTGCATTAGTTTTAAAAATCACTTAATCTGACCCAGATTTAACGGCAGCCTGCTTCAAGTAATTGCCGCATAAATTGTCGTTCTCCATTTTAATTGTGCTCGCTATTCATTTTGGTACAACATTTTTGATGGCCGTTGTTTTCAGACTAATTAAAAAATACGTACATGCTTGGGTTTTCGTGTGTGTTATTGGAACATTGATATTAGTTTTAATAGAAATTGTAACATCACTCTCATTTTCAGCTCTTATTTTAATATGATTTATAGCACCTACATCCCGGTTTTTACGCAGTTATAAATAACTGAATTTAATAAGATGTCCAACTTTCACATCGCGTGATAAGTGGGGTGTCACGTTCTGTTCGTTCACGGATTTCACCATTCGCCGCTCAAATTGCACTCCAGCCGGCGTTCGCACTCCATGCTCACAACGGACAGTTAATTCGATACCTATTGCGAGTTGCGACACATTAGAAACTACTTGTAATCTGTTAATTACTATTATACCTCAACACTATTCGTCTCTTACTTAAAGCGTACTGCCCCACTTTTGCGTCAAACGATACTGATATTAAGAAGTGAAATATATGCGTGTTCACTGAAATCATGCTTTCTAAAAACGTTTGCCTCTAAATAAAATGTTTCCACCTAGCGCAGAGATCGGTTGAGAAATACTGTCGTGAGCTGTCCATTAGGCTTTAAGTATATTTTTAGACAGTGCTCTCTTTGACTTCATAAACTTTCATTCCAACCGGAGTTTCTGTCTTGCAGTCGCTGCCGCCACCGACTCGGTAGTAATCAAGATTTAGTTAATTGAATTCAAAGTCGTTACATTTGCTGCGGTCAAGGAGGCTCTGTATAATTTTCCTTATGGCGGGGTTGGCGCGGTTTAATGGAAATCGTACGGTCTTTTTCTACTATAGCATTTCTAGAGTCGTCAATAAAAAATACCACGAATCGTTCGCGAATAAGGAGGGGCGGTGTGCAGCGCATTCCTACATGCCGCGCATTTCCATCCGATATTGCGCCGCCATTATGCCCTGCTCTTCGTCCTCCCCCCTCCCCTATAGGCCCCAACCCGCCGCCCTTTAATTAAACGGTGAGGCCCGAGAGACACGTCTCCACCGGCAACGTGGAAAATCACGTAAATAGCTCCCAAAGTTTCTCTGCGTGCTCCAGTCCACCATTGATAAGAGACTCGTTTGAACTCTACTTTTTGTATTTCTTATTTATTAGCTCGCTGACTTCATCCAAGTCTGCTTATGCTACCTTTGCGTCAAATTCCCATGTAGCAGCATTGTGTTGATCGTTCGTAATGCTGTTACCATGGCAATGGCTAGATGAAAGGACGCGTGTAATTTGCGTTAACCTTCTTTTGCGACTTATCCGCGTAATAAAACAAATACGCGCGTTGATGGCGCTTAGTCCGCCGGCGCCGCCGCCGCCGCCGTCGTCGTCGTGTCGGCTGTAATGAGCGCGACTTATCTATGCTCATTTGCATGCGGCGTGTATCGGCCCCGACCTTGGCACCTTGCATCACTCTGAACGCGTTGAATGCCGAATTTTGGCTTCGCAGCACTGTATTCACATCACCGTCTATATCGTCATGTGACGATAGCGAAAGTCTAGCGGTGTGTTGATGGATGACTTAATTTATGTTTTATGATTTTGTGCTGTAAAAAGTTTTAGTATATTACCTACATATTATATTTGTGAGCTATTTTGTGGACACTGCATTAATTCGGGTGCCCTTCGGTTCAGCTAAAAATTTTAGTTCTAACATTACATGGCCAAACCGTATTGGCCTAAACTTAAAACGAACAATTATTGTTTCGCCTAACAATTGTTTTGCCACCGTTATAATTTGGTCTAAGAATTAAAAGCCCTAATTTTAGGATCTATAATGTGAAATACCCTAAAATATATTGGCATAACGTTATTTTGGCATTACGACGATTTCGCTTAATATATAAAAGCTCGAATTTTAGCATATCTAATATTAAATGTGCCAAAATATATAAAACATAACACAATAATTATTATTGTTCAGTTTCAAAAATACTAGCTACTCCTGTAGGTCACGTGACAGGTTAGAAATTTAAGACAATCGCGAAGCGCAGTGTAGCGATTGTCTTGAATTTCGAGGTTATTTTTTGTATTAGACTACAGAAATGTAGCTCCATACAAAAATATATTTTTTATAGCTCTTGTTCGGGGGGAGGAGTGTGATAGGGGCATCCCCCCCCCCCCCCCCACACTCACACACAAAAATTTAGGCGAACCGTTTGTGTGCCATTAGAAGTAGGTACAAAAAATTTGGCTATCTATTCTATTTCATTTTAACTGCAACAAAACAACAACTGAAGCGACTTGCGAGAACAATGACGCCTATGAAGAGAGCCGCTTTCCTTGACGCTGGCTTTTACCCAGATGTTATCGGGAGCGGCCGCCACACTCGGGGCTGATCGTTATCCGCACTTAGGTCGGCGTCGCAGTCTCGCTGAATAACTCAGATCGACAGGCAATCGCGTCGGAAAAGTGCATTTTCAGCCCGAGGCGATGCTCGCCTCGGTCGGGCCCAAGCAGCGTGCCGCTTTAGCCCCGCGACGCTTTACATGACAATTGCGATGTCCCCCGGGCGGGGACGCCCACAGCTGCTCTGGCGGCAGCTATCTCACAATTCCACTGCTTTCTGCAATCTCCGAAAACCTATTACACCTTTTTTCTTCCTCTTTCCTTCATTATTGTTCGACGTCTCTTTTGTTTGTTTGCACAGTGAAAGTATACATCATGTGTTGTATTATTTTGCGGCGGAGTGAAAGGCGTGAAAGTTATCAACGTATCAGTAATTGCTTTGGAAAATGTGGTGGCTAAGCCGGAGCGGTCAATAACTGGGAAAGATGGGGAGCCAGGAGTGTTCTTTTGCGGGTCCGTTTGCATAATTGAATACGTTCACTAGTCGCGTCACGTGCCTCTTGCCGACTTAGCATCCTTAATTGGCCTACGTATTATTTGCCAATTAAAGTGAATTCTCATCGCGGACGTGACACGAAACCTGTACGATTTTGCAGTGAGGAGACTCTTGTGTATAAATTATGATAATAATGTCAGAACATTGAGACATGCGACTGCGAGTAAGCTGAGCCGTATCTTGAAAGTCTTTCCATGTACATGAGAGTATTTCATAAATTTGCATGTGGGAACGTTTAATGCAAACTACTTTATAATTCTCAAGAAAATCTTAACTCTGGTACCCTCCTATTTGATGAAACATCGTTCCTATTTAAATGTAAAATAAAATCAATTGAAAATGGTTTATTATGATTAAAAACTAGCACTATTGAAAACAAAATAAGACTTCAATCGCCCGCTGAAATAAGTATGCCATTACAGTAGCTCTGTTTTAATAATATTTCGTAGAATCCGACTATGTTTACAAAGTCTTGCAATTATTACCTATACCTATACCTACATAAAGGTTTTATTGTTGCAATTGTAATTAGAGTAGGTATACCTAATAAGCCGTATCGACTTATCCGTAGCAGTAACATCCATTAGAATCAAATCGTCGTTAGCGCATACTCCTTCGGGGTTTTCGTGATATTGTTACCTTAGACTCGTTAGTCGCAAGGATTCAAGGCCACGCCGGCTGAATCGAGTCCCTGGTCCGTCCGGGAATGCCTCTCGCTCACTCCTGGCCATCTGGAATGCGTGCAAAATAAACAAGCAAAACCGGCTCGGGTTGCGCATACTATCCGCTTAGGCACAAGATAAGGAGACTGCCGAAGGTAAGCTTCATACAAACGCGCTCGAGCAACGCACACGTAGGCAACCCCCACCCGATCCTCTAAATGCCACTACACATTTACAGAATACACTAAACATGCACACTAGTTTAGGCTCAAGACACCGTACTCGTAGTACGACAAGCCGGTTCACCTGGGCGCTTCTCTCCTCCACCACGGCCCGGTCAATCCGAGCCAAAGTCCGAGCCTTTAGAGGCGCCCTCGGGTTGTTCCGCTTCCCGATCCGATCCCTTCGGAGAATCTAGTAGGGCACGGGGACGCCCACTAGTGCGCGATGCTGTTCCCTCTAGAAAACCTCCGAAGGTGATTCGTTTCACACGGCTCGAGGGAGGGACCCTTTACGTTCCTTGCCGCCCCTAAAAAAGCCCGGTGAAGCTGAAAATGCCGTCTAAGGCAATCAGCAATCTCTCAAAAAAAAAACGAAGACAACGTAGTTCCGAGATCCGTGGCCGTCCAAGGGGTTGCGTTGCTCGAGCACGGCATGTATGTAGCTTACCTTCTGGGGTCTTCTTATTTTGTGGCTTAGGTGAGCGCAGCCTTTTCACCTCTTCCTAACCGCTTCGCTTTTAATGCAGTTTATAGGGTTGCCAACCCTACTACGAGTATTATAATATAGTATCCTACTATTTTAGGTGTTTACTGTTATTTTTAAAATCTATTATAGTAGGCGAAACTACTATATTTTATCAGCAAAGTCGCAAAAATCAGTCTTTATTATTTAAAACGGAACACACAAAATATTTATCTATGACATTTTTTATATATACTATATTTTTTTAATTAATTCCCTATAGCTACTATATTTTTATGGGTACTGAATCCAAAAATACTTGCAGTATATGCTTACGTAATTACTATAGGAATGTAATGTACTATAAATTGTCGGCTTTTCAATATAACAAAGGTATTAAAACGTTAATATGATAACATGGCAATTTGATAATAACGCACGTGTTATTTTGAATTCCTTGAACCGACAGTCGCGCGCGCTAAGACTATTGAAAACTAAGTTTATCCGCCCGAGGTCAGTTGTCATGAAGTCATAATCTTCGTGCCAGTTGTTGGAAGTTTGCGGGGCGGTTGTGTGCGTGAGTTATAGTCCCAGTTTCCGGACCTACTTACGTCTCAGGTCGGCTTGTAATTATTTACGAGATAAAAAAGTACGCCGACGGACAGCCGGCTGAGATACGGCGACGATCGCGCGGCAAGAAGTTGTGTTTTATGCGCTTGGGGTGTAATGTAGCTGTTCCAGTACTAGAGGTACTGGTAACTTTTTGATGTGTAGTTCTTTCGCTTCACTATTCTGACATGTTTCCGCATTGCCTTTCACCAAGTTAGACGTAGATATTTATTGCTGAATCTGGTTTCTTGGTCACTTTAGTATTATAATTTATGTTGACTTCGCATGTACGCCGGCTCCATTATTGGGCTCCATTATTGGCGACAGACAACGAGAACGTCCAAAACGTAAGCTGCTTAGATTCTCTTAGAACCAATAAGACATAATTAGAAATGAAAAATAGCTATAAAAATAATCTTGCTTGATTGTTTGTTATTCTTGATAGCTGAAACGTGGACACAATTTTTTTTAAATTTGTCTAGCATATGTATCTTCAAAATAATTATTGTTTAGTAAACAAAATCGAGAAACAGCTTAAGCGATTTCAACGTTTGAGCGAAGCCAGTTAATGATCCCAAGACCGATGCGCAATCTCGATATTAAAATCTGGACCCCGGTTCGCGTGCTTTTGATCATTTGTCTTTTACGGTTCTTGTGGAAGAACATAAATTGAATCGCGCTCGGCTCCTTCAATTGTTTTCCCTCCGTTTTTGGCTTGCTCCAAATACTAATCTTTTTTATTTAAACTCGCGTAGATTGAAACAAAACAACTTAGGTAGGTACATAGATATTCTTGGGCAATGAAATTCCTCAGATTTTCATTTCATTGGATCGCTTATTCCGTCATACGTCTTTTAATTAGCAACTGTTAACACTCCATTGCGCAAAATAATCAGAAAGCGAAATAGGGTTTCTCCTTTGCATACAGAGAAAATTTTTGTGCAGTATTTCAATAAATTTACATTTGAACTCGTTAACTATACATTATGCTTTATTATTTTCTTTGTTCTTCTTCAATCTTCTCTACTCCTGAAAGTCAAACCTGGTACGGCACGAGGGTCCATAAATAGCGCGACCCGATCATAAAGTTCCATGTCGTTTGATGTGTTGTAATAAATGACTATCTGTTCGTTACTTATGATGATACAATCCCGAGGAGGTTTTATTCTTGTACAAAGCGAGTGCAGTGTAGAGGTGGGTCGTTTTTGTGGCGGGTTCGTTAGGCGCGAGGTGGCGCCACTACGTGCTCCGCGTCGAGTGCGCTCTTCCAACTCTTTAACTGCCTACATGGAGGACACTCCACGGCGCACTCTCCTATTATAAACTGCGCTTTTAATGGTCCGCGCTGATTTTAATTACTCCCGCCTTTTCGTTAGCTTCCTCACTATTTGCGTACGCAGTTGATTTCGGCTTGGTGCGTTGATTGGGACGGACACATTGTTAGGGTAACCTAATTTAGCTTTTTTAAAGCCCAAGTAAAGTAAGAAATGTTTTACATCAATTCTTTAAACTATTATTTTAGTCGTCAAAATCTGTAGACATCTTTAGTAAAAATTTTCAACACAGTCTTAACATTTTTTTAAATGACCTCGCTAAGAGAACAGTACAAGTTGTAAGATAAAGTCAATGCGGGATAATGAGACACTCGGAAGCTCGCGACGAGAGTGCTCTCCGGCTGAGAGGGCACCTAGATCCGATCTCTAACGAAGACGTTCAAAAGCTTCCAACTCTAACCGACGGACGCCATCAACACTCGGATTCGCGTGGCCCGCGCGCTGCACTGTGTGTCGCTCGCGTAGTACGTTTGTCACACGCACCAGTTTGCTCGTTGCAACGTCCGGACCGCACTTAACTCAAATTCGGGCGATAATCCCGTTAGTTCGCAATAGACTGACCGCTCTCGACGCAGCGCTAACAAAATCTATTAAGTGCGCCAGCTCGCTCTATCGCGGCGTGCGATAATGCAGTCATTGTAGCGTGTGCGCCGCTCGCGACTAAACGGTCGTATGTGCTCCGCGAACGCGGATTACCGCACGCACAATATCCACCAAATTGGATAATACAGTTAAAATACAATCGCGCTATGAACGCGCCGTAATCTAGTGACGCGGCTGCCGATGAGCATATTAATTTGTCGCGGGAATAGGATTAGCGGGCGGGGCGGCCGGCGGGGGCCCGTGGAGCGTGATCCGGCTTACAACGTTCATACAAAGTACCGCGGCTCTTTAAATTACAACTCACTGTAGTTATTCACATTTACTTTGTCTGCTGTCTGCTTCCCTCGCCCGTGTGTGAAATTATATTAACCAAGCAGATTTTCACATTCTATCTAAACTTTACACTTATCTTATCTAAGATTCATATAAACAATCATATATACAATAAACAATCTGATCTGTCGGTTCATAGAAATTTTCGCTCCGAAAGCTTTGGAAACTAAATTCATCAACAATCCGAACGAACAGGCTTTAGGGATACATAATTATCTGGCAATTTGGTGTCGGCGTACATGCCGGGGTCGAAACAAGTAGGTGGGTATAAGTGGTTTTTACGAGGTCGCGCGAATCTGGGCGCTTTCCAAGCGGCAATATTTCTTAGTTTGACAGCGGGATCCCGGCGCCGCCCGCAGCTCGCCACCCGCAGCCCGCCGCCCGTGCCGGCTGAGTCTTGGAACTTTCCAGGCGTCGCATCACTGTTTCGTTTCGCGAAAAGTTTTGAATTGTGCACTTTACGTTCTTTATTGTCTTCGGAGACCCCGTCTGTCTGTCTGTGCTTTTAAACATCTACTTTACTTAACAAATCGTCACATATATACTTTACCATGTGTCTAGAAAACACATCTGGAATGTTTCGTCATGCCTATGTTAGGCATACAAACAGCTGTCCTTAATCCTTAGCAACAGAAAACCGACCGTTACAATTCATATGCGCTGTGGCCACATTACTGGTTTTCAGATAGCTCCGCCTTTAGGCAGCCCACCAGTCGCTCCTCCCTTCGCTTCTTTCACTGTCCTACTTGTTGAACAGACACGTGAATGCTTAAGAATTACGACTCGTTGATTCTCTGCTCTCTTAAAAACTACACAATGGCCGTGAAGATATCTAAACCGTCATTATATAAATCTTTTTAAACTTGTTCCACAAAAAAGAGAGTCGGTGAGTGAAGTAGGCCTTTATTGAGTAGCCGAGTTGGAAAATGACGTAAGAAAGTCAACAGAGCTCCCATCCCAGCGGTTGGACCTTACCCGCGTCAGCTTAGAAATTTTGCCGTACGCCGCGCCGGATAGCGCCAGTTAACTTGTAACTCACTTTTGATGTATCGCTGTTTTTATAAACTTGAACGCCTTGTAAACATTCCAACTGTAAAGTTTCAGGTCGGCCGTTAAAGATTATTTTGGCACGATTAAGAGGTATCTTTTCGAAGGAGCTTGACTTGTCCGACCTTCCAGGATTTCGTCCGATACAGATATACCGCGCTGAATATATGTGCCGCCCCCCGTATTTCGGTGGATCGCGCTTAGAACGAGTTCTGGTAACAGTTGGTCAGTGTGACTTAATGAATGGCGACAGATTGTGTGCGGACATGAGCGTGCGGGATTACGGCACCGGTCGATAATAAAACAATGGCCCAACCGGGCGGCTTACGAGCCGATCCCAGCGGAGATAGACCTCGTAGAGAATAAACAGCGCGTAAACTCGTTACTTACTTGGAATCCCGTCATATTATTATCTATTGTATGTGCCTTGACATTCATCATTACAATAACAATTGTCTCTCTATTCACATAATAATATGTATAGGCTAAATATAAATAACATTATAGAATTTACATGTAAACAATTCCTCAAAGTGTTACAATCTCGTTCTTACTAGAGTTTATATTAGTTAAGAGATCGATGATGGAATCGTGAGTTGATAAAACTGCCTGAAACCTGTATAACAGGATTGTAAAGCTGCAATAAGCAGTTGAACTTTATGCAGAGAGCGGCGCCGAGCCTCATCTGCGTCAAATTAATCTTGATTCAAATCTTCTGCGGCCATGGCGTCTCCCAGCCGCTTGGTTAGAAGTTAGACCAAATCTAATTTGTTTTCGATTACTCGTATGATCGAGCTCGCGATAAAATTACTCGCGCCTCCCGCTGAATCCTTCGAATCTGAATTGCTGATTAATTGATCGCGCTCTCTCTCTTCTTTCCAGGTAGTTATCATCAACATATGATCATGACAATAGCCGGGTGAGCGTGTTCGCCGGTCGGCTCCTAGGGTTTTATGTAAATGGCCGCCGATAAACCGACCTCCGCCCGCGCGGCGGCGCTCATTTGCATTCATGGGCTCGTAACCCTTGCTCGCTCTTCCTTCGGTTATGCAGCCCCGTCCGCAGCGTAAAACTTGCTGCTTTGCCTTTTGCACGATAATTTACGACTCCCTGTGTAATACGTCCAGGCGATATGAGTTCGGCGTGTATCCAGTGCGGAGAGGTCGCGATGCCGCCGTTCGATTTACATATTATATTAAAGTCTCCGGCGGGCCAGCCCCCGCCCAGCGTCGCCACCGGCCGTTACGCTCCAACTTTTCTCAATTTTTCTGCCCATAAAGCGCCCGAAACGAAAGTTTCCACGTCCGCTGCGTGAGGTCGAGTGTAAATACACTTTTTTATAATGTACTTAGTCATTCTGTCGCCCTCCGAAATGGACTTCCATAAAAACACCACTGAGTTTTAACTACGGTCTTGTTCGGGAAGAACGATTTAAGAAAATATAAATCTTTTTAATTGTAGTTGTAATACTTTTATTGTAATTATAAAATCTTTATGGCCACTTGAGATTCTTTTCAGCTTGAAATTAAATGTACGTACCGAAAGTAGGAAGTGGCATGCTTTAATGATATAGCTGAATGATTCGGCGTTACCTCAATAGTCTGTGTCAACACTGGCGAGTAGGTACGTACTGCAGCGTAACGTAAGACGTGTTGCTATGTCTGCAGCCGGTGCGTGCCCGTGCGCACCTGTGCCGGCACCACGCACGACCTTGACGGGCTAACAAACTAATAAATTATATTCGAAATTCGAAACCCGCACATTCGCGGACATGTAAGGAATACTTAACGTAAATTGTCACATTTACAAAAACAATTACTACCTACCTAGTCACATTTACACACAAACCAAAAGAATCAACAACACGAAACTACTGTTGAAACATAACTAAGCCAAGACAAGGTGACAAAACTTTGAATGTGTATACCATAATTTGTCTATAAAGACTCACCGAATATCCAAATATTATGGAGTAAACATGCAACATCGTACTAATGGTGACAGTTGAAAGCACATTGATGGAAGCTCGCGTGACACGCACCCCCTCCCCCACCCCGGTGGTCGCCCTCTCGTTAAAACTTTCCGAAATATGACGCGCGTTTGCAACCCTTTGTGTTATTTTTCTACAGAACCCATTACTCGGCTGCCCAGTGTCTTCGAGTTTATCCCATTTCACTTTTATCTGTAAGAGAGTGCCGCTGTTTTCATACCTTTGTAGTCCTTTCGCCGCGCAGTTTTCCTTTTGTACCTTGATCCTGTGATTTGGTCGCATTAGCGGGTGGATCAGCGTGCGGGCCCTGCGGGAGCGACGAGGGTCGGCTGACTCTCTAACCCGATAGCGTCAATCTAACGCTCAATTAGCCGAATGCGATTATCCGATTCAGATCCAGAATCGCAAGACGTCTCCGCCGCGCCGCCCCGAGACAAGCCCGCCAACTTTATTAATTAAGCCGTGTCTTATCTCTTGTTAGCACTCATTCTATTATTTGTCTTTTCACCGCTCATTTCCATAATTTCATCGGCCAGTAATTACTTACCACTAACGCGGAGCGTTTCTCATTCTGTTTGCATATTTTGCTGTCTTTGCCTTGTAAAGTTCCACTAGGTGATTCTGAATCGAGTCGAAGAATATTGTTATCATTGTCGCGCTGTTCATTGCGAAGTTTGCGATTGTCACTAATATAGCGTTTTATGCATTTGGGCGTAAGTGTACGTTACGCGTACGCGACTATACGCATACCATGTGTATCGCGTCACCGGCACACACCGCGTTGTCGTCTGAATAGTTTGACCATTGTTTCCGCTTCTGTGAGAAATGGCTTTGTTGTTAAAATGATGCGTCAGTTAAGGGACTGCGGCGGGCGGGGGCAGGAGGGGGGTTGCGGCCACTCTCCCCCACTGTGTGTTTAATTAGCTTAATTGACATTGTGAGGCGCGGTGTCCGAACGTTTGTTTGCGCTATCGCGTTACCAGCACTGCCGGCTCGTCGCGGCGCCACCGATAAAACAAACCGCGACACAACCCTAACGCATTTTAGTAGAGAGTCACAAATATCCGGCAACACTCGAACACCAGCTTTCCAATAAATATTCCGGTTGTACGATTCTGATAAAAAGTATCATGTCAGCATCCACGGGTAGGCTAGAGCCTCGCCGCCCGCCGCCCGCCGCCACCGCCGCCGCCGCCGCCGCGCCGCCTGAGCGCCGACTCAGCGCGGCATGCGGCACCTCGATACATCTGCTCTAAGCTCGCACTTCCGACTCTCATTCGGAAAGGTAAAACTGCCGCAAAATTTATTTTATTCCTCTAATAGCTCGAATATATTTTATTTCGTACGTGAAATGATATTGTAGGGACCGTTCATGGCAACCAGTATTTCGATTTTAAATATTTGTGCCTTTATGTTATAATGCTTTTTAGATGTTTCACAAGTATTCTAGCTGGTGTGATGACACAACAAGCGAGACCATTTTGTCCCCGGATACATTCTCCAGTTAGTCCGGTGACCTTTGACTTGCGTCTAAAATTCATCTCGTTTAATGAATATCCTCATACGTGTGATTAATCTCGCCACGAACAAAGGACTCTCTACCCGCGAGCCCTCCGCACGATCGATCATTCACCTCCTCAAATAAAAATAATAATAAATAATAGGGCCGGCGCCATTGTCCAAATGAGGCGTGCGTGTCAGCGATAGTTTTGCTCATTCGGAATAATATTGAGTGACTGGCTGCGGCGCGAGGGTTTCTTTGTCCCTGTCCCATTTACCCCTTTTGGCTCTAATTGTGCTCGGCAAGGTCGCACGGCGCCTGTACAAAATGTATTCTTAAAGTTTTGTTCCTATTTCATCTTAATCAATTTGCTAATCTCGGTAACTTTATGGAAGCTCGATCGATCATGCTTATCTTGTTGTTGGTACGAGCTCGTTTATATTTTGCTGATTTCCCACTCGATTTTTTTGATAAAGAAACGAAATGAAATGATCTCATACAAATTTATCTAAGATATTACAAATATTAAAGTACTTGTTACTGTAGTCTTGAGATTTATCAAAAAGCTAACAGCTTCTGTAGTATTTTGAGTGTTATCGTAATCGAAAAAAAGAATACAAATCAATTAACGGATAAGTTGGCACCATTTTTAGACGGCATTAAATTTAAACAGAATAGAAACTACTTCAGAATTTTCTTAATAGCTCCTTGAAGACAAAACAACAAATTGGTAGGTATTGCCTTGTTGACAGGTCAGGTATGTTGAATAATGTTTGAAACAATATTATCACTCAACACAGAAATAATGTAAAAATATAAAACGTATAAGTGAAAGTCTTAGCGTTGCTAAGTCTACACATTAGTAGCAGGAAGCAGAGATCGCTCGTCTATGCGAGTTGTTTGTTATGTGCCTTGATATAATAACCAAACCCACAAGCAAAAAGCGATTTCAAAATATTTTTTTTGATGTGTAACATCTTTCCGCTCACCTTCTATACACAGTCAGGTCATAAGTATAAAAATTTTTACCGTTGAAGAAAGCTACAACAAACAAAATGATAAGGTGTATGCACACAGTAGTGAAGAAGCGAGCAACCGTATTCCGCGTGTCCAACGAGGTCATTTTCCATCCTCGCTCATGGTATGGTTGGGAGTTTCTTATTGGTGCTTAACAGAGGTACATTTTTGTGAGAAAGGTGTAAAAACTAATGCAGTTGTGTATCAAAGTACAGTCCTGACGAACCTTGTGGAACCTGTTTCTCATACCATGTTCAATAACAGGCACTGGGTATTCCAACAAGATTCGGCGCCAGCTCATAGAGCGAAGAGCACACAAGACTGGCTGGCGGCGCGTGAAATCGACTTCATCCGGCACGAAGACTGGCCCTCCTCCAGTCCAGATTTGAGTCCGTTAGATTACAAGATATGGCAACACTTGGAGGAAAAGGCGTGCTCAAAGCCTCATCCCAATTTGGAGTCACTCAAGACATCCTTGATTAAGGCAGCCGCCGATATTGACATGGACCTCGTTCGTGCTGCGATAGACTGAAGGCCTGTATTCAAAATCACGGAGGTCATTTTGAATAAACTTTATTGTCATAAGAATCTATGTTTTGTTAAGTTCATTTTGGTATATAAATGGTTACATAATGAATAAACTTGTCTCATTTATTTTATATTAAACATGTGACAGAATTTATGACCTGACTGTGTATATACAATTTGTGGGAGTGATTTCGTAGAAATGGGACGAAAGTGTAACAGGAAATCGGAGAAGCGCGCAAGCGCGCGCCATTTTGTAAATTTTAAATCGATATTATTAACAAGACATATTAATATTATATGTGACATATTGTGTCATTTTGATATGTCTAATATCTTCTAATGATGATGATGATTTAGAGAAATCATAAAGAGAATGCATTAAATACTCATGCAGTAAGAACTCGTCTAAACTGCTAATGGTCTAAAATATTATTTTGTCAGTATTGCAGCTAGTTTAAGGTATTATTTCGACTATTGCTGTAACTAATCTAAATATCAACTCGTCTAAATTGCTTGGGGTCTAAAACATTATTTTGTCTGTATTGCAGCTAGTTAATATTTCGGCAACAATACAAGTATTCTTTACTGACCGTTAGTGGTTTGGAATAAACAAGAATACATTAACAAACATTTACATTTACAAAAAAGTAAAAAAAAAACGTAAATAAAAAAAATTTAAAAAAATTTTTTTGTAAATTTTTAAACGTTTAAAAAACAGAAGACCCAGCAAGTACAAAAAAGTGAACTGGACCTGTTACAGCGTCAATAGACAATAATATTATCATTTCTGACCAATGCAACTTAGACAAAACTCTTAGACTAGCTACGAAATAGACAAAATAATATTTTAGACCACTTGTTATTTAGACAAAACACCTTTTAGACTGGCTACGAAATAGATAAAATAATATTTAGACCACTTATAATTTAGACGAGTTGCTACCGTAGGCGACTTAAGTTTGCGACCGTTCGATACTAAATCGACTACTGTAAGGCTCGTTGGTTTTGTTTAATCTTGTGCTGTGTGTGTGTGTTTGAAAGAAAGTAAATGATGGATGACCACGCGGCCGCTGACGTCACAAACCCCGCCCAAGCCCTCCACACGTCACCGAGCCAAGGAGAATATAACTCTTCGCCGGCACAACGGCACTTTTACCGTATAAACAAACACTTAGAGATTTTATGAAAATCAGTCTAATTGTTCAGCACAATTTTGATATCTCGCCACTTTGGGGAATTAACTCACACTAGCATGTTCGAAAAATAAAGGCTATAACAGCTTTTTCTTCTAGACTATCTTAGGAGTCGCGCTCAGCACATAAATAACTTTATATGACCGCTCTAAATCTCATCACGGCTACTGTAATAGCTTCCAAGACTCCGCCGTCGGTTGTGGCGGGAATATAAAGCAATCCCGATTTATTCCTCCAAATTAACCGCATCGCTGAAAAGAACAACTGGAAGGCACAATGGCGCAAGATGTGAGCGAGTAAAAAATGCCCGCGATTCCGGCACTCCGAGTTCTGGCCGCTCAGTGCGCCCTCTGCCGGTGGCTGGGAAAGCGTTCGCGCCCGTTTCAGAATATCCGATACAAATGACCGACAATTTTTCACAATTTCGCCTAGACGCGTCGAGTGGCGTCTGCTCGAAAAATCGAACGGCCAGCGTAACCAGCGCCTCCGCCGCCGCCGCCGTCGTGCTGCGAGCCGATAGCGTAATACCAAAACAAATGGTATCCATTGTCGCCTTTTTATTTTAGGCACGTGAGTTATGCCCGAAGACGGTGCTACGTGCGTTATTCAGATACCTTCGGCCGTGCCGAGGAGATTGTCCGGCGCTTTATTTATGGCCGCAAATAACTAACAGCTGCATCGAGATAAGTTCCTCGAGCGGGGCTTAGCGGGCCGTTGCACTTTTCGCAATTATTTTTTATTTCCCTCCCTCCTTTGATATAGGAGAATCACTTCCAATCGCCGTCCGATTAATTGGCAAAGACCGTGCTCTTGGTAAATATTCCGCATTTACTGCGCCACCAAATGCCCTTCCTACAAGGAATTTCTTTAAAACACTGATTAAAGTTCCTATTACTGTAGCCCACAAACAGCTTCGTGCATTATCAACTTCCATTGTTGTTGGTTCAGACAGCTCTATTTTCACTTTTCACGCTGCCGCCGTTTCAACGGCATTGTTATTGTATCCCGTCAGTGATTGTTAACGTCTATTTTTTCTTGCGTTTATAAATCATCGTATAAATAAACCACGCCGAAAATAATCTTATTAAGCATCCAATCGATGATCCAATTTGGATCGGCGGCGAGCGTGCATTAGGCCCATCGATCCGCTATCTCTGTTCGGAACAAAGAGAGATGAAATTTTAATCGGTCGCGTAGTCTGCGATCGCAGAAGTTGGCCGTCGAGCCGGCGTCGGCAGCCGTATTGTAATGAGCGAGGCCGCCGAGGCTTCGTGTGAATAATACATGCGAGCCTGCGGAGCGGGCGGCGCGGAGCAGCCTCCAGCCTCGCCGCGTGAGCCTTGTGCCTGCCCGTCAACGGAACTATAAAAAAATCCTAAAATGCTGGACCGCCCTGCACGAATGTGACATTCAGTTCAATATGTCTTTGCCGATAGTTCTTCATTTATTTGTAGCTTACACATTTCAGCGGATCAATCAAAAATATCCTAAATTGCTGAACCACAATATGTGAAATGCAGAAATATTCAGTTCAACATTCCTAGCTCATTATTAGTTACGCGACCTTTATATGTAAACCATTCCTTCAATTCAATTATATATACGAGTAAGTGCAATATATAACCGCTCAAAAGTATTCCTCAAAAAAATACCCTAAAAGTTGAGCCGAACGCAAAGCACTATAAGAATCGATTGCTAGCGAGCGATAGCATTTCACGTATTTTATTTATCTCTTTATTAGACTCCTACGCAGCGAACCTGAGACGGGACCGTCATGCATAGTGATAAGGTACCATTTGCTTACACTTACACCATTTGTCGGTAACTATTTAAATATCCACAGTAGTTCAACGTTCAAATGTATTATCTTTTCTGAAATTCATAACCAAGTTCGATGGAAAACTCGTAGTTTTTATTTCTATTGTTCTATAATTATTATTCGATTTCGAGAATTGGCTGCTGGATTGAGAGCACATTTGCTATTCACAGGAGTTTATATTAACTTCCGTTTAGTTACTGTCAACTGTACAATACAGAGCTTTAGTGCGACCTCCTGTAGAAGTAATTCTTAATGCTTTGTAAGCATTACCTATTAGCCTTGTCAAACATAGTGGCTTGTGTATTCATCTAACGAAAATGTTACTTTACATGCAAAATTACAAGGAATTTGATTGGCGATGGCTTTTATCTACCCATGGAATGAGGATCTTAATTATTAGAGGGCGGATAAGAGTGCGAAAATGTGCGAAATATTCTGATTTAAATCTATATGTTACAATATATGAGGATCTGTTGCCAAACGTGATTTTTTATTAATATGTACAAGTAGAATAGAAGAAATCAGATTTTCAAAAGATTGAGAAATTCTAAAGCAGTTTCCAATATAGTAGCTGAAGTAGTTGGAAACAATTTAAGTTAGATGAAGTTAAAAGATTTCAGGAATTTCTTCAGTTATGTATTGTGTATCTGCTAAAGTTTTAGGAATAAAGAATTTAAGAATTCTAATCTTACGCAAATAATTGTCAGGCTATTTTTATTTAAAAAAATATTGCTTTGTTTGCTGAAATAATTTGTCTATACAAGCTAGAAGCGAAATGAAACAAAGACCGCCACAGAAGACTCGACCAAATGTATTGAAATTACTGAAATAAGTAATGTTTTGTAAAATCCTAAATTTAATGTTCCTACAATTAATCTCCTTGTATTTGTATTTGACGATCTTCGAGAGAGAAAGACGTCGTTAAACTTTGTTTTTATTGAGGATTAGTAAGCTAATACGCTTGTGTTAAGAATGAGTTCAGTCCAGTCAGTCAGTAGTCTAACGGAGCTATGGGGATTGAAGCTCGATAAACTGAGCATCTATTCGTTTGGCTACCGTACCACGGACGCTTCAAATTAAGGTCAGATTAGTGTTCTAAATCTCGCCTCCTATGCCATCTTTCTTATATGTGATTAACTGTCAGACAGAGTGTTCGAATCATGGTTAAGCAGCTACTGTGAAAATTGTGAGAATTCTGTTTTATTATTGGACACAGTTATTACATTATGAAAAGTTGAAAAACAGTTTTCAACAAAGTGGACCGACTGACGACCGAAGCGGACGGTGCACGGTCGTTCAAGAAAATTCCACGAAGGATGCCTCCAGAGCTATAGAGACTTCTTTCAACTGAAATAGCGTTGGTAATGATATGACCAGTATTGACCTTCACAGTGATGACTAGCTTGCCACGCAATAATATGATGTTTTGTCATTTTGTGATACGATATTGATAACAGTGATAGGTGAAAATACGTAATAAACGTACGTTTTCACTAATATAGAAGCAATTTATTGTTGTTTTATTGTAATTTCGGAGCATAGTTGACATTGTGTGCTTCCATCATTGGCCTTATCATCACTTAACATCAGGTGAGATCAAGGCACTGTGCTTACCCGTTAATATATTAAAAAAAATTGTGATAATTTTCAGAACAGTAGTGTAGGCATTTCGTTGTATTTCGTTGTTCCGCTAAGTGCAATTTAAATTATTTTACGATACTACTGTAATGAAAAATCGAGTATGATAAAATTTGAGATTTCGATATTTCAATACGAAATATAATAAATTCCCGAAATTCCGGCATCGATGACGCACCAAAGAGCCTTGATGTACAATCATTTTTAAACACTTGACCGGGAGACGGACCAGCCGAACGCGTCGAGAATCGGGATACATTCAACCGCAAATTCTGGAAATTACAAAAGTTTAACTATGCAAGGGGAGGAGGAAAAAGTATTTTGCCCGGTTTTAATATCAAATCGGAGAGATCTCCTTTAATAAGTTGTAAACTTGTGTTGGAGGGTTTTCGCCGCAAGTTCGGCGCACCGGCGTCTGCCGACAATCTCGTTAAAATATACGACGAAACTCGGCAATGGCGTTTCACGACCATTTATGAAATCACATGCCACTAGTATGGGCTGCATGGGTGTAGTTAGATGCTTAATTAAGTTATTATCCAGCTCCATCTATCCCTGATATGCCCAAATTTTGGGTCTAAGTGAAAACTGTTGGCGTTGCGTCAGCTTTTGTAAACGTTGTTACAATATTGTGAACTTGTTTTTATGCAACCGCATTATGCATGTATGCCGTACATAATTTAACTGCCGCTCCAACTAAATCACCGGTGTTATCTTGATGACCTTTCTGCTAATTACCCTACACGTACAAAATACATGTATGCATAGCCGTCTTTAAAACTTCAAAGTTAACTAATTTCGAGCTTATGCATGTATATTTACCATGTTTTTTAGCAACCGCCCTGTGTCCACTACCGCACGGTAAGTCGTTAGGACGTCGCGGCTCTTATCGCCCACTACGCGAGTAATGACGCCTTCGATCGCGGGCTAATGGCCTCTGCGGGACCACTTAGATACGCAAATGAGCATCTACGAGTACGTAAACGTTGCGATTACGCGTACACATTACCGACTGACGATTTAGTGCTGATGCATAAGTGTTGACTGACCTGCAAATGATTTAATTTTTTTATTATGCCTTATTTGCAACTTTATAAACGTTATATTGTCAAAATTTTTAAAATTTTAATTAAGTTGTAAGTGGGGTGTAACCTCAAAATCATTTGGCATGCTTAGGTTAATACATAAACTTTTATAGGGTTTAATATATGTCACTGTGTAATTACTAGATAGATAGGTATTTGTTTATTAGTAAAATATTGTTTCTTAACAGAACTAAGATATTAAAAAACCTAAATATTTCAAATAACGTGAGAAACAACGATAACATCTCGTATCGTATCGTGTCCGCGAATGGAGACAACAAAAATACTAAGACCAGTCACAAAGTTTTGAAATTATAATTATTTGTAGAAATATTGTAGTTGAATATACACCTACACACCGAAGTTTCACTTGCCTATTAATCCACATATTTTTATGTTTCGTTAATAACGTAATCCAAAAAAACTTTCGCACGTTGCCGTTGGAAACGGGAAATAAGGCGAGGTTACGAAATCGTGAAGTGCAGCCAAGTGTCAAGTTGTTCTTGCGAAGGTCGCATTTAACAAGGTAACTGGAGCGTTGAACGTTAAAATTGGCGAGTCAGGCGGAACGGCTGGCGTTGGTGATGGCGGCGCGCGCGCAAACTGCACCCCAGAGGGCGATCCGCGCTAACGACCCGCCCGTTTTGGCTCCCCGAGCTCGCTCGCATACGGTACGGTCACTTTTGAATGGAACCTTCTTGTTCTTCTTTGAGATATTTCATATTGGAAAAACAACAACGATAAGAGCTAAAGCAATGAAACTGTTAACGGGGAAACGCTTAGTTGGCCTTCATCTGATGGTTAAACATACCTGTGTAGCCTTACAAATAAACAGGTCCGAATAGTTATTCCGTGTCTTGTCTCTTTTACTCAACTTTGAAATGACGTTTACATGACAGGAACAAAACACGGAATAACTATTCCGACCTTATTCTTTGTTTATTTGTAAGGCACTAGAAGTCTAAGACAAGAGGCGCGGTCTTGCCAGTAGACAACAGTGGATAAATAAATATATTATTTAACTCTGTTGAAACCATGGCCCTTGATCACAAATAAGACTATAAATGTCATTGTAATGTGTAGTGTTCGTGTAATCTTTAGAAAACTAATTGTATAAAAGCGAAAGTGTGTAGGTCGTTTCTTCACGAAGTTCTTTCAAACGAAGAAACGGTTAGACGTGATTATTTTTACAAATACTTAGTTAGTGGGCCTTAAAGTGCCACAGGCTGCTTTTTATCCCGGGTAAATACAATTGTGCCAACCAAGGGGCACGCGAAAATAATTTGTGACACACCAAATTTCCCGGAATCTAGCCATAAATAAAAGGCACTGACTCTCTGACACACTTACGGACCTCCTCATTGAGGCTGTGTAGGAAGGCTTAGCGAGCACTTATAACAAATTACTGGCGTTCAGATTATAGCTGGTTGTAAAAAAAGATCTTTAACCATTTGGGTTTCTTTGAAAAGCGATACGGGTAAACTCACTCTTTGATACGGCAACCGATAATAAACAGCGTTTTCACCAGACGGCTTTCCTTCTTACGGTTTCAGTTTTTTTACTGACTGCTTACTTTTTTTATTTACAATTTCATTCACGTTCGTTTGTCCTGTTGTTTTGTTCGTTTGTTCGTTTGTCTTCTTTACGAAATAGAAACAGGGCAATGCATCAATTTCGTGTTCTTAGTAACGTGTTGTGTTTTTGCAAAAACTGTTGCGGACCATTTCAAAATCACGTGGTTCCTTTCCTTATTGTAAGTGCAGCAAGATTCAATTTGCGCAATGTTGTCTTGACCAAAAGCATTGTCGGATGGAATGATTTATTAAAATTACTCGCCACTTTGCGTATGTAAGTTAAAGCGGTATTCGTTACACTCCCATTCGTTTGAAAGTTGGGTAACTTTGACTTTGTTCTTATAATTGTTCAGTTATATTTGAACGCGTTTATTTTCGCAGCAAATTTGTAACATATACATACATAGCTATGTGTATTTCTATAAATAACTATCTTCGTTAACGTCTTATGCACTAGGTCTTTATAAAGATTTAGCAAAACCTTTAATCACCATTTCTCACTTAATTAACTCAATTGTGTCTAATGTGAGTTATATGTAACTCTTCTAGCTTAACAAATAAGTTAGCCTTACCTTAAGTACCTCAAATAAGTCATCAAAGTAATTTGTGTTATGCATGCATGAGTGAGTCTCAAATCACAATATTTTGACATGTCCCTTCAAGGATAAATTAAGCTCAAACTGTGCCATATAAGTGGCATTATCCCAGTTATTTGTGTGCAATCTAAATCGTTACATATAAATTCGCCTGGATCTCGTCCCGTATAAGGAGAGGTAAAAACACAGTGCCTCCGTCCTCACATTTCGGTCTGACACATGTCCTCCAGGGCTTATACAATGCCGGCGACCGGACGCCTCGCTCAGCACATGACGTAAATAAAATCCCATCAGACTTTGTACAGACATCTGCTGCGGCCGGTGGCGGTGCTATGTCGTGTGAATTTTATGTCAATGAGAATGATTTGATGCGTTAGCACTGAACGGATCAATGCTCGAGTTGAATGAGAAATCGTGGTTCAAATCAAACCCCATAATAGTGAAGTTGAGAACAACTATAATTAATTCTAGAACCTTAAACGAATAAATGACATCACGACAACAATAATTCTTTACTTTTCTTACGTCTTAGTTTCCATTCCCATACCACTTCTGCAAAATCCGGTAAAATCTCTATTCAAAAATCCGTTCTGACAGTTGCTAAATAGTTTCTCTATTGACCAGGGCCTCTTCCTCACAGAATCGGTACGCTTTCGTTTCGGTACCGCCTCTGCACCGAATCTGTATAGATTTTCTGCTGAAAATCATTTCCTGACAGGCTCTGAATGTTTTCAGTACGGTATTGTTCATTCGATATTGTACAGTCGCATCAACATGCCGTCTTCAGAAGATAATGATCGGCGGAGCTGGCGCGGGGGTGAGACGGGTGAGGCCGGCCGCTCTGTACAGATTCTGTGCAGAGGTATGAGCTTGGTAAAAAATCTGTACCGAAACGACTCGGTCTGAAAACTCTCATTTGATTACATGCGTTCGGTAAACAAATACAAATTTCTTTATTTATCACCAACTTAAGTCTAAATAACAGACGTGAACAATCTGTACAGATTCGGTGCAGAGGCGGTACCGAACCGGTGAGGAAGAGGCCTAAATCAACAACCCAATTAGGTAGAGGACGTACAAAAAATATATGTAAGTAAGCAAGTACGTTACAGTGACTGAAAACCAATTCTGCTAATATAGTAAAAGCCAAATAAGTATAACGAACGGGTGGCATGTACTGTCTAGACTAGATTACGTCACCATAACATAGGGTGACCAACATGGTGTCGGGGAGACGCGCGAAAAAAGTTTTGCATTCCATTTTAAGTAGTAAAATATGTAACTTGTTTAACGCAAACTACTTAGGTTAAGTACATAATCACACCTCTTTAAGTAGGTACCCGATGATTTGGCCGAGTGCACTGACTGTGGTCACCACACGACTGGCCCGTGTCTACATAACTTTTTCCTTTTTTTTTTTCTCTTAAATCATAATTTAAGAGAAAAAAAAAGATAAAAAGAGAGGCCTATGCCCAGCAGTGGATCGGAAGGGCTGATGATAATGATGATGGTATAAGAATCCTGTACAATAAATAGTTTTGCACAGTTATTAAAGTGTCTACTTCAAAGCGGATTCTCACAAAATCTGAATAAGAAGCTCTTATTTCTCAAGCTCTTCGATTTATCTGCCCTCTATAACCAGTTATTTTATTTGCAATTTGTGTATTATTATAACTGACGGCTGTTTAGAAGATAAGCCTTACTTAGTTACTATCTGCTAGCTGCCGGTTTACTCCGAATTTTATTAAATGTTGTCTCCTTTATTTCCCCCATAAAGCAGACAGACTCGTATCACGGCGGCGGCGCACTATCTCAGGGGCGGATTTACTTGAAATAAACGACTTGTAATATTTACGAGTTGAATGCGTCACAATGCGAGTTTCGCGCGTTCTACACGACAATGGCCGTCCCATGTAATAGCGCAATAGATTAGGATTATGTACGATTCATAAGCTCGCAGCGTATCGTGGCGTGAGTTATAAACATGAAAAGATGTTTGCGGCAGGAGGCCATACCGTTACCACATACCCACTATAATTATCGGTAAGTAACGTTATTTTTATAAAGTTAAATTGGTAGCGTTAATGCCGGTAATGTTATTTAGAAAAGTGTCGTTACTTGTTTTGTTACCTAATGCGCTTTAGCCAATCCGCGTAGTGGTTAGTTAACTACCGGTGAAAATGCCAACCAGCTAACGATACCAAGCATAACTTAAACCTTTTTTCTTGCCGGTATCTTCGTTTGACATAAGTTTCGTTATCAATTTTTTTGCGGTTTTCAAAGCTCTGGTTTGTTGGCCGGGCCGCGATGCAGGGAGCCGCGACGCGCCGGCGCCGCCGCCGGCGGGCGGCAGCTGTTAATGGAGTGCGCATTAATACTCAACTATGTAATAAATGTTATTGTTTGTCATAAAGTTTGTTTTATGAAGGTCGCCTTTAGCCTTACGCTTTGCTCGACCTTCCGTAAAGTTTACCGTCCAATTGATATCCTTATTTACGGATTTCTGGACAATTATTCCGATTGTTACACTTCTATAGTGTAGATAAGTACATGTTCCCTTCTCCATTTGTTACAAAATCAGTTATGGAGTTAAGTCGTCCGGGAAACCCATCCAATAAATTCCTCGCTATTCGACGGAAGCAGACACAAAATAAAATAATCTTATTTTGATATTTCGAACAGATAGTCGATGCTTTGCAACGTTGCGGAATCGTCGAGTCATTGCAAAAGTTGCGCTTAGCCCTGCTGCAGCAATATTTTGTATCACCCTCCGTAGCGTAGTTCTCGACTGCGAGATATCGTTTCCAATATTAACGTTTGTAGGTATAAATGTTATAACATGTTTGTAGCTGTCTTCGCTGTCTTCGCGATAAAGTGAAGAGGTACCTACCTGAAGTTATGTAGTCTGGATACAATGCTATTAAAAAGGTGATCCAAAAAATTGTTAAATTATTATCAACTTGTAAAATTCAGATAGGTGTACTATGATTGTTTATAAAACTTTGAAGTTAACTGAGGACAAAGCAAACTATTTTCAAGTAGGTACAAAGCTAGCGTTTACTTCAGCAAAACGTAACGATGCAAGGCAACGGGTGTGCCGCATTCAGGACGCATCGTGGCCTGCGCCGCGCCGGCTGATTTGTATGTAGCTCAGCCGCGCGGGGGCGGCCCCGAAAGACGTTCGCCGCAATTTTTCAACGGTTCGAGTCCGTGTTCGGCAAGCCGATGGCGCGGCGCCGCACTACAGCCGCCCGCGCGCCGCACAGCTGCTCCCGCGCGCTGCAACTTTAATCCCCCAATCCGCCGCCGCACGACCGCACACCGGCGCGACGCTATATTTCAATTAATTCGACCATCCATTCCCGACCGACGCGAAACTTCGTAGCGCTTAGCTCATAACCCCGCCAGGACTCTCAATTTGACGCGGACCGACGGCGCTACGTCCGCGTGCGTGCTCATACTCGTAATTTGCAATATTCGTTCGCTAATATCGTTGGACGCTCTCATATTTCCTGGTGTATAAATCATGTCTCCGCGAGCTTATTCTCCTTATAGCGGTGATTTAACTTTTAAAACCCAATTAATTGCGAGTTTTGTTTTGCATAATAATGGGTCGGCGGCGGGCCAGAGCTGCGTCGCCGGCGAGCCGTCTCCGCGTCGCCGCTAAATAAAGAGACTGCAGAATGTAAGCTTCATACAAGCGCGCTCGAGCAACGCACACATAGACAACCTCTCACGGACACATAATCTCGCAACAGCTGCGCTCGGACTGTTCCGAGCTGTTCCGAGATCAGTGTTCGTGCAAGGGGTCTATTTGTGAGTTGCTCGGGCGCGGTATGTATGAAGCTTACCTTCTGAGGTCTCTCCTTACTTAGCGGCAGCGCGGTAATCGGGCGCGCTTCGGGTTCATTTGTCGCGCGATCGTCGCCTTGCGCCGGCTAATGAGCACTCTCTCACTCGCACCCGATCTCTGGGGCATCAACTCCGGCACGTACGATTGCAATCGCTCTTTTCCTCTTCCACATATTTTACTTTATCATTTCCAGAGAGAGACTGGCTAAATATAAAAATGATAGCAGCCCAGGCGTGTCGAAAAATTTCCCCTTTATTGTGGAGTTTTCCGACATTACAAAATGTTACTTGGCTTTTGTCTCATCCCTTTCAGTGTTTCGTAAATGAAGCCTCTGTAGCAAGTTTCCTTTATGTATGTAACTGTAATACGGGATTTGAAGTAATGCAAACGAATTGAAATTTCTTGCACAAAAAGCAGTTTTGCAGCAATTATTGTTATCGTAGGGGATTTATCTGTTCATTCCCGATGCGCTGCTCCGGCGAGCCAACTGATTCGACTCGCCCACCGCAGCTGAATGAACTTAATTTGATCTCGATTGTGTTAAACCCTACCTCTC
The DNA here is from genome assembly GCA_949315975.1 of Eudonia truncicolella. Lineage (NCBI taxonomy): Eukaryota > Metazoa > Arthropoda > Insecta > Lepidoptera > Crambidae > Eudonia > Eudonia truncicolella. The sequence continues at coordinate 13,854,485 of OX438828.1, forward strand.
CTACGTTTAATGACTTAATGACCGCAAGGACTCGATAATTTCGATATCGCTACGCCTTCCGCTTTGAAATTCGCATAGGCTGCAATAACATTTTGTGAAATATTATGGACGTTATTCCGAGCTATAGAGCTTTGAATAAAATTATGGAAATTGGTCGTTAAGATACGGTGTTCTTAGCGTCCTCGCTGCTTCCGGAAAATCATAAACATTCGATTTTGACAATGTAATTAAATGAAATTACTTTTCTCAACCACTACATCCGTTTTATTACAAGTTCTTTTATACAATCCGAATTTTTAATGAAAATCTACCAAAGGTAATTCGAGCCGAATCACTTATATTCCACATTTAAATTTTAATTAATTCGAATAGTTTGCAAACACTTGATACAGTCAGCGATAGTGGCGGGCAAAAACCGCAAGCGAGCACAGTGACATTGTAGCGGGCCGCAGAGTAATTAGAAAGCTGTTGTATTGTTCACATGTTCAGCGCTTTTCCAATGAGCGGTTGGCGGCGTCCTCTTGTTTAATTGCCGAACCGTTGCGGACGGACGGTGGGCCGTTTTTGTCCCACCCGGATGAGATGAACCGCGCATCCTATAATGAGTCCCGCCCCACCACCGTAGCCCTTCTCAAACCCTTCACGCCTATGTACCGCGAAAGCACTCGCAACTTTTCATTGTGAATTCGTAAATTTAAAATTGTTTCCCAAAAGAACAACCCGAACTCTAAACCCTCGACCGCAATTGAAATAGGTTGTGGACTGAAATGCTATACGTTTTACGACACTTTTGGATTGAACTGAATCATTTTAAATGTGCCTATTGTGGAATAGCTTTTAGCATTCGTTCTTTGCTGGAAATGGAAAAATACTTACCTCAATTTTCTTATTTTGTTGGTCGATTGCTGAAAGAAAGATCTGTGTCTATTCGTGAAACGTAATAAGTTAATCGAAACTTTTTATTTGGAAAGTTCAAAAATCTTTTTAATTGAATTCCTCTCGAATAATCACGTTCATGTAAAAAACTGGATGGAACGGGAACTGAACTGGGGACAAACATAAAGTTTGTCGTCTCCAATCCATCCGAGGCACGGCCGGCTCGGATGCCGCGTGCAATTCACTAATTCCACATTTTCACGCCGACCACCGACTGTTTCCCAACACGCGCTTAAAGTTTTTGCCCCGACCCTGTATCTATTCATGGTTAATTTTCCGAATTCAATTTCACAACTTATTTATTGCGAGGGCGTTTCGCAAATACCTCGCTTAATTGACACCCGAAGCTCGGAACTTTAAGCTGCCGCTATAAATTATTCATCCGTTGTAGTGATGACGCGACGCTAGATATAACGTTACTCCTATAATAATAGTATGATCTCGTTACGTCGGTGCACATATCCGATCTTGTTAACATGTGTTTATGCCTTATAGAATCTCTGAACATGTTGTTGTAATTAATTACAACGTTTCATTAATGATGACAAGGGAATTGCGGTTTCGGTGTTGTAGGCGGCGGCGTCGGGTAGGGGCGCGCGGTGTAAGACGACACCTGATCTGGCGCGGCACCTGACCCGGCCCGGAGAGCGCCCGCTCGCAAACCCGTCTACGCACGCTGTCATTGTGTCACCCACACCTCATTTGTCATCCACGCCATGCGTATGCGTACACACCCGAGCCATCAAAGTTGACTTTGAACCTCATTGTAGCCATTGTACCCATAACTTCAACTATTAATTATAAATCACAACAGCACATTCATTAAAGCCCTAAAATTAACTAAACCTCGCTAAGCCTATTTGCTTCTTCGACTCGCACTTAACCACTATCGACCGAGTACTTAGAGGCTTTCCGAACGGTGACAAACGTTCCTCCAGTCCCTTGTTGCCAGTCATGGTCGGCGCGCGCTCCCACGGCGTCATTTCCCGTAAACCAAACCGTGACGCAGTAAAAATACTCAGTGGCGGAATCGAGAGGCGTCAGTCAAACATTTTTCAGAGGTAACCGGCTCGCGAGCCCAAAACAAAGAGGCGCAGTTCCGAAACAATCAAATTAATTTTCTCCGTTGTTGTTTAATTAGCTGGGAGTCTCGTGGATGGCGGCGGGCGGCCGGTGTTTATCATGCGATACAATCGCGCCGCCCGCCCCTGCGCGCCGCTCGCCCCCCATCCAACCGAACCCATTATTATCAAAGTCAAGACTTTACACCAGAGTAACTTTGATTCGTCACTTCTGCCATTATTATTATCATAAACATTGTTTATGACTTTGCGTTGCAAATCACCGGAGCTTGACTAATTTTAAAATGTTTTTTTTTGTTACAGGTAAATGGATTAAAGTGGCGCCATGCTTTTTGTTTGTGAAGTTAATCTGAGGTACGATGCTTAGTTATTAGTTTGTCAGTACATTGTACAGTATATTGTACGGAGGGGGAGAAAATATGAAACAAAATAGTTTGTGCGAAGCCTTACCGAGTTAATCTGAAGCCATATTTAATTAAATTGTCCCTGTAGGTGGATAGCGCTACCGGTCATTCTGTAGACGCGGGCCTTTCTGTGCGGACGAATCATTTTGTGTAGTTACCTATTGTCTCCTAACTTTGGAAATATAGACCCAGGTGAGAACAGTTGTTGTATTAACTTAATTACAATCACATTATCGTAGAGCGTACGCCCATAAATAATATAAAACGAATATCCAACTCAAAAATTCAAAATTTTAATATGGGTTAATTTCACAATGCCTTTAAAAATATAAACGTTTATAGAAATAACTTTTGTTTACTATTTCTATGTTAACACTGATAGCGAAACTAACGTTAGATGTTTTACTTTTTAATTTTCGGTATTAAAAATAACTTAGCCTATCACTCTAGCTAATAAAGAGTAGTGTTAAAATTTGCTTATAGTGTTTTATGTAAATAAATATTTAATTTCTACTAATTACGGAACCTGATGACTCCGGAACCTAATTGGTAATCCAATCAATCGACGACGACAGCCATACACAAAGGATCGGCCTACGTCACACAATACACAATAGCGGTGCGCATTGCGAAAACCGCAATACCCTTGTCGGAGAGTTCCCTAAAACTGTGCAAGCAGAAAAAATAACGTCAAAAACGAAAAACGTTTATCTACTCAGTGTAAAGAAAGTAGCACCAGTTTATCCGCCCGGACGGCGGCGGCGGCATCTAATCTAATTATCCAGAATATCCAGTGCTCTTCAAAAAACTTGTAAGGAGCGAGTGCAAGCAGGTCGGTTCATTCTTCCCTCCCCTTGACTAGGGTGCTCTTGGCCCTCCCACCACACACAGCGGTAATGCGCGGCTGCAGGTAATTGCGATGCTTTCAGTTAATTATTTTATATGGGTTTTTGTTATTTTTTGATTATCAAAAATACCAGTGGGACGCGTCTTAATAGACCTTTGAGATACTCGAATCTTTTGTTATGCCTAAGTAATTTAAAAAAAATTTGATGAGGGAATGAGACTCCTGAACCTGCTTCAGGTTTGAAAATGCAATTTTCGAATCCAAAAACCTGATTTATTAACTTTTGTTTATTGTTCGACGATTTAAGGAATAGTTTTTTGGAAAGATTTTACTGTTGACCACGTAACCGGTTTATATCTGTGACCAAAAACTTTCGTAGCGTCGAGGGTTATAAGTCGATAATGAGACGAATCTATAGCGTTTAGCCGCTAAGAATAAAAATAACAAATGGTGCTAATAAAAGAGACCATTGATATGTAAAGATTTTGTAGCAGCTTAATTACTAAAAGCAACTTTATCCGCTTAAAGCTAACAATATTCTTCGTTCCCTCAAACTTTAAGAGTTAGTTTTAGAAAGTAAACTACTCTTAAGACAAGTAGTTAATTCATTATTGAAAAGTTGATAACGTTTTCTGCTTGGAATTTCCAATTACTTGTGCAAATTTAATCTTTGATCTTTCAAGAATTTCTTTAGTGAAAGAAAATGTCTTTCAGGTTATAGGTGTCTACCTATTTTGAAAGAATGTGTTTAATCATACTTATTGAATAGTAAATGTGATTGGTCGTACTTGTACTACTATTAATAACCTTCGTCATTTTAATTGTGATTAGCTTGTCGTAAAGCTATGGTTATGGTATGGATATGCTATATTTCGATTTTACCGCTTATAAAACTTGTCAATAGACTAATAGTTGTTCGTTTAGTAAATATACGTTTAAAGAGAAAATTCTTCTTTTTAATCTTGATAAAGGAAGTGCTCATTTGATGCTCAATTGAATTCTATTTCTAATGGACATTTGAAAGGTTAAGTAATGTCAAGACTAATAAGATAATAACCACGTACGGCTTCACAGACCTTGAATTAGAAGCAAAACCGAATAGTTCCAAAAGAAAGAAAATTAGCGTAGAAATGTAGCTCCATGGCCCTTCACTATTAACGTTAGTAAAGAAACACGTTGATCCGTTGCTCCGTTTTGTCGTGAAAGATTGTTATACAAACACTTTATGTTCATAATAATTTAGATACAGCTTAGCTACAGCGAATTTGAAATCATGTATCTATCTTAAACTTATCTCAGTGGGACCTGCCGAAGTAGCTCTTTGACCTATCGGGATTGTGTAACCTCATCCTGCCTCTATTCTTCTTTGAGATGACTGCCATGACTGGCAACATCTTTGAGGGCGAAGAGTCAGAAGTCATCTTGGGTAATGATTAACTCATCATGTTTGAATGTTCAATCGTTATAAATTAAAAAAATATGTTGGTTCCGTATCAAAATAAAGGAGATAGAAAATCGTAATTGTAAGCAAGCGAATATCCCAAATGCTTATGAACGGAGACGGCATAATTCTTACGATCCCTAATTGCAAGGGATACTTTTGGGCGGCTGACCTGACCCCAACCTCTGACCTCACACCATGATCCACACACCCTTCACTCGACTAACCTGTTTTATGAGATTAACGCGATAAACGCTCGCCTACTTGAATATTAATAACGACCTAATACGTGAAAACAATTTAATATACTTAATAACATCAATGTTGTAACGGGCGCCCCGGCGTACGGTGCGAACGATTAATTGGATAACGACCTATTTTTAGAATGTTGCTGTCTATATGTAATATTAACGCGTATGTGAACTATTGATGCTGTCATTCAGTGAATATGTCCATTCCGCGCTGTTAATTGTGTGGCAAATTTTCTATATGATTCGATACGAAATGCGTTTCGCGTTTTAATACAATGGCCCACTTCTGAATTTGGCGATTAATTAAAATGTAACTTTGACTAAGTTACCTTCTACATGTAAACAACTATAACCGGTAACAGTTCGAGAGGTAGTCTAGATGCTGTAAAGACGTCTAGAATGCTAGGACACCTATTTGAACGGCTACTTAAGGATCTGTAGTTGTGTTTAATCAATTAATCAATGTGTAACATTGATTAATGTTACACATTGATGCTAAAGTAATTTCGTCCCATGGTATTGGTATAGGTGTAAGGTTTTTTGATTTGATTTCATTAATTAGATTGTGACATTTACTTTATAAAGTAATAAGCGATTTTGTAGCCGTTTAACTACTAAAAGAACGTTATCCAACGGATCTCAAGTTTACAACATTCTTCACAGGCGTATAAAGTTTTTAAAGTAGTTTAGAAAGCATTTTATCTTAAGACATATAGGATAGGTAAATATTAAAAAGTTCAATACGTTTTTTTCTCTTGGATATTTCAATTAAATTGTGTAATGTCTGAATTCATTTCTGAAATCTTATATGAGTGTTACTTATTTTAATTTTTTAGACTGTGTGGCATTCGATTTAAGTAATTAGCTCCATTTTAAAATATTTTAATTAATCATACCTATCGTTATTCCCAGATTCAGAAATTCACGAAACTTCGTAATGCAATATAATGTAAGTTAAATTTTAAGGTACATTAGAATAACAGGTAGAAGCACAAGAGAAAACAATGAAATACCAGCTTTTTACAAATCCTCTTGCATTAAATAACAGACTTTAGTGCGCTATGAAAAAGGTCTAATTACGTAATCCGATAGACAGTGCTGCAACGGAAAGTCTGGACGTATGCACGTAGTCAGCCATGTTATACCTAATAGGTGTTCCTAAAGCAACTTGAACAAACGAAATTCAGTTACAGAGAAAAACTTGAAAACGGCATGCTCTATATTTAAACTGTTCTACATTCGTTACTAAAAAGACTAGGAAAATATTATTGTGCAAAATAAGTTTAGTCTTTATGTCTATCACACTGTGTTTTAAGTAAGTAGTAATATTAAATGAATGTGCAATTTGTTGGCATATCATAATACAATGCCTTTGCATTTTTCTATGCTAATTCTATTGTATTGAATTATAATTGTTGACATTGTTTGATGAACATAATTAAGTCGTTTAAACATACGAGTATGAAGAAGAACTATGGAAATAACCGTGATCGAGCGGCAGATATCTAATTAGAGAATTTTACTGCTAACAATTAATATACAGAACTTAATATAAATTACTGAAAACAAATTAGCAGCACAAACGTATCCTAATAATGAAATGGTAACCGAAACGGTCACCATTCAGCTCATACCAAAACATGACGTGCATAGGTGTGTGTGTGTGTGTGTGTGTGTGTGTGTGTGTGTGTGTGTGTGTGTGTGTGTGTGTGTGTGTGTGTGTGTGTGTGTGTGTGTGTGTGTGTGAGAGTGTGTGTGTGTGTGTGTGTGTGTGTGTGTGTGTGTGTGTGTGTGTGTGTGTGAGTGTGTGTGTGTGTGTGTGAGTGTGTGTGTGTGTGTGTGTGTGTTATAAAAATAATGCTATTCAAAATAAGACATAGTGTTAAAGTTTAAAATATAAATAATAAATATTTCATTATACCTGTGTGTGATTGATTACATAATAAAATACCTAATGTTAAAAATTTATGTGGATGTGCCATAAACTATGTATGAAGAATAATAAAATATATAAAACAAAAACCATCTTTAAAAATACAAACAATAATAAAAAATAATGTGGACTCACCTTAACACATTACAGGGCATGATAGTATATATACACAATAACATATTAGTAGTTTTTTTTAAGACATATGAAATTATAACTATTAATCATAAACATTATAATCGCCGTATATCTTTATTACGACTTAAAACAATTGTAATTGTATATATTTCGTATTAAACGTTTACAATCAAACTATTATCAGCGTTTGAAGTAAGACTAATAGACCGATAAACCTAACGATGGAATCTAGGAAGGTATATTTGGACACTCCAATAGGAAACCTTCAGTGTTCTTCAACCGCCAAGGGTACACCAAGATATCGCCGTCCCTTCCGGTTCCGAAGTTAATGCCATCAGCAATTCTAAGAACCAAATCTAACATTTATCATGCCTGTTACAACTAAAGTATACAAAACAACATGTTAGTACCAAAATATTTACCATATTGCCAATTACCAAATATTGTTGCAAAATTGCAGTGCCACCGTTCATGTTCTAGGTTCTAGGACGTAATTATGTAAACTCGTGCCTCCCACCCAGCCAACGAAAGCGCAGAGTCGAGAACTGGAGAGCATGAAGTAACATATGGCCATGGCAAGTGTATTTCGTCGGCGGACTAAACGGCTCAGCTCGGTGCACACGGCCGTTATTAATAGCCACGATAGCGTGGCAGCCCGCGGTAATACACGATATTTGGGAAATCCGGATTTGCATAGGATAATGGGGGGCGCTGTGCACTGCGCTAGCCCGCCCCGTCTGATGATTTCTGACGCCATTTTAAATGTGGCCGTACCACGCGAAATGTCTTTTAAACGATTTCACAAGAATGTAGTAAAATTCTTAAGTTTTATCTTACGCGAATATGTAAAAATATACACAGTGAATGTGTTAACTTAACTATTGGTTTAATGTGACCGTAACTAGTTACCACGTAATGTCTTTTGGGGATTTGTAGCACTTTTAAACGATTTCACAAGAGTCGAGTCAAAACAAATCCTAACTAAGTTTGACGTTTCGTGTTAAATTTTTTTTCTTAAGTGCTACTAGAAAAGTGGTTTTTAATGGTAAAGTTCTAAAGGTTCGCCACTAATTCTGCAAACAATAGTTTGCAATCTTGACTAATCAACATTTTTATCGAGGAAAATCTCAAGTTGGCCCCGTTAATTAATTGTATGTAATAGACGTCGTATCGAACGTTGACATTTGTTTACAATTCAGTCTAGTCAGACGGTGGAAACTATAGATAACAATGTTTTATAGTAACAGTGTGAGTCATGGATGCAAATGGCGGAACCATCGCATCGCACGATAGCGCCGATCATCAGGCTGTTAAACTTTATTGACGGAGCCGGCCTAGGTCTGATCTATGCATTGACTCACCGCGTCTGCGATACCACTACTCATGATATCCATACGAATGGTATTAATTATGCATCTGTATCGCTTACGTAGTTTGTTTATCGTGTTGGTACCTACTGGTCGTTATTATTGATTTAACTCGCTCTAAAAGGATATAAATAAACGCAGCGGCGGCGTGGAATTGTGATATTTGTCTGCCATCTTTTGTGTAAAATGCTGCAAAATGATCGACGATGACAGACTACGCGGTGATAATGGGCAATAAATGTTGTAATAAACTCTTTATTTCAATATCTCTTTATTTTGTGAAGATATATGTTTTAGTGTAATCACCATAAATATATTTAACAATGATCGCTGAGTGTTGTGACGCTGAACAGCCAAAAATAGTAGCACAATCATGATAATTGACGTAGGGCGGTGGTGTGGGGCACGGCGGCGTCGCATTCAGGGCTGCTAGAAGGTAGAAAAGCTGCTAGACTCTCGTGGCAAACAAGTTAAGTTCGCGGTACATTGTTATAAACATTTTTGTACACTTAAACTTTTGTCATATAAATGAATAAAGGTTTTCGGTGCCTAAGTGGTAGCTCCCGAATCACTAGCTAATAACTTTTAAGTAACTTCTAGGCAGTCCTCGGTACACAGTGCAGTTAGAGTATGCCGTACAGTATTCTGTTATATATAATGCAACACAAACAATTTAATCAATAAAAATATTGTTGGTTTCGGTCGCGACAACCCTGGTCGCGTGCCTGACTGATGTATGCGCCGCCGCCGCGACGCCAGACCCGCCGGCGCCGCGCCGCCGCTCCACAATGCAGATATCGTGTACTCCGACTCATTCCATACCAGCTGCGGACCTCACGCCTTACGTTTATCGCCGTTTATAGCCACGCGAAACTGTGGAGGAGGCACGACACGACACGACCCGACACACGAACCGAACCGCGCCAGCAAGTCGGTGCCTCTTTTCAACAGTCGAATGCCGCATAGGGTAAATCTGTTGTTATATTGAAATAGACTTTTAAGGATTTTCCCTTCTTTTTTTGTTAGCCGTTAGGTTAGCCGTCCGCTTCGCATATTTTCTCTTGTCAATAGACGGAACAGTTGTTCGATGGAGGTGATGCCGGTCTACGAGTACTTCCAGATGGCCGTAGCCACAACTTCTTCTATCGCACAACGCATCGTTTCCCTTTAACCTTTTTTAGAATTAACTCGCATTTAATTCACATATAACCGTTTCAAGCTCTTTAAGTACAAAAGTTGCCAACTACTATATATAGCATTTGGATGATCTTGATTGAAGTTTGGCTTCCAATAAAAAATATGAACCCTAAACCTTATCACAGAATACCTATTCGCCAAATGTCCTATGGCAGTCTAAAATATTTGAGGTTGATAACATTTATAGTTCAGTTATAATGATTATGGCTAGTCTCATAAGGGGTCAAAGTAACCAAATAGTGTATTCAGTCAGTGTCGTCAAATCCTCAATAAGGGTAACTATGCACTCCTTTCTCATAGTCAACCCCTACAAACATAAGTGTGCGGAAGTCCGTAGGGCCTTGTAAATCGATCCGGTGGTAGTGGTATAACATTTTCCAAATCCACGCCACAGTGGTCGGTCGCCCTTTGATTGATGCGCGGCGTAATGACGCGGGAAACAATTTCCTACGTATTTCCTCCACTCAATAAAACATCGAATATGCTTATTTATATGACTGCGTCAGTTTATTCGGGGCTTTGTCAATGCGCTCAGTTCGTAGTGCCGACTACACTCCAAAGACCGTCATTTGTCAAGATTATGGCTGTTTGGGGATTGAGATATGAAAAGCGGTTATTGTTTTGAATATTTCCCTTTTTATATGACTCCCTTTTTGCATTAGGCTCATGATTCCCGATTTAAGGACCTCATTATGTTTGCTGATGCCATCCGTCCTACTTAAGAACGGTTTTGCTTTAAAGGGGGTGTAACAATCTAATTGGTCTGAAATAGTGCGGTTTGTGGAAATATAATGCATATTTATTAAGCTGCTTCAGCATTACGTGCAGTTTGTTCAATTAAGTTCTTTCTCAAATTGTCTTTGTACTTTGCGAATGCGGCACTTTTTTTTAAATTCCACAGTGAAGGGCTTGACCTTTAACTCACCTTATGGCAAGCGACGATAAGGCCGAAGGTTTTCGACTTACTCAGGAACTGGCTATCTTATCTCTAACTGTCGGAACACATCAATGCTACTAGCTTTGTTGTTATGGTGACAGGTTCAGATAAGGAGGTATAGTTTTATACGTAGACGTATAGTTGTGTAATCAATTTTAAAAGGCTAATCCCACTTACAAATTACAACAGTAATCTGAAGCAATGTTACAATTGAACAAATTAGCACGTACGACGCCGGGCTACCGTGAGGGGCAATTACAGTATTTCATCCCTAATAAAAATGCACTCGGGCGACGCGGGCGCCAACCTGAGACTCCCTTAAAGCTAATGTGAAGAATAAAGATTTAAATGGCGGCCCGCCCGCGGTCAGCGGCTCCCATACGTATCGCTATCGCGGAATAAAACGGGCCCTTGTTAAGAGCGCGCCAAACATAAAACTATATGGAGAGCACTTACGCCAAATATGTTAGAGCTCACTCCCATCCCACTATTTTATACGACAAATCGCTTTTGTTTGCACCAATCTTGTTTTAAGAGTTAGCGAGCTATCTGACAGCGGACGTCTCGTAGAAAGGTGCTAATCAAACGAAATCTTTAACTACCTATTTAACAATGAAGTGAAATAAAATTAACACCCCTCCTCGCAAATAGGTTTGGCTATGGCTACTAGAATTCGCAATAGCTTTCCAGACGATCTCTCGCTCTAAAAATAAGGTACTCTTTATCTTTATACCGAAAATAAAAGGCGATATATTCAACAGTTACGTCATTACGTCTCGCCGTGAATCGCCTCCACGACAGCGGTATTGCATGCAAGCAAACATTTTGGCGATTAATCTGGCAGTGGCTCGGTATATCGGCGCTCGCTGGAGGCGGCACATTTATTTTATGTGCCGGCAATGTTACATATACGCCATAAAAGTCGTTAGGACCGGCGTAACGTCTCGCCGTCGTCTTTGCCGGCTTTAATTATACCTAGATAATGCGGCGCCGACTGCGCCCTCGCCCTCCGGCCGAGCCACATTAACGTAACGCGACGCGATGCAGTTACTAGTAACACCCGCCGTTCCTCCTAATGTGCCAACCGTACACAAATAATCGTACGCGAAACAATATTATTCGCGCGCGGAGAGCTCGCGGAAACGACCTCCGCCTTTTTTGTTTACCGTAAATCACCGCAGTTTGTAACTCGGCTGCTGCGTTGAGAAAATTGATTTATGTCGACACGTTTACAGACTTCGGGGACCTTAATAAAGAAATTCGTTTTCTACCTGGCGCGAGAGTTTTTCTTGTGCTTACACATATAGTTGTAAAACAGCGGTTGTTATCGGGTAGTTATCCAATTAAAAAAGCGGATAATAACGTATAAACAGCTGCTGACAACCGGCTGCTTATCCGACTCAATATCAAAAGGTCTTATAATTTTTTACAGTTCCTGAGTCCAAATTGTTATAATATACGAACGAGCCGTTATATACAAATAGGTTGGTGGTGTAAAACATAAAATGTTCAATATTATGAATTATTTTGGAATGTCCTTCAACACGACAGATAATAAACAAATGTACCTACCTACCTATTTATTTTTATACAGTAGGTACATAATTGGTATTTATTCTGCAGGTATGAGAATTTTATTATTATTATTGTACAATAATAAGTAGGTTAATGCAAGGTGTCTTTACCCAAACTGTTTAAAACGTTTCAAAACGGTTTTACATGTAAGTATACCTACGACGTCCATTTTGTGTTTCGTGTTTCTGGTATTATGTGATCAGATCAGCCCGAGTAAGATGAAACATTAAATTCAAAAGTTAAGTATTTCAAAATAATATCGACGCAACTAAAAAATAAGAAACAGCGCTTACCTCAATTATTAAATCTGAAATAACGTATAAAGTAAGTAGGTAGTATGTAGATAAACAAAAATAATCACTTAGGACATAAAACGGATTCAATAAAACATAATGACATGTTTTCAACCGTAGACAGCTCTGTTTATGGGTGACCGATCACCGTAGTCAGCGAAAAAAGCGGCTGGTTACCAGCTAGCTAACTACGATAACAACCGGCTTCACATCTCTACTTACTTACACACAAAGCTCAACTTATTGATATGCCGCAATTTCTTTTGAAAGTTCCGGTACTAAATAAATATCTAGATCAGTAGTCGTCATATACATTAATGTAGGAAGTGGGTTGCCATAGTTCACCTCACCGCTATCGTACGGGCCTGGCCGGGCGGGCGGGCGCGCCCCGCCGTGCGTGCGGCGGCCCTTAGACGGCGTGTGTTAGGGCCGCCGCACGCAGATGAAGATTTATCACGCCCGCCGGAGCCCGGCTACAAGTTCGCGCATTAAACGACTCCGGAACATTAGCCGCCTGCAAGATGCCGCCCGAGATCATAATTAAGTGCCCGCCCAATTTATCGGTGCGACTCCCGCCCGAAAACTCTTAAACTTCCCTTATCGTACCTAGTAAAGGCTCTTTATTTTGTAGTTAGTCCTTTCTACCGTTATCGTCTTTTATCTCACAACCCTGCCATTGTTTAGTGGCTCCGATCCCACTAGTGCTTTCAAAGCGGTTGACACTAAGAAAATATCTATTACCGACACAAGAATTGTATCAGTCGAAGTGTTAACTCCGAGGAACTAACTAAATTAAATAAGCTACATTTGAAATAGACTCTGCTAACTACCCGGTACGGCGCGCTTTGAAAGAACCCGATATCTCTCAACATTTTCTATTAACTTCAACACAAAAGCAAAGAAAATGCCGTTACGGAAACGTCCTAGAAAGGAACCTTTGTTGGGATACAACTATTGTTATCTGCAACACGACTTATCGTGTCGAAAGTCGAATATCGTATGTTTAAATACGCTGAGTAATGATGTGAGCTTGTCATTCGAGCGAGCTGGCAGGCGAGCGGAGCGAACGAGGCGCGCGCGATGCGAAGTGACGGTGCTCTGAGTAGACGCTTAGACTAATTACTGCAGGAGCTTGGCTAAACTTGTTAGTCGGGCCGGTGGGCGCGCCGGCCGGCGACTCGCTCCATATCGTTTTACATTTCGCAGGGCTCCACTCGCTAGACGCTTATTTCACCAGATTGCACGTGTGCATCGCGCACGTGATGACTATTTACACACCTACCTGCATGTGTACACAGTGTTGATTAAAGCGCTGCTAGATTACAAACTCTGGGGCTGGGTACATTATCCGGATGATCGCCAACAAACCGCACTAGTGGAAACTGAGAAGCGACGAGAAAACAAATTGCTTCTGATATAGGTATAATCAATTTCAACATTGACATCAAAGCTACATCACTTTAAAAGCAAAAAGAACCGACTACGCGTTTCAATGAATGCAGCTCGCAACCCCAAGACGATCATCCTCCCACCCTAAACCTTTTCATGCCTTTGATTTTCCTCTTAATGAACTATTTAGTTCCACTCAGTGGGGGAACCACTCTCAACCGAGTTACAAAAACATTGAGAGCACACCGTGCGCGAACGTTCACTGACCTAATGATTTTGCACCCCAGGGCGCGTTAGTAAAACAGGCAATTTACGCGAGCCTATAAGTAACAAGATTCATTAAGGCCGTTACAAAGTGGCGCGGGCGTTCTTAAAGCGAATAGCCCTCGAGCCTGCAGCTTTCATAATGGCCGTACGAGCGGCGGAGGCGCCGCGCGCAATTTAATGAAACACCTGGAGAGGTCGTACCGGCTTCCGTTGCATTAATCTCGCCCGCCGCGGTCCCGTCGCCCGCTGGACTCCTGACGCCAACGAATTATTGCCTCAACATTAAACCCCAACAAACTGCCACTTGGAATGTGTCAAGAAGTTGAGCACTAACATTTTGCAGAATAGCCACACAGTTTAATAAAGATCTTTAGTTATTGTGGCGGGCAACACACCTTCAATAACGAAAGCGTACTTTAAAAAGTTATCAACAAATTTGTGTACGTAATTTTCTCACCGACAGAGAATAAAGTCATCTAAGCAGTCAACAGTATAATCCTCCGGGATGCTACGGTACTTGGATATTAGTTTTTCGAAGCAGTAGCTAATGTAGAGCCGGGATAAACAAGTGACCGGCCGCCGCCGCCGGCTAAAGTGGCCGAGACAACTCGCGCGCGAATGCATATTTTAACGTTAAGCTACGGTGCCGCGATGCAAACTTGTCGGGAACTTCAGCAGAGTATATAATTCTTACTTTAAGACATCGTTGAGTTTTTCCCGGAGCGTGGGTGTGTTGTATTAATTTTACCACCAACTATGTAGGCTAGAATTATTTAAAAGTTTACCGTTCTCGGTTAAATTAGAACTGTTGTTGTTGGGGTACAATTGTAAACATTTTATGCAATATCTGGAATGCTGTGGATGTTTGTGTTGCCCACGGTCCAGAAACATTTTGATAGCCGCTGTGACGAGCACGTGGGCGGACCGTGACGTCAGCAGCACGCGAGGCACCGCCCAGAGTTGGCGAAAAAACGCCGTAAACACGCGCCCTGCTCGCATGACGCCTCATTAGCCACTCCCCTGCGCCTTTATAAATCATTTTAAATTCAAATTCTACTCACTTTTAGAATTGACTTTGCTCACATAATTCCCTTCATAGCCACAAATTTTGCAAATTAAATTTTACCTTTCCCGTAGCTTTGAATTCTCGAGGAAAAAAAGATTATTTGTGGCATCCGGCGCCGGAGGACGGCGCGTGATGGTGTTAGCATTTCTTAGGGCGCGAAACGAACTCGTGACCTCGTTCGACGTATCGAACCGACCGTCGATATCGCTGCCTAAAATTGCAGCTCGCCAATATAGTTCGGTATTAGCTCATTCGCAAATGTTAATAGCCGTCAGGTGGAGTTATCTCAGCATAATTAAAACTATGAAGAGGCGTTCCAGTTGAGCGTAGGCACGTGGCCCGGTCGCGGTGTGCCGGAGTTGGCACGTCTCACCGGCCGTTCTATTCCTGTCTGTCCCTGTTAGACAAACATTTTTGGCACAACGTCCGTGCGTGGCTTCGGGCGTCGGTCGTGACGGGAGCGTGTCATTCATCGGCTCGTTATCTCATTGTTTTCCTCTAGTGTCGATTTGTCGCGGCGCGTGTCCAATAGTAAAATAGGCGAATGCGTGCGCGTACACACCGCCACGCTCCGCCGACGGCGCGTCGCCGATCCATCAATCGTGATCGAATGCTCTGATCGATTAACGGCTGCGCGCTCTGGCTGCCTCGCATTCTGTGCCTCCTATTTGGCTAGTGTGTACCGATTAGTTTGTACTACGTTCATTAATTGAGATTTCATTCATGGCGTCGATAGGTATTTTTAGCCTTAATTGAAAATCGGTAATTATTCTGACGTGCATTTACATGGAATGTTTAATGGAGCACCGATGAGGAGCTACAGATTGTCGTAGTGGCGTTTTAACAAGGATTTAAGTCGAGGCGTGCCGCCCGCCGGCTGGCAGCAGTCGCCGGTGCTCGAGGGCTGTTCGTTATACACGTCGCGGCGCAGAGAGCACTCGGCGCTGCGCCGCTGCACTCGCTGCCGTAACGAGACACCCGCGTCTGTTCATTGATGTCATTTTTGCCTTAATCGGCCGTCGCTGCCAACTCGCGACAATTTCTGCGCCGTATTCGGCCAACACTTCAAATTCTTTTTGTAAATTCTTACATGCCAAGCAATCTTCATGTCCATGAAGGAAGGAGACATGAAATCCGACTCTCGGCCAACCCCTTATTGTATTGCAAGTGCGCATTGTTGTGTCATAAAGGACACTGCGAGGGAAGCGCTCGGTTTGCTCCTCCACTATCACACAAAAATGTTATTAGTTTTGGGCGGTTATTGCCCACCCCATGCCCGGCCGACCCTCCCGTTGCCTTCCCCAAACAAATAGGGCATATTGAAAGATTTTGTTTTAATCCCGCCAGCCTAACACGAATATCTGCCAAATTGTCCAGATAAGTAATGTCGATCCATTCCGATCGGTATTCTATTTATTGCAAAAGTTTTTTTTGCGCCCTGAACAAATAAAATATGCAGTGATTTGTTATTTATATGAGAGTAAAAAGCAGTGGGAATAGCCGTGTAGATAGAAGCTTTTACGTACATGGCGATAGATAGAGGTGATCGAAGAGCAATTAATGTGTCGTAATGTGTGTGCCGGGGCTGGGCGGCGCTGGGGCGGCGCGCCATCCGTCTGAGGCGACACGGCCATTTGTATCGACGCGGACATTCGTCAAGACTAATCGGTGCGATACACCTGCATCGGCCTTCGCCTGCGTCATTCGCTAAATGTGGCCTGCTAATGGTAACGGCAGCACACGCTCAAATGTAACCACAGTTTTCTGCTTCACCGTTTGTAGATTCTGCAAAATTCGGCAAACGAGTATTCGTCTGTCTAATGATAAGCGAAGCGGTGACCGCTGCTTATTGACGATTACATCACTCTCACAAGCGACTCCCGAAGCCTTACTTGACTAAGGTCTATTTATTACGACTTAATGACTACGCTATGTTTTCTGGATAAATAAAAAAAAATGAAACACCGCCGTTAATCAACAATACTAATTATCCTGAATAGCATTACCATCCCCTTGTCTCTTGAAATCATTTAGCTTTGACGAGACGGACGTTTCAACTACAAAGTTTATAATAGTCAAATCCGTCCCAGCTAATAAATCAGAGTTTGATAGAGCCGACCGAGTTATCATAGTTATGATGAGAACGCTCGAACGATCACCCATTCAAGTTTCACAAACGGGTTAGTAGGAATCGAAACTCCGCTAAAGTAGACGGCGTCGACTAACAGGAAATAATAACTTTATCCCGAGCTTAAACTGCGAGAAGACCGTCCAACTAACATTATGCCTGCCAGTAACAAGTTAATCTAAATGCAGCCGGCTGCTTCCACTAGCTAGTTGGGCCACGCATTGCACAAATTCGGTAACTGAGTAATGTTGAATAGCCTGCAGTTGATTCGGCCCCCAACTGCAGATCCGCTCCGCTCCACGCTCCGCTCCACGCTTCGCGTGTACTTTTGTTGTTGCGCCACGCGCTACGGTACATGCTTAAATAAACTATTCCGATTTTATCCGAGCGACGTACTTTAGAAAAGTTACTCTATAAATCACTCGGGAGCCGTTCCGCGGACATTATCAGTAGGCGCGTCCCCAAGTATAGCACTGAATATTCAGATGGCGTTTGTTTGTATACGTATTTCTTTGAAACGGCGATAAGCGCTTTTCCGTTTTTCACAGAATAAAATATTGCGCTAGAGGCTCGGCGTGCGACGATAAAACGTCCGCGAAGCTCTTCCCGTCACGTAGTGAGACAGTTAATTACGCGGATGTAAATAAATCATCATAGACGGGTGCGGCACCGGCGGAGGGCTCCGATACCGAAAGGCAATTATCTCGCGCCTCATTGACGACGAAAATGAGCAGAGCAAAGAACTTGCCGCCCTCGACACGCCTCAGAAATATTTGACACCGCCTAAGACTCGGTTATAAGGAAAAATCGAGTGGAGGATTTCTGGTAGCTACGTGCCCGGCTCACCGCAATTGTGATGCATGGAGGGATTTCCGCACATTCGCCTGATATTGAGCCGAACCGCGGCCGCCGCGCGCCTCCCCGACACATATTTCTTATCGGAGTGATATCGAATGAGGTCCGCCATTTTCGCCTATGCTCAAAACCCACAGAATATCGCCTACCTGGAATACAGTCTCTTATCTTTTGCATTTCCCTCAAAAAAAAATCTAACAAAAAGCTTTCCGTATTACCCGTCGAAGGTGTCAGGAAATGTATCTCTTTAATCTATGCGAACAATATTTGCCAATTTGTTGTATATTTCAGTAGAAGTTTATTTTTAACTTTTCGCCTAATTTGTTGTTTGTGGTGAATTCCAGGGCCGGTGTAACCGCGAGAAGCCGCCTTGCAAGTACTTCCACCCACCTCAACATCTGAAGGATCAGCTGCTGATCAACGGCAGAAATCACCTAGCACTGAAGAACGCACTAATGCAGCAAATGGGCCTCACGCCGGGCCAGGTGCTCCCTGGCCAGGTCCCAACTGTGGTAAGTCCCTCTTAAACTCACGCCAAGTTTGCTTCGAGCGATCGGTCCTCAACACCCGTAGGTACTCTGTGCACGCAATAAGCTTTCGGTGTACCCGCCTCTGTATTTATCAGCATTCTTTGTATCAAAACACGTAGTTTTCGAATATATCCCGTTTAAGTTGTGTCTTTCTTTACAAGGACAAGTTTTAGATAAGTTTTTTTATTAATTCTTATAACTTAATCTCTCTTGGATTCTTTTGTAAATCGACTAAGTTTGTTGTTAAATTGTTCGTGTCAGTAAAAGTATAGTCTAGTAGAATCGAAGTAGAAGACGAACTTTTATAACTTTTGTTATTAATACTTATGTAAATTTGGTTGAAAAATAAAATATTCAGATATATTAAAATCGCACTGGGCACAACTTAAACTCCAAACGCTGATGGCCGATCGCTCTTCAGCTTTTAGCATGTCGTACTTTTCGTTCCTAAGTGGCATGTCTATTTTCCAATCTTACTCACACTGTTATGAACTGGGTACATGGTTATGCAGATTTTAATCACAACAACTCTGTCCTCCCTCATTTTTCACACTGTCGCTAACGTTGCGCCCTAGTGCCTCGTCGTTCCTCGCGCCGTCAGAGCTTTCGGTTAGATACAGCAGCCGCGCTTCAGTGTTCGTAGCGAATGCCGGGGCAACGTCGAGGCGCTAGGCTCGCAGACGCGGATGGTACCACTGTAACTCGTACCTCGCACGATGAGTAGCGTATTTGTGTGGTTTTGTGTCGAGGTGGGCGGTGTGAGCGCTGCGGGCGGCGCCGCGGGCCACCTCACCGCGCTGGACCCGATCAGTCTCGCCCTGCTCACCCCGCAGGTAACGACCACGCGGCGCCCACCCACCAGTTGCACTCAACCCACTTTCCCTTCGATAGGCTCACTCTCGACGACAACACTCCCAATCCAATCCGACTCCTTTACAAGTTGCAGAGTTACCTGATTCTTTTTATTAATACAACTCCGTTAACGTTGGAACTGACCAATTCATTGGCCTATGTTTGTCTTCTTTACAGTGCTAGTGCGCACTATGTCGTATCCAATCCACAATCCCATGTTCCAGAGTAAGTCTGCAGTAGTACGGCTCGGCAACGATCGTCAACCCTCAACGATCCCATCCTTCCTTTTTAACTGGTGGTTGGTGGACAAATAGACTGGACTGAGCGTATGCTTATTTAATATTTTCAATCTTATTAATGCATGTAACTGCTTGTTCGGCTAACTGTTCACGATGAATTAATTAAAACAATTTCACTGTTGATAATGTACTTTGTATTTTGGAAATAATTTGTGATGTTGCTTGCTAGTTATAATGATTGCATGTGAATACCTAATACTACATGATGGTGTGGGGAAACAATGTACGTTTAAGTCTACTTAAAAGTATGTAAACACTTTTGGCACACTTTAAACCCTTAATACGTATATTTAAAAAAGGTACTGTTATTTTTTGCTGTTGTCAACGCTTATCTACAATTAAGATTACGCGCTTGTCGGTATCTCTCATTTCGACTGTCATCATCATCATAGAAATTAGCTTACCGCGCCGCCGTAAGACGGTCGTGCTCGTCTCAAAATCTCTCGTGCTGCCAAACGTGTTTACACAACAAGACTATAAGCGTACACCGGCTTCAAGACAGCCAATCAACGTAGCCCAATGTCTCCTCAGGCGACTTCGCCGTACCTGTCGGGCGTGCCCGGCGTCGGCTCGACGTACGCGCAGTACTACGCGCCGCAACTGGTGCCGACCGTGCTGGGGCACGACCCGTCCGCCGCCGCCTCGCCGCTCGGCGTCATGCAGCAGCCGGTGCTGCAGCAGAAGTTGCCGCGCACCGACCGCCTTGAGGTGAGCATCGCACCGCGTGTATCGTATCCCCCACCCCCCACTGAACGTACCCTGAATAACGCTTTACGGTGGAGGCGAGTGATGAAAGAGTTTTTTTTAACTGGTTTACCTGAACAGAATTTAATGGAAATATTACGCGGAAACCTAGTCTGTGAAATTTTATATTAAATATAGTACATTTTTCTGTAATTTCAATTTGTAACTTTGTCCTGAATCATGCATGACTTATAGTTATAAGCATTCGATTCAGTAATTTAATTTTCTATACTAGTCGTCAAAACGATTTGTGAGTATCGTACAAAAAACTAAAAAAGGGGTTTATTTATTTTCCAATCTCTTTCATCACTTTTCTACGCACAATATGTTAAATCGTCGTTCCCCGACGCGTTCTCGGCCATGGAGCCTTGCCCTTGTTCTTTGTCTCTGCGCGAGCGCACTGCCCACTAGGCACCGCCCAGTGCGCCGGCGCAAGCGCTTGGCGAGCAGCACTCGCTTGATCCCTCTGGTATACCACCTACTCTGTAGGCGCAATGGAACTTCATTGATGTACTTAATATACACGAGAACAGACGGTCGCTGTCCGTTACCTGTATACTAAACAACTATGCATTTTACTTGCGCCTACAGAGTAGACACGCCTAAGCTTAATCGACTATTGAATCTATGGTCTTAAACAAATTGAAAAAATCTGATGTTACTTTCTTGAAAACCCTACGATTATGAAAAGAGATATTATATTGAAAAATTAAAGAAATTTAAATTTTTGATGCGACGGATGCGTAATATTTTTTTTTGTAAAATCAAAGTAAATTCAAATTATAAATTCGAGAGATCAAAGCGGCGTCGGGTCGAGATGATTAATTGTAGTAAAATATTATGTCTGTTTGTGCATATATAAATCCAGTTTCCTATCCGGATATTGCACTAAGACATAAAAGCTAGTTAGCTAGATCATTTCCGCGCGGTGTGAAGCTAGTTAGTATTAGATCATTGTAGAATAGTTCGAAGCGCGTCGTACAGTAGCGAGTGTGTAGAGCAGGAGAAAGTTAGCGAAGATGCCGGGGCCGGTACAGGCCGCCGCAGGGTGTTACAGCACGGCCGCGTCGGACTGTCGCTTCCAAGCATACCTGTTGCCTACCTCAGTGCCGCGGTGTGATGATAGTTAGTTAGTGAGAGTGGTAGGATAGTCGATTCGCGTCGAGTAGCGCGTGTGCAGGGCAGGAGAGCGTGGTAGGGCGAGCGCGGCATGGCCTGTGTGTGACGGTGCAGGTGTGCCGGGAGTTCCTGCGCGGCGCGTGCAAGCGCGCGGAGCCGGAGTGTCGCTTCGCGCACCCGCCGCCGGCCGTGGGCGCGCACGACGACGGCTGTGTCACGGTGTGCATGGACGCCGTCAAGGGCCGCTGCGTCCGCGACCCCTGCCGCTATTTCCACCCTCCTCTGCACCTGCAGGCGCACCTTAAGGCGCAGGCGCGCGGCGCGGTACGCCACAAGGCTGCACGCTCGCGCTCGCTTCTCTTCTTCCGCTTTGTAATCGCTCGCCGCGACGCCGCTTTCGTTCGCAGAGCTTTGTTCTGTTTAGTTCGCGCAGACCGGCTCGCGCCACGCTTCCGTCGCACTCACGCTTCACTTTTTTTTTTATTTTTACTATCGCATAATATTCACCTTACGCCGAGCTTTAGGTGTATTCTGTGCATCTACTACATCGTTATTGTTTCTGTCCCGTCCTGCGACGCTTCGCTTCACGTAGACGGCCGCCGCAGTCCAGCAGCCAGCGGCGAGCGCGACTTCGGAGCCGGGCAAGAAACGGCCGGCGCCCGCCGAGCTCGAGCCGCCACCGGTACCGCAGCTTTGCACGCTTCACCTCCGCCCCGCCCCCTCCCGCCCGCACGCTCCCCGCGCCCCTCCCGCGGGCGGCGCGCGCCCGGCCGCCCCCGCCTGCCGCGCGCCGCCCGCGCCTCCGTCACCCCTGAGCCCAAAGACCTCCGCTCAACCGTCTGTTTCTCGTTTCAGATGGACATGAAGAGCGTCGGATCCTTCTATTACGATAACTTCGTAAGTATTCCAACCGATCGATAAGCCGTCGTCGTAGATCGACTTCAGCGCCCTTGTTTCTTTTTTACTAAAGCTCCGTTGTGTTGCGTTTCGCAGACGTTTCCCGGGATGATGCCGTACAAGCGACCCGCCGCGGACAAAGCCGGCGTGCCGGTGTACCAGCCGGCGACGACCTACCAGCAGCTGATGCAGCTGCAGCAGCCGTTCGTGCCCGTGTCATGTGAGTACCCCGCGCCCGCGACGTCCGCCCCGCCGGCCGCGGCGGGCGCGCCGGCGCCGGCGCCCGCGCCCCAGCCGCCGCCGCCCGCGCCCGCCCCGCCCGCGCAGCCTTCGCCGCCGCCCGACGCGTCCGCGCACACGCCCGACCCCGCCGCCGTGGCCAAGGAGGTCGCGCACAAGAACTATGCCGCCGCGCTCGCCTTCGCCGCGCAGCACTCGGCCATGGCGCACGCCGCCGCCGCCGCGTACACGCAGCACGCGCTCAAGGCGCAGGCGCGCGCCGCGCAGCAGGTGCCCGGCATGATGCGCGCGCCGCTCATGATGCGGCCGGGCGGCTGGCCGGCGCCGCCCATGCACATGCCTTACTACCCGCAGCAGTACATGTACGCCATGCCGCCGCCTACGCCCCCGGCGGCAGCGGCGGCAGCGGCGGCGGCGGCGGCGGCCGCGGCGCAGCACAACCCCTACAAGAAGATGAAGACCACATAGAGTGCGCGCGGCACCGCGGCCGGCGGGGCGCGGGGCGCGGGGTCTCCGCGTAGAGACTCATACGTGTGCGGCCGAGTGTAGCCCCGGCCTGTCGGGGCGTTAGCGCTAGGCGTGTTGTCACTTTGTATTGTATTATTGTAAGGACGAAGCGAGAGGACTCGCCCTCGCGGATGTCTCGGTAGTTTTACGCTATATCTAATTCTGTATCTACTCACTTACCGTTATTATCCTATGCGTGTATATTTCTCGTATCTACGATCCCGGTAATAATAACGCTTGAGATGCATGACTGTACGTTTTTTTATTACCTCTTGTCGATCGTCGTTTATCGTGAGTACCCGTCGTCGTACTGAGAGTTGGCTTGGTCCGTGGATCCCGCTACGTACACGCTTGTTCCCGGAGGAGCTCCGCACGGGCGCTTTGGCCGCTGTGCTGTGTCCGTTACCTAGTGGTTACCGGCTTGCAGCTGCAGGCCCGCACCTAACACAGCTGCCTTCTAATTTTAGCATGGAATAGAACCCACCACCCCTATACGTTTGGCTCATCAGGTATTATTCTCATTATTTTAGTGCTCCTCGTGTGTGCTAAGTGTGCCGGCGTGTCATCAGTAGCCGCGGCGACGGCGAGCGTCGTCCCGCTTTTTTTTCTTTAAGTCGCACTTCTTTCTTATTTATTTTGACCGCTTTCTGTTACATGCATTCCGATTGACCGCTTCGGCTGTCGTCATTACAAATCTTTTGTCGCTTTTTGTGTCGGGACGGACAGGCTGCGCGCCTCCCAACGCGCCCTATGTGGTGTACACCGACGAACGCGGACAGGTAACGTGTGCCGCGTGAACCCAGCTTCCCACGCCCACGCCCACGCCCACGCCCACGGCCCACACTCCGCTTCGCCTCCGCACAAGCGCATGGCGCTTTTTAACGACATTACGTGTACAATACTCCGACGCTAGCGGTCCCACACGGTTTCACGACCATGCCTCGCTCTAACCGGCACTCCACGATAACGCATCTATCGCCTCTACCCTGCGTCCCTTAATACTACCCACTGCTGCTTTTTATGTTCAGTTGACAAGCTCAAATGATGTAAAAATAATAATTTTAAACTATTAAAACTTTGATCAATAATAGTACTAGATAATGGATCCGGTACAAAAGTGGACCCCGAAAGTGGCCTCGTTTGCTCATGCCTTGTATATAGGTTTATATTTTGAATTACAAAATGTGATGAAAAGTTGGATAACATTAGCAACTTTAGCAAAACATAAGATTGCAAAATATTTGCACTTAATGTTGACTGTCATCGGATAAAATGTAAAGGCTAAAATTTGAAATGCCGCCTCCGAAGCTCATCGAGAATCTAGTACTATGATTGATGATTCGGTATAACAATGTTTTTTGGAGTGAATGGTGTGCAAGGGCCTAATTGGAGATAATTGGAATGAAGTGTGGACTATGAATTTGGTACTTGAACTAGTTAATTGCAGTAAAATAAAGCTAGAGTTTTAAAACTAAACTGCTAGATTTAAAAAAAAAGTAACATACATTTGTGAATAGTAACAGACATTTTGAGCTTGCTTCACAGCGCTTCGTAGAGACATTTAGTTTTGTTTTAGTTCATCATGCTTCGACGGGCTTAGTAGACTAAGCGCTTAATAACGAGCTACGTACATGAAACGTGCCGGTCGCCACTTGGCGGCGCGCACACAGGGTTTGGCGCTTGGTGTGTCGGGTTTAACCGACGCGACACGCACCCGAGGAAAAGGGCCTGTTTCTCTGCTGCCTAATAAGCTGCGGACAGTCTAAACAGAATTTACGTCAAGTTTGTGTTTTACGGGATAATGCAGCCTATGCTTATATCCCGGCCTTTCTACGTGATAGTAAACACGACGAACTGGTGCTCCGTTGCGACTACACGACTTAAGTAGGATAAACAAACGCACTCTCGCATTTATATAGGTACGACATATGTTCTGGATAGATTGTCCGTCGCTTATCATCTAGTTTTGAAACCGACTCTAACGCTTGTTTTACCCACACGAGCTTTCCTGCCCCTTAACCGAAGACACTGGTGTATCTTTTCAACATAAAAACGCTGTTACAACACCATATTGTATAGCGAACACGCTACCTTTGAAACGAGATGTAAACTTAAAAAATAACCTGAAATGTGATTTGGAAATGGTGCGACATTGATCGATCGACCAACGGTCCGGGACGGACGGCGTTGCTTGTCGAGGCGTCTCATGCGTACCAATGTCATCATCCGCATCAGTCATCTAGTCATTGTGCTGTAACCGATTATACATTTACCGAACAGTTGATGCTACAACTTACCTGTTGATGATTTTGTTTAGTTTTTTTGTATAGTGAGACATACTTGCTTTGAAATGTGGAAGAAGTCACTCTACAGTATTGCCTTGCTTACACCCGGTAAGAAAAATCAGCTTACTATAATATCCTCAGTATAAGTGATTTCCTGTTTAATAGCCTGTACTGAAACGCGCCGCCTGCCACTTGCATGATTTGTCTATAACAATCTTGATACTTGAAAGTTTGAGAACACTTATAAAACGCTTTATTTAACATGTAAAGATCACCCGGCGGTTTCAGTAAAGGTACTTTTTATTAATTTAATAACGAAGCCTACGTACGTACAGATTGTTAAAAAGTTGACTACGAATTAGACATTAGAAAGATCGTGACTTTGATAATTTAAATATATTTTTTATACTGTCAACTATTTAACAGGATGTAGTGTGTTCACCTTTTGCCATCGTCAACTATCAACCGCTAATAAGGGGGTTTTTTTGTTTCTCACTATTTTATTATTAATACATACGCTTTCTGTAATAAAATATTATATTTTTCTGCGTAGTTGGTAGTTGAAATGACGACGGTGAACAAAAGAAACGTCGAAGCAAGGCAACCTTTGTTACAAGCACCATAAAGCACACAATCGCGACTTGTTTCTCAGTGATACAACGCTACAGCGCATTGCTCAGCAATTGTCTTCGACTTTTCTTTGGTACGCTTCGAGTGCTTGGCCGTCGCGGCTCCAACCCTCGCTTTCGACTCGTCGAAGCCTCTCTGATGCTTATTTGAAGTGTTCACGTAGACGTAATTATAGGTTTTCTTTTGTTTGTCGTACAGTAACCGCACTCTCTAATGGTCATTATGTTGCAGTTTGTACTACCACTAACATGTCACGTCCAGAACTGTCATGTAAGCTAAAGGTATAAATTTAATTTTGACTATTTACATTTTAACCATGCCTACCTATCGATAAGCATGACCGTCCTCTGTTCCCGTTTGAGAACGCCAGAGAACTGTCTGAAATCATCACAGCCGACGCAGACACAGTCGCAACTCTCCCTACACAGCCTCTTTAGCTTTAATATAGCAACAATTGGTATTTATGGGTACACTTTGGCGCTACAGAACCTCTAGAACGCCCTCGCCCTGGTTAAAGTTGTCTAGCATCATGCTTAAGCTTTTTTGTAAAATATAGTCACGCTTAAATAAGATTGGCTGCGCAATAATGATTATACTTCAAGCGTTCTGCATGCCATTTAGATTATATATTCATACCTACTATGTGCATAGTGCAGCGTATCTTAACACTACTCTCTGACGGTAACGGATTCACGATTATCAGATTAACTCTTTGGGCTCGTAACCTCTTTTACCTCTGTGTAAAGTTAATTTTATAGGCAGCAGCAATTGATACAATATAAATGTGACACACTATGTTTCGGCGCGCACGTTTTTTAAATAAAGAATGCTTGGAAGGTCCAATCATATTGTGCAACGAATCTTGTAAAGTTCTTGTAATATTAAAGCAGCAATAAGATTTTGTTTCGAGCAATTTCGCCTTCCGTGTGTCCCTTTTGTGTTAATTTATCTATGTAGCCACTGAGAAACTACACACGCATTTAAATTAAAGTCGTAAACAACGAAGATACCTACATTGTCAAGCGTAAACACGTAAAACCATAGAGCTCCGACCTGTCTGCTAGTTGTCCATTATTCCATCAACAGAGGCCACACCTCTGCGATGCTCTTTGATATTACAAAAACTGTTCCAGCGTTATTTTCCAGAAGGCTGTGCAATGAGGATAATGTTCAGTGTCAGACGTATGAATGTTCTACAAGTGATGATCTAGACTTAGCATTAACACATTAACATACATATTTCGAGAACCGTCGGACGCTCATATCAAACACGTACACGCACACGCGACACGATAAACATTCGTACGAATCTGTGCGAAGGCTGCCGACTGTTGACGAAGTAGCTTATTCTTATCAGAACAGGCCACACAGTTGCTACCGACACATTGCGAGAAAACACCATGTTTGTTTTGTACAAGGAAATCGAGGTGGCACATTAAAATACCCGATCGGGAAATAAACGATACGAGCTCCCTTATAACTATTAAAACAACTAGAAAAAGGCCATTTAACGGCAAATATATTATTGTCCCGGGTACCGCAACCACCCACAGCGATACGTAATATCTTTGTACTTAATTTTCCGTCAATCAATTTAAAGGCGGCAACTGTGTGGTTGTTCTTAAAACGAGTCATTACAATGTATACTAACACGAGTCGTTATTATATTTGCAGTTACTGGACACCCTCCCGGTGTGCCAAGATTTTAATCGACAAGGATGTACCAGACCTACCTGCAGATTTGTTCATATTCGTGAAGGTACGTTGTAGTCTCTTTATATTCACCTAACTTAACATTGTAACAGACTTTTAACGACGCGAGCATGTTGTGATTTAATTGGCCGCATCTTAACTGGACGCGATCTTAGTCAATCATGTTTATAAATACCTTACAATAAGTCTTTAACTCGAAAGGATATGTTACGGACGATGCCCGTTTTACTCCATCCTAGTTTTGCCTAGACAAAACTGTTGGAACAGCTAGCGAAGTGTTTTAGAAATGACGCAGTATGGTTCCTGAGCTCAACGCTGCGCTGCTGGTCGAAAGCATCAACTTGGATATTAAGTTACCATTATCAATTAATAGTTTTACCTAGTTATAACTAGTTCTGACTAAAATTGGGTTTTGACTGTAAGATATACCTACATAGATTTCAAATAGTACTTTGGAAAATAAAAGTCACATTCACAGTAGACGATAAAAATCAATATTTTGCACTATGACTATTGCAGTTTTTACTTTGTCGAGTCGAGTTTATAGTTTTTGTGAGATATTTTTTTGGCGTGATGAGCTGGTATCGTGACTAGTTAGGATGAAGTCATTTTTACTGTAAATTACAATCGATATAACATGTATTATCGCATTTTTCTGAATTATGTATTATCGCCTCATGATGCGACGAAATAAATGTGCCATCCCTACCCATCCTAGTAATTGCATGGTCATTTTAATGTTCCCAATAATAGCACTTATTCTTTAGAAGTTAATTACAGGTAGTTTGATATTTAACATTTAACAAAATCTAGTATTAGTGTATTATATAGTTTACAGTTTAGATCGTTAGTATTATACTTGTCAGTTTACTTTACAAGGTATATTTAATGCATGCTTAGTTATGTTACTTATTTTATTCATGATAATAAAAACTAATATTGTGCATACCTTTTGTAATTAATCTCGTGTTAGTATTTAATTTAACATGACATGAAGGTTGAAATTTAGATTAGAAAACTGATCTAGTTAGTAGATCTTCTCTATTAGATATCAAGAAGTAGCGAAGCCATGTAGCCTGATTGTAGACTAAAGTGACACCTATACTGTGTCAATTTATACCATAGATGTGTACCATGTATTAGCTTCCAGTTGCCTACTACCAATTAATTATAGTATTTTAAGACTCTTTCGAGACGTCCAATTGTTTTCAACCTTCATCCATGTGATTACTATGTAGAACCTTCGTAAGTCTACACAAAGTCTACCA
This sequence comes from Eudonia truncicolella, assembly GCA_949315975.1. Taxonomy (NCBI): domain Eukaryota; kingdom Metazoa; phylum Arthropoda; class Insecta; order Lepidoptera; family Crambidae; genus Eudonia; species Eudonia truncicolella. Next base: position 13,883,672 of record OX438828.1, read on the forward strand.
ATTGGAATGAAACAGTTTTTTAGAAAAATGCGTAATTAGTCACGTATAGATTGTTCCATTTCAAATATTTTAAAACGTGTTTACTGTCTTGAAAGACGGCGCATGGTATAACACACGTTGTGCGGTAGTATACAGGGTGGTGTTTACGTTGCAGGGTGCGGGCTGCAGGTGGCGGGCTCGCGCGTGGTAGTGTGTCGCGACGCGGCTGCGGGCGCTTGCCGGCGCGCCGCCTGCCGCTACTACCACATCCCCGTGCAGCTGCCGCCCGCGCTGCGACCCCCCTAACTCCCCACCCAGCCCCCACCCTCACCCTCACCCCCACCCCCACCCCCACCCCACCCTCACCATCATCCTTTTAATTTACCCATCATCAACACACCCAACACTGGAAGCGACAAGTGGCCTTCTCAAATTACAACATTCCCTTGCAGCTGCCACTTAGCTCTCAGTCACCACCTCATACCGTGATCAGGTAGTCTGGAAAGTAAATTGTCTAGTCTAGATTTCATATATACGCAAAAAACGACCTGAAAGTAAATTGGTCACCAAATATTTAGTGTGCCCTCCGGTCCGAAAAGGCGTTCCGCTTCACAGACCACCTGATCCGAAAAACCTCATCCTACCATTACAAACATACCCTAATATACCCCAACAGTGGTGGCAACAACTGGAACGAAATGTGGGGTTATGACACCACCACAGCCCCATGCAGCTGCCGCTCGGGCTTAAACCATCCTTAGATCCTTTCGTCCGCACAGCTGGCTCTTAGCCCCCATACCTTGACCCTTAAAAGCAATAAAATACACTGAATCCCTTTCGTTCGTCGTCGTTTTCATTCTTTGTTTTCATTCGAGTTTGATGCCAAACGATTCAGGGTTTTGGATAACAATAATGATCAAGGTTAATCCTTTCCCCTTGCTCTACTTAACCACCTCCCAGACCATACCTAACAGCGAAAGCAACAACTGGAACGAAAAGTGGGGAGATACCTACAGTCTTTACATTCAAAGAATATTCGTAACGATGTTTGCGTCTAAGCCAGATTCTGAGTTGAGGATTGTAAACTCATACTTGATATTGGCTAAAAACGTCAAATCATCACGACTGCTATTGATTGGAAAAACTGTTTCATGTTCATAAAGTAACCCCCACCGCCACTGTGTTGAGGTTTGTCAGTTTCGAGAGCGGCTGTGCTGACCCACGTGTAAAGTCCATCCCCTCCAGCGACCCTCGCCCCGGCAGTTGCTCGTCGCCCGCCCCTTGTACCATATCGATGCGCCTCTGGCACACTCGGGAAAGGCAGTTTCGGCCGCTCCCACGGCTGAGGCGGTGATATCTTAGTGAATATCGGTTAGTGTTAGCGGCGGGGGCGGCTCCCCCTCCCCCCGCCCGGATTGCGTTAGTCTTCGGGAAAGAGTGTGTACATAAGTAGCGGGATATGATTCTCAGGCACGGTCATGCGAATGTGATATGAATAGATTTCGAGACGCCGGAGCCGTTTGAGTAATTTTATCGAGATCGTACCGAGATCGTCGAATAGTAGTTAGTGAGGTTTCAAATGTTTTATTACTATTGTATATTTTTTTTAAGATACGATATGAGTTCCTGTAAAGATCGGTGCGCTGCCGTTTGGCGTAGCACGGACACTTTGTTGTATATAAGCGATGTAATGTTACGGGTGGTGCGGCGCCCAGGCCAGGCTCGCCGCCGACGGCTATGGCCGGTGTCAAAAGTTGCATCACCCCACTCCTAATGTGAGCATTTTGTGAGAATTATTTTACCTTTTTATGTACGTTATGAAAATATGTTTTTCTAGATGACAAGTTTTACACTAGTTTAGATTAAGCGAATCAGTAATGAGACACCAATAGAGTAGCCGCTTCTCTCGTTCGGCACTAAAACTTTTGACGCCGGAGCACGAGCGACCCCGCGTCGCTCCCGCGCGCTCGCTCAGCCGGCCGGCCGCCGTGTGCAGCGCGCAGCCACGCGTTCTGGTTGGACCTTATCGGATAATGCCCAATCAGAAGGCATGCATCTGCCAAACGCTAGTCCTACTCCCGGCCCGCTGAGTGTCCGCGCGTGTCTTCCCTTAAGGAGCCATCCAGTTCGCAGCACGTCCCACGGCACCGTCGTCGCGTCGCGTCGCCCAGTTTACACTTAGCATAGATCACGACACTCGTAGAGTGATAGAGAACAGAAATTCGGAATACAATGAACGTTATCGGACAATATTAAAACGAAGAAGGCATACTTCCAAGCTATTTACCTAAATTATAGGATAGAACGTCGGCTTTTATTCCAGATAGATTTTGCTAGATATTCATTCTTTTACTGATCGATTCCCGTCTATCGAAGCACAAAATAATACCGACGATCGAGTCCGAATACCTCTCGGTGAGTACAGCATAAAGAAATAGCTACCTGTATTGTTTTCGACACAAACAGTATTAACGTTTTGATCAAATTTATCTCGTATGTATGTAGAGGTGATATGCGGATAGAGAGGAGAGGCGGAGTGGCGCGCGCCCGGCGGCCGCGAGCTACGCCCGGATACCCTCACGGTGGCTCGGGATTTGTTTGAAATATTTCATGATCTCTATCTAACATTTGAATATCCACGCAAATCCCCTTAACGCCAGCGAAGAAGTGAATAATCGTCCAAATGTTTGGTCAGTCCGCGGTTCCCGCCGCCGCCGCGCCCGCGCACCCGAGGGCATGGAAGCCTAAAGCCTAATATTATTCCTAGTCCATATCCTTTTTTGTTGATCAGTCATGCGATTAATGTTAGAGTAAATATTAATAATTTGATTTATTCCTCCCATTTAGTGGATATTTTGATAATGATATATTAATAATGAAATATTTAAGATACATAATACATATTTGATTCTAAATCCTGATAACGTGACACTACGTTAGTAATTTAGTCGGAGGGATACTTGTGCCGTGATTATATTTTTAGGTATATATTATGAAATAATTCCTAGCGTCGGAATTAAAGAAGTGATTAATGTGTAAGCGTGTTATATTTATTGTCGTAACGTAAGTGGTATGCCATATCGATAAAAGGTGAATATCGGAAGCGGAGTCAAACTCGGTAGGAACTCGTTGCGTTTGTTTTATGTTGGTTGTTATGGTCGGTCCCGTGCTAGTGAGTGACCAGTTCACTTTTATCAATACGGCACGATGACTCTTATAATATAAGTTGTCATTTTATTTTCTGTTAAATTTTATCGTTTCATGAAATTATTTGTTGCCTATAATTTTTATAATCAAAATTTTTATGATCTGACGCATTTATTGTAAGACAATCGATTACTTTTATAATTAATTAGTGTGATAATAATAATTATGGTATCAAATTGCCGTTATAAAAACATCGAAAGTATCCTTCCTGTTTAGAAGGGACTCTTCTGGCCCGAGGTTTCTAGTGGATTTTATATTTTTCTTTTTGTTGTATTTTTAATGTTGCGTGTGTCTTACACATAATATATTTCATTTTTGTGATATTTTTAACTATAAAGTACTGTTATTATAAATCCAAATGGAAATGATGACCTAATTAAATATTCAAGAATTTATTTGTAAATCACAAAAAAAAATGTAAAACTGTAAATATATTGACAAAAAAATGAACTGCAACACAATAATTGATTATTATATCTCTCATCAAATACACTGTAAGTTGTTTGAGTACCTAATAATGGTATATTAATATGTAGGAAGTACCGACAGTCTACTTTAAAGGTAAACCGGTCCAGTGAACAAAGTATTGATAATATTGTGAACATTTTTTTATTCACGAACAATCACAGAAAGTACATGACATTGTAATATTATTTATGAAATTACTATGTGATGTGATCTTCGGATCAATTTTGAGTACAGTATAGATAATAAACTGAATGAATATGTGATATATATCTTTTATTTCCTCACCAACACACCTTTCCTACAAATATAGCATAATAGCATCAAAAACCTACTCCCTGATTGCCTAAACTTAAAAATAACATACTTGCTGTTACACTGGAAGACCTATTCCAGATGGTGGTAGCTGCTAGCCTAGGGGACAAAAACAAGTTTTACCACACGAACCTAAACAATCGCAAATATTCTTCCGTTGGAAATTGAAGTAGAGATCACAAGAGAGATCCGTGATCTAACCCGCTAATCGATATATCTCTAGATAGTATCTATAGTAGATGATGTGGAAGTACCGAAAGTTTATTCATATAATTTTGATTACGTCGACGTTGATTAATAGCTTACAAGTAGCCATACTAAGCCCACATGCCTACAAATAAACGCACATGTTTGAACGTGTGTGACGGTGACGAATATAGGGCGCAGGAATGAGTAGTTTGAACCATACAATGCAAACAATAAGCTATAGGGACAAGGAGACTTATTATGTCGAAAGCAAAAGGAGACCATGACCTGTTTTCTGGTGAGGCCCAAGCTTGTATAGGTACCTCGTACAAAATCCCCCTCCCCTCGTACAAAATCCCCCCCCCCCCCCCCTCGTACAAATAATTGGTCCCCCTGCCCTTAACAGATAAAGGCACATATCTTTTGACCCGTGCTAGTTTATGTGATACATTAAGATTTATCAATCGTAACAGAGAGGAACAATCCGTGGTGCCGTTGATTATCTTTTGAAGTAGCATTAAATCCAATAAAAACATACGATGCCTCAAACTGTTTAATCTAAAATAAGCCAAGTCGTTAGCCAGTCTATATAGTCTATTAAATATTTTGGGGGTACATGTTTGCACTCGATTTGGTTGGTGGTAGGGTTTGTTTAGGTCGGTCTGGCTAGCTACCACCAAAATATCTAATTAATAATGTCACCATAGCATCAATGTTGTGCCTCCTCTGTGGTCTTATGGTTAATTATTCTTAATTGTTCTTAAGCTAAAAATGCCATTTGAGCCCATTTCACCTGGCTCCGACTTTCCGGAATGCGATTGTTACTATGACTAACAGCCTACAGCTCCTAGGTGTAGAGCTCTTGTCTAACCTCAACTTCGGGTAGTACATCGAGTCCAAAGCAAAGACTGCAGCAAAAAGACTTGGGGTTCTCTCTAAGGTCAGGCGGTACTTCACGCCAGAACAGCTGCTCCAACTTTATCGAGCACAAGTTCGATCATGTATGGAGTACCTACTGCTGCCACCTTTGGGATGGATCAGCCAAATACTATCTGGCTGCTTTGGATTCGATTGAAAAACGAGCTAAGAGACTCATTGATGACCCTGCACTTGCAAAGTCTAGAACATCGGCGTAGGGTGGCTCGTCTGTCGGTCTTCTACAGGATTCATTTCGGGGAATGCGCGAAAGAGTTGCACGACCTAATCCCACCATCCACTTTCCGCTATCGGAGCGCGCTCCGATGGAACGGATGTCCGGGATGGAACTCGCGCCTCGCGAGGCGCGAGTTCCCATATGTTGTATCCCTATGTTGCAGATACCTTGTCGCACGAGCCGATTCGGTTCAACTTTCTTAGTGCGTACAGCTAGAAAATGAAACGCGCTGCCTGCGAGTGTAAGTGCTGTTCCCTGAAAGGTATAATCTGGACCTCTTCAAGGCCAGAGAGGATAGGCTATTTCTAGGCAGGCATGTTCCATCCTCCACCGCACCGTCACTTAACATCAGGTGAGGTGAGGACAAATGCTTGCCTTAATCCAATAAAAAAAAACTGTGTTCGTGTTCATACATTGGCTCAACACCTTCATGCATCAACTTCATGCCAATAACTGTAACCTTACGACGTAGCGACTTAATACCTTCCGGCCACCAGGCATCGGCAGTAAAAATATGTTTGAATTGCAACATTTTATATTTATTATAAAACAAAGTATTACCGAAGTTTAGGCTGTATGGGCTGGATCCCATTTGTATTAACAAAAAAATAGAAAAGTTTAAAAACAATCCGACGTCAAATTGACAATGACACTGACAGCAAAAGCAATTTGATAATTTCATCATTTTTGTAGACTGACGATGTTACTAAATATTTTCATTAATTGACTTGTATTGCGATTTACAAATGCAGTTCATAGTTTTAAATGTGTTATTTTGACGAATACAACTCAAAGGATGTGGTATTCTTCGAACTACGTCTTGTAACAGTAACATTAAGTGAAAACCCACCGCGACTGCAGTAGCTTTTGACTCTAAATAATTGTGAGTTTATCGAACGTTATCATGGTCATTTGCATAATGTCTCGTTTAGCAAGACTATTATTTTCATTGTAATTTGCAGTGCCAGTATTTTACGAGCCCAAAATGTTTGCAAGTCTCAAGAGTAAAATAAAGGAGGAGACTGGGAGTGACCTGAGTAGATTGACTAGCAGCTGGCGAAATGGTGCCTTTTTAGGACGAATGAGCCTAAGAGATGATTCGGTAAGCTTACTACATTTAATAATGTAATTGATTCCACCTGTTAGATGATAGGTATGTTCCAGATTATAATATTTATATATGACTAAATAGGTATAATCTTAAATAATAATAAATAATATTAATAAATAATAATCTTAGATTAAAACAAAAAAGGAAGTTATGGCATGTTCTTTTGTAGTCATTCAAAATATAGTCCAATTCAGCTATATATGCAAAGACTCGCACACGCACACCTATAAAGTGTAAGAGTAAGTTCCAACGTCAGCGCGAGGGAGTCAGCGATTAGCGCGTTGATGTCTCGGTCGCTTTGCAACAGATGCAAACTAATTCTAAAACTACTAAAGAGACTAATTCAGATGCAAACGTTTACCCAGATGCTTTTTCTCCCTCACACAAACAACTGAATTGTATTCAAGAGCGATGTAGCATGATGTAGCCTGTTGGCTCCGTAAATTGCGACTGAAGTGAAATTATGCCTTTAGGCCTAATTTTAGCGGCGCACTCACGAGACGCTAGTGCCGTATTTTCCCTTTTTGTTTTAATCTAATTATATAATTAGTAATTTCTTGCTTTTAAACTTATGACGAGTGATAGTTTTGTGTCTTAAGTTGCCACAAATAAATGTATCCAATTGAAATTAATTTATGCTTAAAATATGTTAAGTTTGCTGTTGTAACACAAGTTTTAGGTGTATCACACTTTTAACTCAGCTGTATTAGTTTATCTGTTTTGTTTACAGTCTACTGCCAGTCCTTCTAGTTCGGGTGGTCCTGGAGAATCTACCTCGGATGTGAGTACTTATTGACAACTGAAAAAGATAAGTAAATAGATATTTTATCAGTAAGTAGTTAAAAACTAAAATTAATACTATTTTAATCTAGAAATAGTGATGCAACAAATACGAATATTTCGCACGCTTAATAATAAACCGGAATAAGACAAAACTTCACTTTTTTGGGAAATCGCGGTCAAAGTTTTGAGTCTCTACCTTGTTGTAAACATTTTGATGGTTTTCACGTGTTTATAGTGCTATTTTTATTTTCTTGGTCTTAAATTGTAGAGAGATGTATAGCGAATATAACTGACATAATAATTTAATTATATTATTTATATCAAATGAATAAATGAAGTTTATTTTCTAAAGTTTTGATTTACGTCAGTTTAGTATAAAAATTAATGATCCATTTTTAAAATTTGTGCAAACTAATATTTAATAATTCAGTTTAGTATTAATAAATAATATAACCTATTTAAATGTATAATACTTATTACACTTTAAAAGTAAAACGAAAATAAAAATACAGAAATATTTTGCAAAACACCTTTATATTTGTTAATATAAAATAACAGTTTATATTTTAAGTTTTATCGTAACTGCTTTCTTAACCAATAACAACAGTAGTTGTAATAATCAGTCGTAATAGGAACTTATAATCATTTGTACTAAGTAATTAACGTATTTTTTAACAATCACAAAATAGTAATTAAAGTTTCATAGTCATCACAAAATACTTAAGAAATCTAGCTTTACGTAATTATGCTTAAGAACAATAAACATTGTAATACAAGAGTTTAAAAACTTCTTAAATATTTGTACTTGGTACATCTACCAACATTAATTATAATCAATAATTAGAGTCAACAGGACTAAGGTTTTACCTATTATTAGTCTTAATCAGTCTCGTAAGTTGTGACTACTCAAAATACATTATATAAAAAATACTACGAAAAAGATGCGTATAATAAAGTTAAAGAATTGAGTTGTAAAAACTGGCATAATAAGAAGGAATCAGCCCCTTTGCAATTAACTCTTGCAAGTCCTTCTTTTTATTAACGCTTATCTCCTGTTTTTGCGTATATGCTGCCTTCATAGTTATTTCGGTGACTGATTTCAACTTCCTTCGCTTATTTCGCACATTAACTTCTCTGTAGTTTTCGTCCTTGTAAGATGTCTTAAAGTAAAATAGAAACGGATTTTCTTTTGTGACCTTTAACACCTTTATATAATTCCAGTTGACATTTTGGCCGCTTTCATCTGTATCAAAATTAAAGCCACCAATTACCAATTTCTTCAAAGACTCTAATTTGTTGATTGTCAATAGTGAAATAATAGGCTATGTTTGGTTTTCGGGGATTCTCTGCGCTCGTATATTGGTATCTTGGCTTGATATCTACCATAGATGATTTAACATAAGCTCTTTGTTGGTTCCAGTCCCGTAATCCCCAATAAAATTTGAACAGCTCATATCTAGAGTCATTACCAATTTGATTTGCTCATTTAAGTTTACATTTATCCATACATGGTAGTTGAAGACAGCAACTTGGGATTTTTTTCCCTTTTTTTGATACAGACGTGTATGACTGACTGCTGTTACGTAAACGTTTGGCTCTATTTTGTTTCCACTTTAAGTATCCCTTACTCGTTTTCGGCCTCTTTTTACCTCAGTATTAGAACCATTAGAGTCACAGGAACTTGATGACGATCCAGATGGCGGAATAAAGAAGTTTCTTGGTTTATTTTTGTTTCTGTTGTCAGTCGTGTACACATTACTAGGATCTTCGTCACTTAGATCTACATCGCTCTCATCAGAATATAACGGAGAAATCGCATAATTTGGTATGGATTTTGTATTTTCTCCAGAGCTAGTTGGGTCCTAAAAACAATAAAACATAATATAAATGATACTGTTTTAATGCTGAATTTTCATTAATTTAATTTAAATTTATTTACTAGATTATTTTAAAATACATGTATTTATTTTATTTAACATTATGTATAGTACTTATTTATTGATATATTATGTATGTATGTATATATAAAAATAATAAAATATTATATATACTAATTGTATTAGTGCCTCCTCCTATTATTATATTATTTATTATATGTAATTGAATACAATATTTATTGTAATTTCCAGGTGTTGTTGTTCCGGATTCACAATTCTTTCAATGTCATTTGCCTTAGGAACATCTACAGGTTTCTGGTTAGCTAGCTGTTGGTCGCAATCGTCAGAATCTTGAGAAGAACAATCAGAATATGAAACTAGCAAGTTCTTGGTAAATGCATTTGCAGCATGTGTGATAATTCATTCTGAGATTATAGGTAAACAAATGAATTATAATAAATGATTCTAACAATAACACGTTTCTACTTACGTTAGTATTTTTTTAATAAGGCGCGAAGGAGTATCTTCAATGATTTCATTACTGTCACGTTTGTCATCATTACACAGTATCAGAGACGGTATTTCGGGTATACGTGAGTTATCATCAGAGCTTGAAGAAGATGAGCCTGAGGAAGATGAGTCCGAGGAAGACGAATCTCAAGAAGAATTTGAAGAACTGCATGACGATTCCCTGGACTTCCTGCATGGTGGCGCTGGCTACCTGGACTTTCTGAATGGTGGTGATCTTGATGTACTACGTGGTGACCTTGATTTCCTGCATAGTGAGCTGGAGAATTTGTCTTCCTGTCGCTCTGCTGGAGTTTATTGTCTATTTCATTAAACAAACTCTAAAATAAATAATACACAACATTAAATAAAAAGGTAAAACCTCCAATTAATTCAGAGAATATTACGTATTATGGATACTGTATCCCGATAGTGTAAGATTGCAAGAAAGTAAACGAAACTATTTCGTTTGCGTTAAAAGACTGATGGATCATAATAATGCTAAGAATATAAGGGTGAGAATAAAAATCTTAATGCAAAGGCGAGTTACGTTTACTCACTTGCAAATTTACAGTCGGGGTAATTACTGCACTTGTAACTACGTAAACACGACGTTATATACTTACTTTTATTTCGACTGGTTTACAATTATCCGTATCAGTACTTCCAGCATTATTACTCATCATAGGATCCGTATCAGTACATCCAGCATTATTACTCATATTAAGAAGTTTTAGGCACCGCTGCTTCCTATTTGCAGACGTCATCTTCAGGATTAAAACTATGGAACTATAAATTTAATACTTTTTAAAAATGGGTAATTAAAATAAATTGAAAGGACATTTTGTAATAAACTGCAGCAATTGCTAGAGCACTTTTAGACTTTAGGATCATTTAAAACGTAAACCGAAATAAACACAAGTATTATTTAATCCACCGATAGTTTTTGGTAATAAAGTGATATAAAATTAATTGCTTCTCGAATAAAAGTAATCATTTTATACTAAAACGCACTAACACGCAAACTTTCTTATCTATACCATTATAATTTAATGATAAACTGCAACAAGTCTAAATAGTGCATGCTGTATTGTAACACCGTTTTTAACTAAAGTGAAGTAAAACGAAAGCATGTTAGTTTAGAAAAAAACAAAGTAGAATAGTCTCACCTGCGTTTGAAAATAAACCGAATTATTTCACCTTACTCCACTGTAGTCGCAAAACAACGACACCTATCTCACATCACGGTCGCTGCATCACTGAATGACTCTTTATCGCACGAAATGCATTGTCGCGCGCTTTTGTAGAAAAGAGAGGGGTGATCTAACAATCGGCTATTTTCGTTTGTTTCGCATGGCGTGATTGTACCTATAGATTCTTCAATTGGTGTTAGTTCGTTTTATTAACAAAAGTGGGAATCCTTAATTTTTGACATATTCCGGTTTATTATTAAGCGTGCGATTTGTATTCGCCGATTTGTGGTTGCTTATTATTTTTGGTATGTATCTGGCTGTATAATATTTTTGATTGTAAAATAGTGCGAAGACAATTTTAATTATTAAAAAACATCGCAAACGTAAGAAAAGTGATGTATTTGGGTTGTTGACCCCATATCGGAATGGTATAAGGTTTCGGTTACCGGTAATTAACCAGTTAAATGAAAAAACAGTTTTTTTATTAATTGCGATTCCGTTAACCGAAATTAACTGGTTAATTTGAATTCCAAACAATTTGTGAGCAATGCCATTTTGTGTAAACTTATTGAAACTAATGAGGCTCTCACATCATCTCGCGGCGAGCGGCCGCCTGCGAGCGGGGCGGCTGCGCCTGGCTGAGTTGTGGAGTGCATATGAGATTAACCGGTTAAGTCAGTGCCAAGTATTGGTTTACCCGAGCTTTAAAATTCCGTTCCCTGTATTAACCAGTAACCAAATTTTTTTCGGTTTAATTGGATCAGTTTATTTAATTAACCGGTTAATCAATAAACTGAATCATACCGATTTAAAAAACGATATTAACTGCTATTTTAACGATTTTAACCGGTTCAGAGCCCTGCGTAAAACAAATGATAAATGAATGAAATACATAAGTACACAATAATATTGGCAAGAATTCCATTTTCAAAATTGAAACTTATTTTTTTATTAAATATATCGTTTACAAATGGCCAGTTCAGTGTCGCCCTCGTAAGTCATCTGCTGGGAATACAGACACAATATATTTTTTATTGTTTAGGACACTAATCAGTGCTTGTATGAGCGGTTAAATGTTGCACACTAAAATTGGAAACTTTGCTCTACAAAAGTAGCTGGGTATGGGTGCACCGTTAGGCTGAATTGAGTCTGTTCTTATTTTACAAAGAGTAATAATGCTGTTTGCTGGTAATACTCCAATGAAATATGATTTATTCATTCATGCAATTTCCAAACCCATCGAACCAAGACCCATCTTTTTTGTCTTTTCACTGAGCAGCACTGTACATTTAGGGTGTTAAAGTTTCTGCTTTCCTTCTGATTGCCAGAAAAGCTTATCCAAAACTACAGAATAGTTCCAAATGTTAAAATCGTTATTCCAGTCATTATCACCACAACTGGAGTCATATCTGTCAGAGCGGACAGGTGGTCAGATTGATCAAAGTGCACTGCAGCAACAGTATTCAGGGCAGCTGGAGGAGAAACTAAGGGAGCGAGATGCCTTCTGGCAGCAGAAGCTTGATGAAGTCAAGCTGTCATTGTCTACAGCTCAAGGTGAGGTTCCTCCTTTATGCAAAAAAGATACTTTAATTACTTAATTTTATTTTTTTTAATTACTTGCCGTGACGTGTGAGCAACGAACGACGTGAATGCGATACGTTCTGAAATTCCCAATGCTGCGTTGCAGGTGCGTTCCAGTCACAAAAAGCGCGACAACTGAATTACCGATGAAAATATAGAAAAATAATAGTACTATATTATTTTTCTATATGGTCCTGTCCTTTCCTATGTTTTACAATAGGGCGCAGACGAGTAAGCGTCCGTCGTGCCCGCGCCCTGTCTTTTCTGTTATGTTTTGCGTTGCGACGCTTCTATACATTTTGTATGAAAGGGACGCGGAAGAGACATATGTCCGCGCTCGTCCGCGTCTTACATCTTTTCTATGTGTCCAGCGCTTAAGACTCCGCTGTCCGTCCGTCTGTCTGTCTGTCTGTCTGTCTGTCCATCTGTCTGTCACCAGGCTGTATCTTATGAACCGTGATAGTTAGACAGTTGAAATTTTCACAGATGATGTATTTCTGTTGCCGCTAATATAACAACAAATACTAAAAAAACAGAACCGCCGGCCCAGATTGCGGAAGACCCAGGTTCGATTCCTGGCTGGGTCGGGTGGCCTTTAATTTATTCACTGTATTTTATAAATTTTATAAATACTGTATAGATGGTACGGAACCCTCCGTGCGCGAGGAGACTCGCACTGGGCCGGTTTTATTTTAACTTATGTTTTGTAGTGCCTATAACATTTTTGTATATAGGAATTGTTTATAATGAGGCAACATTAACGGATTACATAGGCATACGCTATGTAACAACAATCATTAAACATTATCTTCATCAGGGGAAGAAGCAGCAGCAGCGCAAGCCGTAGCCCGCGCGGCTCAGGCTGACGCGGCAAAAGCGATCAGCGAACGAGACTCTTCTCAGAAGCAGCTGCACGACCTGCACGACCGCCTCGCCGCGCTCGAGCGTGCGCAGGATCGCCTCGATGCTCTGACTGTAAGTGTTACTTCATCATTCATCATTCTTCAACCGCCTCTGTGGTCTAGAAGCTAAGACCACCGGTTCAGACCCAGAGGTCCCGGGTTCGATTACCAGCGGGGGGTACATGTTTCTGTACTCGGTTTGGTTGGTGGTAGGGCTTGTTTGTCCGCCTGGCTAGCTACCACCATCTTATCTAAATATGTCGCCATAACATCAATGTTTGTAGCATTGTTGTGTTCCGGCAGCTAGAGGTAAGATAGCCAGTACCTTACTAGATGAGAATCCCGGGTGAAGTGCGCTTACATCATTGGCCTTATCATCACTTAACATCAGGTGAGTTCAAGGCTTAAATATAAAAAAAAAATCATCAGTAAATAGTCAGTCTGTTGGTAGATGACTTTCTATATAAACAGGGAGATGGTGTCATTATATTGTTGTTTTTTTTTTGACTGGATATAATAATATTATTTATTCAGAAAATATAAGATAATTTTATTATGATATTGTTAAATCAAGTACATTGTCGTAATTTCATACAATCTATGCAAGTAAGTTCCAAGTAAGTTTAACAAAGGCCTCGATTTGGTGTCGCAGAAAAGGTCAATCAATTTTGCTGGTTTCCATTTATAGATTTAAATACCCCTTAGACATGTGCTCGTTGGCATTTCGGTAACTGGCGAACTGAGGCTCACCAACAAGCCCCTAACAGATTCCTAAGTTACTCCTAAGTTCCCCTATGAAACGTTGCACTGACATTGATTGTTTCTCATAGAGTTATTATATAAATAAAATATGTTTATTAATCTGTATAGGAGGAGCTAGAGCAAGCCAGAAGGGAGTGGGCGAAAGAGCGCTCAGAGTTGGCAGCGTCAGTTAGCGAGTGGCAAGGGCGCGCGCGTGACCTCGCCGATGAGCTGGCTTTAGTACGCGCCGCGCTGCCTCCCGCGCACCCGCTGCACCGCCTGCATGACGATGGTGAGTCGGTGAGCTGTTGAGTCAGGCCAGCCACACTTTGGATACGTTTTTGTACGAATATTACTTTTACCTACATACGCCTGCACATACCACAAGACACTGCAAGACACTACCACAAACTGTAAAATTTCCTCTATAGATTTTGAAGTATGTATATGGTTTTTGTTTATTGAAGAAATTTAAGATTATAAGAGTCAAAACTAGGCAAAAGTGTATACTAATAGTCGGAGGATCGAGATGTATCATGCGTATTTGTACGAATTCGTACGGAGTGCATTTTTACCGGTAAATTAAGTAACCGCAAACCGTTACCTTACTGGTAACGTAACGATACTTTTCTAGATAACGTTACCTGCATTGCCACTACCAATTCAGCTTAATAGGAATTACATAATAATATTTATTGTGGAAGTTTGGTAACAATATCAAGCCCTACACCAAATGCTACGCTGTAATAATAAACGTTTGCGCAGACAAACGCTCGCTCACCCCGACCGGGTGCGAGGACTACGACCGCGTGTGCCGCGAGCGGTCCGTGCTCACGCGACAGCTGCAGGAGGCCAAGATGGCGCTCGCCGACGTCAAGACCTCGTGGAGCGGCCAGATAGCCTCGCTGGAGACACAGGTGACTTTCGTTATTATAAATGCACCATATTTTAAAATTAAAAAGCATCTATTCATTGCCACACAGTTAGAAAATGGTAAATTGATCAGTGTTTCAGTACTCCCTTTGCCTTTATTAAAGAAAAAACAGACTACTACGCCATCTAGCTCCCCGATGTCATTATTCAAACTATTTATATTTGAGTAGAGTGAATTTCCTACTTTGTAAATCCATCATCAATTCAATTCATCATATATATTATTTTCTCATCACAAGACTTGGTGTTAGTACAACTGCTTAAATAAATAAACGTAACTCATAGGTTACCCCTTGTGAGATACTGGTGCTTGCGATAGGATTTTTAAGAAACCCGTAGCATCTATTGCCAAAACAGTTGTGTTTTGTTTTTATTTATACAAAGTAATATGGAAGTAAGACTAGAAAAAAAAACAATGTAACAGTCAAAAAAATAAGACAAATAGCTAAAGAAATTCGGCATTCAAGTGTGTAAGGTCAACAAGAACTTGCCTGGTACAGCTAGACGACATTGGTAGTTTTTGTTACCGTATTTAGTGAAGGTCGGTAATGATAAATTTAAAGTTTTCCAAAGTAAACAGCTGTCATTGTAAAACTTATCGATTATGTGTGTATTTATTTTGTATTGTTATATATCTGGTAATAATTGTAGTGCTAAATAATTGGCAAGTTTCATACTTTCTGGCAGAGCTGTATACAATACCTATGATATACATATATTTATTGGTGTACCCTACAAAACAAAAAATATCATATTTTAGAGATAAGATAGCCAGTAGTTGTGGTTGTTGTTGAGAATTCCAAATGATGTGCGTTACCATCTGCCTTATCATCACTTAACGTCAGGTGAGATGAAGGCTAAGAGCTAGAGATATAAAAGAAAAATAATATGAGATGCCACACATAAATTGAACTTAATACAAATGTAATAAGATTAAAAACCAATCAAAATATATAACACCGTTCGCCGCATCATGCTCATCTAATCTTATCTTGAAATGTTCAGTCGCACGGAACTGCGTTGGTTCCACTTGTTATTCTTGATTATTAGTTAATTTAAATAAAGTGATAGTTGACTAGAGACTATACATTTACGATTGCTTTACTCTACGTCCATTTATGTGTAGTAATTGCCAAAATTGTTTATATAGGCATTTTATGGGTATTTATTTTTTACTGCATAATATGTGGATATTATGCAGTAAAAAATAAATAATATGCTTACATTACCCTTTTCAATAGGTAAGTTTCTTTTACTATATATTTTTCATATTTGATGCAAGTAATAAAAAATATTATGATGTAATCAATCTTAAATCATTACTTTAAGTTCCACTTGCCCTAAATGGTAGGAACGTGTAAATATATGCATGCAGCTTCCCGCTTGAAATTGAATGCATGGTTTGATAAAATACTTCTTTTTGCAAATACTATCAAAAATAGGTTGCTCTTGTAAGTTAAATACTCTTTTGTTGCTTTGAATTTGCAATCTCACTTTATGGTTTAATATAAAACGCAATTTTATTATTAATTAAACTTCAATCATCTATTTGTTTATTTGCCACACATTACAGAGTTATGGCAGTAAATATACGAGTAATCAGACAAACAAGGATGCATTACCATTGGTTTGGCAACTTCACAGGTCGAATACCATGTATAAACTATATTATATTCAATATTTAATTTCATTCATCCCTACGTCAGCGTCATTATTTTATCTACAAAATAAAATAACTACCTGTATAAATTGGTTCGTTCTTGTTAGAGATTTTTTATCACTATTGACACATATAGTTGTCGAATAGGTGGCGCGACTGTCGCGACAAGCGGGGGAAGAGGGGGCGGAGAGGAGAAGAGTCGAAACTGAGAAGAGAGAGATGCAAGAGAAACTTTCCAATATGGCTGCGGAACTCGAAAAGACTAAACAGAATCTTATTAATAGTGAAGCTAAGGTAACTATTAGCAGTTTATCAATTATTGTATTCTTTAATTAATTTTTAACATTTTCTATTTCTAATATTGGTCTTAAAGCAAACGCAATCGTGCTTTTAGCATAGCTGTCATTTTATAACAAAATAATAGTATAATTAAAAAGCTACAGTTAAAGTTTAACACACGTTACAAAGATTTGCTGCGGCTGCGAAGTTAGTTAATTTTAAATTAACACAGGAAAAATTACATGAGTCGCTCTTGGTGTACAATGTATTAGTGCATCTCGATAGTATTGATGACATCTTCCTATCGATACTGTCTATAGGCCTATCGATAAGGTGTTTGTTTTTCAAGATCATTTATCGAACTGAATAAGACCATGACACATATTAAATTAAATACTTACTTCATAATTTTCTCACACTGAAGTTGTGCGACTCGACTTGTGGCTCGCTTCACAACCGCAGATAAACGTAGCATCTACTTTAGTGTAGATAGTTCACTTCCTTTGTGCTATTCAAATAACAATAATCGCGTCGTATTCCCACAATAGTGGTAGTTCAATTAACATACGTATACATGCTATACGACTAACGTGTGCGGTCGTCGGTACCAACCATTAATATAGTTTATATATATAATTATTATAAATATATATAATCTATATAAATCTTAAATTATATTAAAATAAAACGCGTTTGCGTGTCTGTTACGAAAATCACACAAGGCGCCGCGCGACGGGTTGTCACTTACAAAATGCTGGCGGGCGCAGAGGGTGCCTAGTACGAGTTTTAATTAATACCAGGGGGCGCTGCTACAATGCAATAAAAATGTTCTTTTTCGTTATTACGTGATTGGATAGCAAATAAAATTCGCACTAGACATTCTGAGCGCGTCCGTGCGCCCGCCTGTGTTTTAGCTCGACCTTTAAGTTGAAATACCGAGTGTGATCTGCTGAAATTGGTGTTGTTTCCGGCGGGCGCAGGTGGTGCGCTTAAACGGGGAGGTGCACACGCTCGCGATGGAGGCAAAGGCGCTGCGCGGCGCGGCCAGCCACGCGGCAGTGAGTGCCAGCCTCTACAGCATTTAGTATACGTAGACTAGGAGCACTGTACGGTTCCGCACAATGAAAGCGAGGGTGCGATTGCGAATAGTCGACTTTCAAAATAAACTCGTGCTTTTTCCATTTCTGGCCTTGATATATTTGCATTCTGTTTTAGATGGTTGCGCTATTCTTTTCTGATTATAGATAATTGTACACCCGCACTTTCATTGTGGAAAGAGGTTAAGAAGTCAAAATAGATGGCGCTTTTGTAGATTTTACATCTATGAACATAATAATAATTTTATACAGGTTGTTAAATTTGAATAATAAAAATAGAAGAATATTACATTATCACAGCAAAAAGTCATAATTGTATGTGCATTTAATAGTCGATAAAATATGTAGCTATAAGTAAAATTTAAACACTGAAAAAAGACGACAACCTCAGGCGGGAATCGAACCACGCACCTTCCGCATTCCGGGCGGCTGCCTTAACCACTTGGCTACCGAGGTCTGGCTTTCACCCGTCGAAATTTTTCAGTGCTTGATGCTTATGTTTTTTAGTCAACATTGCTTCATCAATCTTAGAAGTTTTCACCTCTGAGATCCGAAAGAAATATTTTTACAAATATTTGAACATTCGGTTAAGATGAAGCTGCGTTATAGATAAGTGTTTTACATATTTTAGCGTTTTATTAACGCTTAAATATACTTAAGTAAAATTTAAACACTGAAAAAAGACGACAACCTCAGGCGGGAATCGAACCACGCACCTTCCGCATTCCGGGCGGCTGCCTTAACCACTTGGCTACCGAGGTCTGGCTTTCACCCGTCGAAATTTTTCAGTGCTTGATGCTTATGTTTTTTAGTCAACATTGCTTCATCAATCTTAGAAGTTTTCACCTCTGAGATCCGAAAGAAATATTTTTACAAATATTTGAACATTCGGTTAAGATGAAGCTGCGTTATAGATAAGTGTTTTACATATTTTAGCGTTTTATTAACGCTTAAATATACTTAAGTAAAATTTAAACACTGAAAAAAGACGACAACCTCAGGCGGGAATCGAACCACGCACCTTCCGCATTCCGGGCGGCTGCCTTAACCACTTTGCTACCGAGGTCTGGCTTTCACCCGTCGAAATTTTTCAGTGCTTGATGCTTATGTTTTTTAGTCAACATTGCTTCATCAATCTTAGAAGTTTTCACCTCTGAGATCCGAAAGAAATATTTTTACAAATATAATAATAAAAATAAAATAAAATATTTCTTTCGGATCTCAGAGGTGAAAACTTCTAAGATTGATGAAGCAATGTTGACTAAAAAACATAAGCATCAAGCACTGAAAAATTTCGACGGGTGAAAGCCAGACCTCGGTAGCCAAGTGGTTAAGGCAGCCGCCCGGAATGCGGAAGGTGCGTGGTTCGATTCCCGCCTGAGGTTGTCGTCTTTTTTCAGTGTTTAAATTTTACTTAAGTATATTTAAGCGTTAATAAAACGCTAAAATATGTAAAACACTTATGTAGCTATAAATAAAATAGCTTTAAGTGCTAGTCTTTAATTTAAAATAACATGTAGACAATCGACAAGTTAGTCTTTCCCTGTGATAGTTTAAATTCATTATTACATTGTCAAATCAAGTAAAATAATTCTGCTTCATTTGCAAATGAAGTAATTGTAATTGTTCTTAAAATTGTCATTTGCAGAATATTTCTGTAGAACCGTCCATAATTTTAGATAAATCCTGTCACATATACCCATAACAATTCAAATATAAATAAAACACTTGTTTTTAAATATCTAGTCTTTTGTGTGAAAGTGTTTATTTCTCAAGCTCACAATCTACGATTGCGCCATTACGCGTAGTATTCACTTGCCTTAGTTGTTGCGACGAATGACCAATACCCTCAAATTGAGTACCAGACTTTTATCTGTAAACCACGTAAACTACGCAACGGCACTTGCAAATCAGGTATACGGTGTCTATCAAGTTCATACGTTATATTCGTAGAGTATATTTTGGTATGAAAAATAGTGAACTATAACCGCTGCATTACGGGGTTGCCCTTTGAAATTTAATAAACCAACGAAATGCAAATGTTCATTTCAAAAAACAACACTATATAAAAATGTTTCACAAACATATCTCATAAAGTGATTATTTTATAAATTGACATTTTGTAATAGAACATATGTAAATCTTAAATCACAAATCACAAATACGTTATAAACCTATATACGGACAAAGATCTATTATCAACTGTAATATTCCGGAAGGGAGAAACCGCCGTAAACAAACTTTACACAAAAAAAAGTATTGTTTTTTTGTTAAATTAATTATTTGTAAAACATTACTTTTGCTTTCTGAAATGATTTTGAATTTTTATGTTCTAATGCCATTGTTTAAGCAATAGTTTGTGAAATAAAGAGTTGACAAATTTTGCTTGTGGAAAGAAAATTTGCTAATAAATTGTGTGTAAAACAATTACAACATTATATAACCGTATTACGGATCTTAACAACTTCCCTGTCCCATGAGTCACATGTGATACATAGCAATTGATTAATCTATTGTTTTAATTTTCGGATAGCGAAATTGTTAAGAACAATGTTGATGACCTTTAGATGTAATGCAGCAACATGTAATGCAGGAAAACACAAAAAAAAAACTTAAATCGCGATTTTACGAATACCTGAGTTGCAAGTGGCGAAACGAAGAGGCAGCTAATTTGTTAGCCCTTATTAAGCAGCGTTAGTCATATTATGTATTAAGAAAGCACTAAAAAAGGTATAGCTTCGCCTGCTTTCTCGAATTTAAGTAAACGAATTAATGTCGTGTGATACTATCTGTTTATTGCTTTATTAGTTTGGTTTTATTATGTTTATTATGTTTTATGATTGCAACCTTATTGGTAGAAGAGTATTAAAAATGTAATCTTGCAATATGTGATAGGAATATTAAACGATCGCGAATTTTCGCAGCATAGATATATGAATGTACAGATAGTATTTTTTATTAAATTTTAATGAGAAGTGTTTAGTTGTTGTGATAGTTATACTTATGAAAAATATGTTTGGGTTGAATGTTGCTTGTTCCTTTCAATGAAGTACTTATTTGAATTATAAAAGAATTAGTCGTGTGTGCACTGGATATATGTAATTATTATGACGATGTGTCGAAAACTTGAAAATTCATTTTGATGGACACAGATTTAACGATTTCATCACAGTTGTGTTGTTGTCTTAATTTATTCGTGTAGTTGATGTTGATGTTAGCGTATTATTTCCCGTTTTTAGTAATTATTAGAGGCTTTAAGGTAAGTTTGTGTTACTTTCAATATTTTATTATTTTCATACTTTAGATTGACTTATTTTTTTTTTAATTTTTGTTGTATAACGGGATTTATTTCTTATTAAAAGTGTGGGTGTTTTTTTATTATAACATTGAGTGAGATATCACATTCCATTTTATACAATGCGTGCGCACTAAGCTTTATGTTGCAATGGGATTGTTATTTGTATGATCTCTCGATACAAACCATTGTTTCGTATCTACGTTCGGCTAGTAGATTGCGGTATTGATACGGACGTCACGTGATGACTTTGACGTGACGCCGAATTTAGAATCATTATCGCAAAGCCGGCGATACAGGTGCGTTGTTATCCATTGTCGGTGGCAACCTCATTGTTGAGGCAGTTTGGTGATCGTAAATTAAAATAGTTCACACGTAAAGTAAGTTCTGGCAACTAGTGTAAACATATTTAGCGACATTCCATTGTTTTGATCACAATAAGTACATGTTACTTTTAAACTTTTAAGAGACTTTTGATTTTCATTTGTTGGAGTAATATTTTATTATGCAAATAAATTAATTTTTAATGGCCATTCTTTTTTAATTTATCCTGGTGGTGCATGATCGTGTATATAGAAAGCTTGACTAACAATTAGCTGCTTATAAGCATGTTTTGCTTTAAGCCATAGTCACTTTAGAGAATCGCTGCGCTAATTTAATACTCAAATCAGTAAGAGATTATATATTCTTGCTTATTTATTAGTTTTTAGTAGTGTTTTTAAGGTGCTTTTTTAACGGGTGTAATTCTCCAACTATGTTGACTACTTTGAATATGGTGACTATTTTGAAACTGAAAAAAAGGTTGATAATATAATAAGTAATTATTTTAAAATTCCCACCTGTGATTTGATAAATTTACAGTGGAAACTTTTTTATGTGGTTTTTTTAAAACAAGTGCCGAAGTAACTATCGTGGTTTTCTAACGTGATTATGGCTCTTTTAATAACTCTTGAAGTTAAACTAAAATGAATGACGTTTGGTTATGTCGGTCTGTATATGTCGTGATGGTTAGTTGATTGTACCTTTTACTAACACAGATTGTTTGAAATCTGCTAATATATTTAATTATAAGACTTTTTAAAAAAAGGTGGTGGCATAATAGTTAACGAATGAATATGCTAAAAGCAAGGAAACGGTGATGTGTAGGTATATTGAAAAGTTGGTAATTGGTATATTTCGGTGTGTGTATTTTTTTTTGGGGGCCATATCCCTTTTTGTATATGTGTTTTAAAATGTTCACCGGTTATAACTTCTATCGACGTACTGAGTAAATGGTATACTATGCACTAGATAAAAATATCTACATTAAAGATTTTTCGTGTAAACGATACAATAATTAAGGCACACTTGTATTAACACAATTACAAGCATAGTAATTAGTGGAAAATACCGCGTTATGCATGCTTAATGAGCATTTTGTCAAACTTGTTTACGAAGTGCCTGCGTAGATGTTGTGAGATTTCTACCGTTTTGTTACTATTTTATCTTGATATAAATAAGTTTTTTTGTATATCTTTAAAATATCTCGATAAAAGGAAGTTTCAGTTTAATAATTGTTTAAATATAAAATTTGTCAGTGGAAATGCATGTGTATGTGTAGCAAAGATATTAGGTAAGTTAACTTCTGTTGAGAGTAATTAAAAAGTGAAAATATTTTCATTTTACAGTATAATTAATTACTGGTTTGTTCACTGTTCACGAATAGACAAAATTATTAGAAAGTAGTGACTAGACAAACAACTATGTAGTTAAAAAAGACACCTCAAATATTTTCGCCAAACTGTAATGTAAATACTATTAAAATGTTTTTGATTTGTTTATATAATTTTAACGCAAATTTTGTTGCGAAAAAATTACAAAAACACAATGTTGAAAAAAAAAATGACGTTAATGACGGTAGTTGTTGACATTGAATTGGCGCCTTTGGCTTTCAAAGTGAAAAAGTAAATAGTGTTGAATAATTTCGGCGGGCTGGTTAGAACCACGATAGCTCAATTGGAAGAGCACCTGACCCGGTATGTCAGAAGGGTGCAGGTTCTCAAATCCTGCTCGTGGAAATTTTTTCAACATTGTGTTTTTGTAGTAAATACTATTGTTTTTATTTATTGTATGCGTCTTTCGCTATGTGGGAAGGCCTGGGCCCAGCAGTAGGACGTTTATAGGTTGATAATAATAAAGTCTCTTTTTTACTTTCACAATTACATAGGTACTTACAATTTTACCTAACACTGTTAGCTGATTTCACATACTTATTGTATGTATTATTATTATTGTATTATATTGAATATTGTCTAAACTCTGTGTGATGTATGAATTTGCTACATATTCACACCTGTTTTTTTGGTTATTTATATCACAAAAAAAATCACTTATTTTAAGTTATTTTACATTATTTTTTTACAATAACTTACATTTCAACTTCGCTAATTACTTTGTAACTAAACAAAACTATTTCAGGAGAGGAGCATGGAGTTGCAGAGCCGTATCGAAGCGTTGACAGATGAGAACAGGCAGCTAACCGTAGCGTTGGAGAGCGAGCGCGACTTGGTTCTCACTCTGACGGAGACGGTCGAGGTGACCGGCCGCCGGTGCGACGAGCAGCGGGCCGAGGTCAACCATCTCAACTCGCTGGTCACCGACATGCAGCACGACTTTGTGGACATGCAGAGAAAGTACGATAAGTAAGTGCTTAGATAGTTATGCCGAAGTAGTATTTCATCTACAGCAATAATGGACCCTGTTATATATGTCAACTTTGAAACTATATCTCATGACAACTGTATTTATACTTATAAATGTATGTATGGGTTTGGGGGAAGGCCTTTGCTCAGCAGTGGGACCAAATAGTCTAATTTTATTAAAAATGACGTTTATCATTTAGCAATAAAGAACAAAAACACTAAAAAAATACAATTGAGCAGGGTTCCCAAACCTTTTTTTCGTCGAGCCTGTCCGGATAATGTTTTCATTTATAAAAACAAACATATTTTTTTACAACATTTATTTATCTTAATTTTAAGTGATTCAATCAATCACTTAAAATTAAGATAACAAGATTCAATCAAAATCAATCAAAATCAATTTAACGAGTAAAATTGATTTTTCTATTGAAAATGTAAACGTATGATGCCCAATTATGGAACGAAAACGCTACCCTTGACATCTCTCTACGCCCCCCTGGTTCGAATGTCCTGCAATAGCCACGCCAAGCTATGAAAATTTAAAATGTAACTAATGAAAGACACAAAGAGAGCATCTAATTCTAAACTAAAAATGATTCTCATAACTTTAGGGAGAAGCGCGAGAAAGACGACGCCCTCATGCGCAACGCCCACATGTCGCAGAGCATCGAAATGAGCCAGTGCGACGTGCGCTACCAGGAAGTGGAGATCAACGAGCTTAAGGCCAAGATCGCCGAGCTCAGCGCCCTCATAGCGCAGCACAAAGAGGTAGGAGCTTCTAACATCATCATCATCATCTCAACCAAAACTGCTACCTTATTCTTTAAGCAATAAAGTACATTCTTACTTAATTACTTTAAAGACGTCCACTGCTGCACAAAGGCCTCCGCCCAGGGTTTTACACATAGAGTATGTATGACCCACCGGTCTAGTCTTAAGCGGATGGTCAGTCACACACTCCATCACCAGCAATTGTTATGTCCCCACTGCTGAGGCACGAGCCTTCCCTATGGATGAATAGGGAGAACGGGGCATAAACCACCGCGAGGACCCAGTGACAATTGGTGATTGGTGATTGGTGGTTGATGACGACTGCTAATGCAGCCGGGACCAACGGCTGTTCGTGCTTCCCGAAGTACGGACGTACGTACAGTCACACAGTCGGCCGCGGAATATCCGCGATAATTTTTGACATCTGGACCGAATACAGTGCAAATTGCCAAAAATTACCATCAAATAACACTTCGCAACCTTACCTCTATTACTCGGACTTCTAGAAAATGTTAAATGTTCTTAATTCTTTATTTATCTAAATATATAAATTAAACGTTTTGCCAACATTTATATTAAATATGTATGTAACTATGTTTTATATTATATCATCTCTATATGTACACGCACACACAATACTACAATCACACACCATAGGCCCTGTCAGAATACCAGCGCCGTTGTGGCGGTGTTTGTTTCTCAGCACCGCAACGGCACAAAACTGAGGCAGGGTCCTAGTTGGCCTTCACACACATTCATCCTTCCTTATTGTTGTATAATTATTATTTTTCATTTTTTTTTTATTTTTTCTTATTCTTAAATGATTATTATCAATTTTAGGTAGGGAGGTACGGCGTTGAATAACATAATACTCTTTAAAAACAGTGTATCCGCCGCATCTCTGGTTTTATCTATGTTCAAGGTTACCAAACTATTTGGTAAGTTAATTACGATTCCGCTATAAATGTGTGTTTACTTTTAAACAGAACCAAGCTGCTTGTATGCTGATAAAGGAAAGCGAAGAGGCACGCAAAGCAAATATCGAAGAGCTGAAACGACGGGTAGACGAAATGACGGAGAGCGACGCAGCCCTTAAGAAGACGATACAAGACTTAGAAACTGAAATCTGTGATAAAAATAAGGTATTTTTAACGATATGATGAGATTGATTTAAAAAAAATATAACAAGGAGAGCAACAACTTTAATTATAGGAAATAATTACAAAATGAAATAATTCTAAGGAAATCTAAGCAATAAATTAGTAGCGAGTTAGCAACGTCCGATCGGTCCCGAGGCAGCAGCAAAAGAGAGCAGGTCCTTTTTTTTTTTTGGAGAGAGATTGCTGATTGCCGCTGCGGCATTTTCAGCTTCACCGGGCTTTTTGGGGGCGGCGAGGAACGTAAAGGGTCCCTCAAGCCGTGTGAAACGAATCACCTTCAGAGGTTATCTAGAGGGAACGGCATCGCGCACAAGTGCGCGTCCCCGTGCCCTACTAGATTCTCCGAAGGGTTCGGATCGGATCGGGGAGCGGAGCAACCCGAGGGCGCCTCTAAAGGCACGGACCTCGGCTCGGGTTGACCGGGCCGTGGAGGAGGAGAGAACCGACCAGGTACATGTCTGTACCTGGTGTAGAGCGTGTGTGAACCGGTTCTTCGTACCCTTGTTCTACGAGTACGGTGTCTTGGGCCTAAACTGGTGTGCATGTTTAGTGTATTCTGTAAATGTGTGCTGTCATTTAGAGGATCGGGCGGGGAGAGCAGGTCCGCTGTCCGTGCTCGAGTTAAAGCGCGATGCCCCACCATTCTTCCCCACCAGACACACCGCCGTGACGTCAGTCTGTAGCCACGCCCTCTGGCGTAGAAATTTTCTCTAACACGGCCTCTCCTGACGTCGGCGCGTCCTCGCCCGAACTGGTGAATTCTTCAGCAAGATGTGACTGGAGGTTCAAAGGCGCAGCTTCAACATCATCTGCAGGCATGTCATCACCTGTAATACAGTTAAAATTGTTTGCATTAGTCGCATGCTCACTTTAATTCTCGTAAGAAACAAACATCGCGCTAGAAAATATTAAGCAATGTAAGTGGAGACCCACGCTCGACACTCAACTAATGTGGAGACCAACGCTCGACACATAACCAATGTGGAGAACCAACGCTCGACACATAACCAATGTGGAGACCAACGCTCGACACAACCAATGTGGAGACCAACGCTCGACACAACCAATGTGGAGACCAACGCTCGACACATAACCAATGTGGAGACCAACGCTCGACACAATAACTAACGTGGAGACCAACGCTCGACACATAACCAATGTGGAGACCAACGCTCGACACAAAAACTAACGTGGAGACCAACGCTCGACACAATTGTCAATGTGGAGACCAACGCTCGACACAATTATCAATGTGGAGACCATCGCTCGACACAACCAATATGGAGACCACCGCTCAACATATTCCAAGCAAAACTTACATTCAAAATATGCACTGCAGACATCAGGTGTCCATTCTACACGCCAGAGCGTCATATATTCAGCAGCCGCCTGCGTTGTCTTGCCATAAGAACCAGCAAGGAGTTTCAGGTCATATCGGCCATGGGGTAGGATCTTGGTCACCTTATAGGGGACTTAACTAAAGCATTGACTTTAAACTTGCTCGGTCTAACCTGACCATTTCCAATCGTGCTAAACACTCGCGATCATCTCATCTATTAATAATACAAACATGATCGACTTCACTACACCACAAATCAAAATCATTGACATTAGGATCAAAGTTAGAAATATAAATATTTGACCTTACCTGAGTCATTGTTGAACTGATTGCACTCACAAGTTTCTCCGTCACATCAACCAAGCTATCGTTACTGATACCAGAAACCGAAACGGGTCGCGGCGGTGTGTGTGGTACTGGTGTCTGCGCGGCACGAACAGGTTGCGTCTGCGTCGTAGGCTAGGAAGCGCCGGCTTGTCTCGCCAACGTGGCGCCGTCGGCCGATAACGGCGGCGTTCGCACGGCAACTGCACGTGCATCCTCTTCGTTAGCGCGCTGAAAAGAATTGCCTTCCAACGCATTCAGACGGGTTAAGATCGCCTGAAGTTGTTGTTGTAGCCCGTGGTCCGGTGAACGATCACTAACTCGGTTTTTGCGTTTTTTTGAAGCACCCGACATATCTAACCACTAAATCAAAGCAAAAGCAAACTACGTATATAATTAAAAGATGACTTAAACAAAAATAGCAATAGGAGCTATCCCACTTCTGATTTTAACGATATGATGAGATTGATTTAAAAAAAATATAACAAGGAGAGCAACAACTTTAATTATAGGAAATAATTACAAAATGAAATAATTCTAAGGAAATCTAAGCAATAAATTAGTAGCGAGTTAGCAACGTCCGATCGGTCCCGAGGCAGCAGCAAAAGAGAGCAGGTCCGCTGTCCGTGCTCGAGTTAAAGCGCGATGCCCCACCATTCTTCCCCACCAGACACACCGCCGTGACGTCAGTCTGTAGCCACGCCCTCTGGCGTAGAAATTTTCTCTAACAGTATATATAAAATAACAATAAGCAAACTTCATAAGATATGGGTCGTCAGCATTTAGGTACTATCTAAAATCTAACCCTAGATCTGTCTCGGAGACAGAGAAAGTGATAGAGATTTTTAGAGTCTTCAATAAATTAGCCGTTAAAAAAAAATCACGTCTTTACATTGTAATGACGGCATATTTCGTAAACAAGTTTCGCCGTTTGATAAGATTCATCATTTGAGAAAGTTATAGAGATCTTTAGAGTCTTCAATAAATTCGCCGTTAAAAAAAATCACGTCTTTACATTGTAATGACGGCATATTTCGTAAACAAGTTTCGCCGTTTGATAAGATTCATCATTTGTTTGTTTGCAGAAAATAAAAACACTAGACAACCGGATATCGGACATGAAGAAGACGTTACAGCGCGAACTGCAGAGCAGCAAGTCGGACCTGTCGACCGCAGAGGAGCAGGACATTAGCAGAAGGTATGTTGTAATAGTGTGTTGTAAACTTTAAGTCTGACATCTAAAGGCTCAAATTCAGTTGTTCCCATCGACGGGAACATATTATTGTACTCGGTTTGGTTGGTGGTAAGGCTTGTTTTGAGCTTGGCTTGCTACCACTATTATTTTGTTGTAATTCAACAGTTAAGCCTACTCTTATTGAGTTGAAGATTTCGGTGAAGTAAGCTTCCACCGTCAACCTTACCATTTTAACGACATAAATATCGAACGCTTTTCTTTTGCGGAAAAAGTATAAAGTAAAGTTTTACTTATATACTTTCCCACTGCTGGGAAAGGTCTCTAACTTGATGTCTACAATTGATGGGTTATGGCTTAATCACCACGCTTGTCTAATGTGGGTTGGTGATCACAAAGCCGGGTTATGTATCGAAAAATGCGAAGCACACTACCTGACCTGGAAATTATTTTATTAGAAGTCAAAAAGAGTCTGTTTGCTCAGGTATCTGAAGCACGTGGTCCTCCGTTTCCTCACCGCGCACGAGCTGGAAGCGCGACAGCTGACTCGCGCGCTGTCGGCGCTGCTCCGGCTGTCCGCGCACGAGGAGGCGCTGCTGCGCGCCGCGCTGCCCCCGCGCACCGGCCTCGCCTCGTGGCTGCCCTCGCTGCACACCTGAGCCGAGGTGAGGCTTTTTCGCATTGTTTTATAGTGGTGACGGTAGTGACTGACCGCTGAGAAATCGCTGATGTGCTCGCGCGTCACCATAAACAATAGCGGCGGGGAAAAGGGCGTGGCGAAAGCGCCTGCCTGTAGATCGCATTCATATTATACTGACTACCACATCCGACCGCGACCGCAGACCGCCTCTGTTCGGGCGAGGCTAAAAGGTTCTTACAGGCGTGTGATCGAAACATCCTTAGAGGGTTTCTAGAGGGGAAAGCATAAAGCAAATGTGTCATCGTCCCTGCGAAATTCTCCGAGGCGTTCAGATCGGATCGTAAGCGGATCAACGACAACCCGAGGGCGCCTCTATAGACTATAGGACCTCTCGGGTTGACCGGACTGAGGTGAGGCGCTGCTCGTTGCTTTGCCCGTGGCTACCTTCGCTGCACACATAGCTGAGGCAACGCACGCGCACTTGGGAGCTTTTGGTTTATACGTTGCTATGTCCCATACTGACATCGACAGTATTATTTTTTTCCACATAAAAAAATAAAATAAAATTTATTTCTTTAAAAAGGTGTGGTTTACATCATTAGTGGCCGGAATCTCCTTTTAAGCAATTAATGCCTGTTTCAGGTGACTGTTCAAGGTTACATTACATGATTAAGTATTATTATTAGAACATATCTTATAAAAATAAATATTCAAACTCAAATTCAAAATTATTTTTTTCTTTATGTTATCAGCTATTTTATTAATTTAAAAAAGCGTTAACGCTGTTAATTTACACGTATGTCTTTCCTCGGTATTTCGTGTCAACTCAACTTCACATCAGTTGACATCTCATCTTCCAGACTTACTTGTTCATAACGTATCTGATCAACTGTAACTCTATTCACAATTTTCGGGAACTCATATCCATTACCAAACTCTAACACCAAACAAAGTAAAGACGTTAATGACGAAATTTCTCAAATTATTTTTCTTTTTACAGAACAGATTGATCGCAGTGCTGCGCTAGCGTAGCGGATATAAGCTTTAAAGTCCCGGCCACAACGAACCAGAAAAGGTATTATCTTTCTTTTGTCGTTGTGTTGCACGCGCATTCTATGTGGACAATCCTTATCCGTGCGTGCAACTATGAATTTCAAAAAAACTTTCTTCACATTAAGCATACATTATATCTGTTAGTACAATTGTTACCCTCGAATATTTTGTATAGTTGGCTGATTCCGCTTAGTTATAGAACCGAATTTAAGTTAAATTCAATATTGTACTGTTGTAACTTCGACAAACGACACTTTCATTATTGGTTAATGCCTATGTGCCTGGATTTGTTGCATGATAGTTGTAACGTAACATACTGATTGGAGGTAACGTAGCTACTTTGAACGAGAAGTGGCCTTTAGTATTATAATTTACGCTTTGGTAACGGTGTACACCAATAATTGTCTTCGGTGTGTGTCTAGTTATTAAGCGCTAGAACTTACATAATTTTGTACGATGTGTGAGGTTGTAAGTATGGAACAATATTATTTATTTATGTGAGAGAATGTGCTTAAGAAGTCTAAATGATTTTTATTTTAGCCGGTATTAAAGAACGTTGCTTAGTCGTGTCTATTATTTAATAAAAACATAGTGTTAGCAGTGTGATACATTATAATACAAATTAATTATAAACAAACAATTTCCTTACCTTAACAAAAAACAATAAACAAGAACAAATAAATATGAAAAAAGAATTATTTGCAAAGCAGTAGATTTGTACGTTTACGGAACAAATACTTCATGTTCTCCTATTCCCATGCAAAGTTGGTTTAACAGTGATTATAAAAAATGGTTAATATTGGACTTTGGTCTTATACTGTCTTCATACATTTTTATAGAGATTGTCTAATCGTCCAACCACTAACGTTTGCCGCGATTCAATCACATTTAAATCATATCTCAAGCAAGTGTCACGGTTTAAGTAACGTTCTATAATACGGGCCTCTAACTTCCACACTCAGAGATGTTAATTAGAATTAATGATTGCGTAGGAATTTTAAAGTTTTCATAGCAAATTAGTGTTTACGACGTCATAATTAGGGACCTTTGTGCAATGAAAAACCATAGGTGCGAAGTAATCATAAATCTGAATTCACATCTCTGCGCCAGTAAGTGTTGCTATTTTTAGAAATATGAAACTTACAACATCACCTGTTAACAACTGAACATCTCATCATATCATCACAGTATTATTAATACATTATTGTCGAATAAATGCATATGTATAGGCAATAAAAAATAGTGGCTGCTAATTATTTTAGGATCAAATCAGTAACTTTTTCTCGTGATTTCGAAATTAAATCAATTAACATTCTAATTTGAAATGATTCTTGACAAAAACCATCGATTTTAATGTGGAAGTGTAACGCTTTCAAATTTTATTGTAAATTGTGTTTTGAAAAATTAATTATAAATAGTATATTAATTTTATATTATTTTAATTTTTTTGGCTGTTTATTTGTTGTCGTATACAATTGTTAGTCATAATGGCGTTGCCATATAATTTGTTTTAAATTTATGTTCTTTGCTGGTGAATGTTACGTATAAAAACAATTAAAAAAAAATTACAAAACTGATAACAGTACAGTTGGTAACTTTGATAATTTATAGTTCCTAAATATTATCGTGTAGAGGTTTCTCTATATCAATATCAAATTCATACATTCCACCATTTCATTATATGGATTGCAGATCTATATCATCTCTGATGAGAATGTAGATCATAATGCGAAAGTATAGCAAGCTTTTAGATGTCATTTAATAGTATCAACGAGTAGAGGATATGAAGCTAACACTGCCCTTTTGTTACCTTGTATTTGTGGCATCTACTCAGCCAGGGTCAATACTGCAATAAGTTCATAAATCATTATAAGCAGCTAATTACAATCTGTATAAAGTCGTACAATATTTTGCACTTTAAATACAGAACCTAGTATGTTTCAGATTGTCTACCTTTTTGTGAATGTTGTTTTACAATGTTACTTCGTACTTTATTATATTTATTTGATATAGGATGTAATTATATCAAGTGTGGATATTTTCATGTTTAACTTGACACTCTTTTATTAACTAAACAGATTTAAATTTTTAAAAGTCCCTTTAAATATTGAATAGAAAATAAATAAAACTAAATTTATTTATATTTTATGTTCATCATTCTGTAAACGACTCCACTAACATACGCAACTTCATTGCGATAGTCCTGCTTCTGAATGGATGATTAACAAACGGTAGTAGCGCAATCAGCTGGTGCAGTATGACGTTTTACAAGTGAATAGTGGAAGTCGTTAATACCACTATAGATTATAATATACTTACATAAATTATACTTATTCTTGAGCTTATTTTTTTTACCTCACTCAAAATATTCTCACTTGACTCAATTACTTAATTAATAATATATTTTGAAGTTGTTTTTGTAATGTTATATCTAGGCGCCCTGGTTGCGTGGGTTGGTGCTGCTGTATTTATTTGTAAGAAAAATCATGTTATTTGTAATGAATTTATGATGAGAGTGTATTGTACCACTGACTGAGGCGTACTCATACAAGTATTTGCAAAAATACCTTACATATATTTAAAATATTATACAGCAGCACTGCTAATGCAGGTTTTGTAATATTAGTGATATAAAAGTACGAAAATAATGTAAAGATCTGTCGATAATTGAATATTGAATCTAGTCTTAAAATGTTCGAAGAATGATCGCTTTAGAAATGAAGTTTTAATTGTATAAAATATTTATTTTATGTTAAAATTATTTTTAGATTATGAGAAGAGTTTATTTTTGTTCATACAGAGTATAAATTAACATTCCTTTATCCTACTTTTTATTTTCCTATGATTTTAGATATCATATGAGCGTATATTTTGGTGATATTTTTTAATTAATTTACATAATATTATGAAGTCCACTGATTTGTTGTTTATTTCACTTACTTAGATATTTAATAGAATATATAATTTTAAGAAAATATATTTGTTTTTTATTTTATAAATGTAGTTAAATCCAAGACGAAACATAAACAAATAAACGTTTCTTAAAATCCACTTAATTCATACGCAATAAAAACAGATTAGCCGTAAACTTTTGGCACTCATGTTCCCAAGTTGCAGTAAAGGGATACTGCCGTAATAAGAGACGTCAATTAACGTTAATGACAAATTATCTACATTTTTTTTAAATGTACAATAGTATAAAGAATATTCTAGGCTTAGTAAAGCCCGCTAGCGACGAACGATAGACGGTAGGTATAATTTATGCCAAGACGACCGTATGCATTTTGTTGAACCGGGAAAAGTTTCAAGTTAATTTTAAACTTGGAATTTTACCCATGAAGGTGCCGCTATGCGCCTTGATTCATCTTCTGCTAAGCGAAAACCGGCTTTAGGTTACCATTCTATTTAGCTTTTCAATATTTTACTGGCACGAAACTGCGTGGAGCTGGCTCCACACCCTAGGAGTAAGCATACACGAGTATTTTCAAAAGAAATGATCCTATAGAGTTGCAAAAGTCCACAGATCTATTTGCGGATTCATCGCTGGTAGTCATAGACGTAAAATGACAGATAAGCAGAATGTAGGAAATATGACATTTTGCTTACTATTTTAATGCATGGTCATCGGTTGCAACGACCGTTTGGATAGATGGCGCTCGTGCCAGCGCCAATTCAGCGCTTACGTCAGCCTTCCCGGTAGCATAGCGGTCAGTGCAGCCGGTCAGTCAGTGCAGGTTCGATTCCTGGCTGGGTCGGCTGGGCGTTTAATTTTTTCACTATTTTATAAAATTTTATGAATATTTAATTTAGCTTCAGTGCAGCAATTAGCACTTGAAAATAAAAAAAGTAAAAGAGTACCTATGTCTATGTCTATGTCCTAAGAAACTGATGTGATAAGGGTAGAGGTAATTAGAAATAAAACTAATTTATATAATGTATGTGTTTATTTACAACTTACAATTTCAGGAGCAGTATTAAACGGCGTACTAAGTACTTACACTACTGTGCAACGGTTCTCGTTACAAGGCACAAGATCTAAATGGAAAGTCCCATATGGTTCATTACAGTACTTCATTTATTATGATTATTTTTACTCGGTTACAATTTGCTTGCGGGGTCCTAGGTGCCTCAAACTAGACGTTGTCACATAAATTCAGAATAGGAACTGAACAATTTGTCCTAATAAAGTGCGTAAGTCAACAAAAACATCTTACGAGACTAGATGGTGGAATGTTCTATCTACAATCAATTTATCTACATATTATTTGGATTAATTTACTAATCACACAGTCACAGCATATGTTGTTGTCATAAATTGGTATTTATTTTACGGGATAATATTATATTGAAAATATAGACGCCTGTTAACAAATTAATTCAAATTTTTATATTCCTTGTATGTATAATTAATTAAAGTCGATTCCACTTTCCCCACTTGTACTTATTTACTAAACATTACAAACTCTCTCAAAATTATTGATATATAACAAATTGACATTTGCACTATCAGGCCGCGCCGGCCGCGCCGCGCACGCACGCGCGGGTGGCGCTCAACATTTTGTAAATGTTTACGAGACTTACCGACAATACACCACATACAGGAAACAAACAATTACCAGTGATTTAAATTAAACTACATATCAAGTTCGTGTTTTTATATTTTTTGTAGTATGTGTAGTAAAATATGCTACAGTAAATTTTTGTCAGAATCAGTTTTGACTTGACAAATCTCTTAATTGGTCTTTACCAGTTTAGGCCTGGGTTTTCGTTGGCCGCTGCCGTTTACTTCGCTCGAATTGCGTAGTTAATTTAAAGTCAAACCTAACTAACTGCGTCAATTCATAAACTCTTTTCTTTAAATTTTCGATTTGCCTAGTCAAAACTATAATAAATTAGTGGTTTGACAATAACATAATAGATCCACAGTGTGTAAAGTAGATCACATCTGGTGATTTTAGAAATTTAAAGTAATTAGATAGATAGTTTATTTGATCAAGTAATTTATACTCAACAAATAATAACATAACATCGGAATTTTTGTACAGTATCACAACTCACTCGTGTTCTTTTTTTAGCAAATACAGACGCACGTTTCTTCCAATATAATTTACCTACACCGAATCGTTTTTATTTGTACCCATAACGTACAAACTAGATAATCGTCTAACAATAATCAAATACCATTGCTATTAGATCTTGATGTTTCTCCGTTTACTTCACTTCACTACTCATATAACCATCACAGCATTGTGTTATAGTGCCATTAAATCTATTAATTTTAATTAATAATAATAATAATAATAAATTTCTAATCCCTCAATCGAACCGAACAGGCAGCGCAACTCGTTTATTTACTTTCACAAAGTCAATAGAGAACAAGCCGTCAATTTGAATATTGAAAAATATCAGCAACCGTGTTATCATTATTAACGCATTAATTACGAAAAATTTTAAGCTAGGCTGATATCGTCTGCACTGAGCAGCAGGTGCGAAAACGTTGCTTATGCCCCGGCGTTAGGGTAGCCTACAGCTTGACGCGGCCGGCGCAGATGTCGGCGAACAGCTGGCTGGTGACCGGCACGAACTCGTCGCCGCTGCGGAAGAACAGCGGGTCCTTGATCACGTCGGGGTCGAAGCCCTCCTTCTGGTAGTGCAGCTTCTTTAGCTTGAATGTGCCTGAAAACATACAAAGTACAATTACAACTTGCCATTTTTGAAAATAAACTTTTGATCTTAAAAACATACATACATACATACATATAATCACGCCTCTTTCCCGTAGGGGTAGGGTAGAGACCACTTAAAAACAAGTGTTGGAAAAATTTACATGAGCGGGATTCGAACTCGCACCCCATGACATGTCATGTCGCAACAAAATTTGCGTTAAATTATATATAATTTAACGCAAAAACTATAGTAAAAAAACTATAGTTATAACAAACTTTTTTATTTAATTTATTATTATTATTATACAGGGTGTTTGGTAATACGTGTATAATCCCGAATATGGCAGATAGAGTACCGTGCATAGAACCCCGGAAAATCATGAACATTCCTAAAAAGCACCACATGGCCAAGATCTTGAGGTTGCTTGTTACTAAGTAAAATTGTAAAGTGACAACCCTAGGTGCAGTTGATACATTGTTCTCGGGCGTCAACCACATGGTCCAACAAAAACAGAAGTCAAAACATGTCAAGTATGAACAAAAATAATAAAATAAAATAAATTCGAGTTTTTGTATGGAAATATAATCTACGTAAATTTGATTTTGCATGTTATCACGGTGTTCTTTATACTTGGTTGGGTGGCTATGTTTCGGGATTATACACATATTACCAAACACCTAGTATATATTATTTAACTTGTTTAGAAGTAAAAAAAAAAATATACAAGCATTCTGATATACTTCAAATATCATTGTAAGTATATATCTCATATTTTATTAGTTTTCGACCTTAGTTTAGGGGAATAAAGTTAGAAATTCAATATATAGATAGATCTCTATTTAGGGTTAGATCAAACAGAGACAATAATGAATTTATTCTCTCGAGTTCTTTCGTGCTTTGAAAGGTATGTAAAACACATAACCATCATAGAAGAGTTCCACATAACCATCTGTGCCACCCCGGACGCAGAGGCACGTGAGAGGCGAAAAGACCTAGCGGTACACATTAATAGAGTTTAGTTTTTAACACCTATGGATTTTTATAAAAAAAAATATATAAACAGTGTGTAAGTGGGCAACTGACTGGTGATCTCGATATCGTTGACTAGCCGCAGGAAGAGCGGGCGCGCGTAGGAGGGCAGCGAGTCGTCGAGGTCGCGCGCCAGCTTGGCCAGCGGCAGCGCGCGCGCGCCGTCCGCGATCGCCGCCATGCCCGCGCGCCCCTCCGTCTGCGGGATCTGGGGCAAAACAACGGACAATTTCAACATTATTGCATAATCGAGTCAATAGAGATACTTTGTAGCAATTGACAAAACGATTATTTTTAATATAAATTGTATGTTACAAAAACACAATGTTGAAAAAATTTCCACGAGCAGGATTGAACCTGCACCCTTCTGACATACCGGGTCAGGTGCTCTTCCAATTGAGCTATCGTAGTTCTAACCAGCCCGCCGAAATTATTCAACACTATTTACTTCTACTTCTACTTTATTAATTGTATGTATGGTAATGGCAAACTGTGACGTTTAGTTATCCTTGGATATGGTTAACCTGTTGGTTACAGTGACGGTTTAGTGTTGCGTTTTATCATATCGCGTTCTCATAATATGAAAGAAGAAAGAAAGAAATTATTTATTGACTATCACACAGACATAACAGAAAAAAAAAACAAAGAATATGAGAACATTACAAAAAATAACATTAAGACTAATACAAAAATAATAATTATATAACAAAGAGTGTGTGTGAAAGCCAACTAGGACCCTGCCTCAGCTTTGTGTCGTTGCGGTGCTGAGAAACAAACACCACCACAACGACGCTGGTATTCTGACAGGGCCTATGGTGAGTGTTGTGGTATTGTGTGTGTGCGTGTACATATAAAGATGATATAATATGAAACATAGTTACATACATATATAATATAAATGTTTATAGAAAAAAAAACAAGTTTAATACATAAAGATACTGTAAGAAATATTATATATATTGAAATACAACAAAAATAAAATATCAAATAAATAAATGAATGAGTAAGGCTCGATGCGCTAAATGCCTTCGCTACTCCGGATTTAAAAAAAAAAAACAGAAAAAGTCTGTGAAACTTGTCTATTCGGCTTTTGACACAAAAACATGCCATGAAAATTATTAAGAAGAAGAAGAGTATATTGTCAAAAATAAATAAAAACAGAAACAAATAAACATCATAGGATGGATCAACACGTCGTAAAACACCAGACGGTGAGTGGTGAAAAACATAAAAGTAAATGAATTTTATGAGACATAAATGAGCGCTGATGATTCTGTCTGTTGCTGTAGAAGATGCTTTTTAAGGCATTTCCTAAACGTATCAATTGTTTAATCAATTGTTTATCAATATGCAGTTTCGGTTTTCGATTCGGTATTATAGGTAGTATTTCTTTTATCTGTTATGAAGTTTTCCATATCGATATGGGGTCTGGTACCTAATCCCGAATGACAAAAGCTCTGATATATGGTTCTCATATCAGTTTTTGGGTAAGTTTTGATATATCGAACTCATTCATGCCTACTTTTTAGGTTTCAGAAATTCATGCTTAGTTCAAATTAACAATAGGTTTATGTTAAAGAACTATTACGTGATTTCATTTATACGTTTAATGTTCTAGAATTAATTATCGTTGTTGTCAACATTATTTATTTGCAATCTAATGGTGTACTCTCATGAAAGTTACTTTAGAGCCACCTGAACTACCCCCATTTTTTAATTACAATAAAAGGTGTAAAGAAAGTATTTGCATATCATTTGCACAAATTTTACTATAACATACATTATTTAATACGTAACTTGACGGAAATATAGAAAGTTATATGATGCTACAATGTAAGTCAACTGTCGTAAATTGTATTTGAGGTGTAATGTAAGGTTTTTAAAGCAACTCTTACAGTACAAAGACAAAACAATTTTAAGGCACAACGATCTTCTTCAGAAAACAGTAAGTAAGTACATCTATATTTTTAAATAATCTTATATTATAATTTATACCTTATTTAATTATTATACGTTTCGGTTGCGATCTAATAAAATAAATTATGCTTAATTTACACTTATTTTTTGCAACCTGGTCACCAGATCAGGTGTCCAAATTTCAATAATGTAAATAGTATCCTGTGTTAGTCGAGAATACATATGCCGTCTTTGTATTAAATCATCCAGAACGACAGCCGTTTCGGCGTTACATTTTTGAAAACTATAACTAAGTAGATTACATCGCGACTCACCGACACTCCATAGACGACGCAGGCCTTTTGCTGCAGCGCCGGGCCCATGGCGTCCTCGACCTCCGCGGTGGCGACGTTCTCGCCTTTCCAGCGGTAAGTGTCGCCGGTGCGGTCGCGGAAGAACAGGTAGCCGAGCTCGTCCGCCACCAGCAGGTCGCCGCTCACGAACGCCGCGTCGCCCTTGTGGAACACGTTGCGCACCAGCTTCTTGTTGCTGTCGCTCTGGAATGGAAAGTGGGATGGTGCATTTTATTACCGACATATTTTTTAAAGACATACCTACATTTTTTTAAAAATATCAACGGGTAAGCACCGTCAACAGTGCCTTGATCTCACCTGATGTTAAATGATGATAAGGCCAATGATGGAAGCGCACTTCACCCGGGATCCTCAACTAGTGAGGCACTGGCCTAGCTGCCGGAACACAACAATGCTACAAACATTGATGTTATGGTGACATATTTAGATAAGATGGTGGAAGCTAGCCAGGTGGACAAACAAGCCCTACCACCAACCAAACCTAGTACACAAACATGTCCGCTGGGAATCAAACCCGGGACCTCTGGCTCTGAGCTGGTGGTTTTAGCCACTATAGCTAGACCGCTTAACTGAGTCCTCGCCTGCGGTAGGTACGCGGGGCGGGAGGTACGTAGGCCCTCTGCCACGAGTACGAGCGTTTTGCGACGCGGCGAACGGATTTCTAGTTAATTGCGCGGTATACAATGGCAGTCATAATGAACGGTTATAGAAATAACGCAATGAAATGGCTCGCCTCATCGCAAGGCGTCAGTGTTCTTGGCCGGGCGGTAGATATCTAAATTAAACAAATGTGTTTCGATTGTATTGCATAGTTTAATTAAGTACAATCATTTATTTGCATGAATACGCAGTTTGTTACAAAGATGTATAATTTTAAGCGATAGCCTCTTAAATATTCAGCTAGTACAGCATACAAATATTGGAATGCAATTAATAATTACATTACACTTACAAAAATACACACAAAACATCAATGACCTATGAAGAGGTTTTTGAGCAAAGTACGGTATTATTCGGCAAATTTAAAAGTGTTGGCGGGCCTGGGTTTGACCATCCTTGTAGACAGAGCAACAAAATCTCCAATTTTGAGTAAACTCGCGCCGTTGCTGACCTCGATGAAACTTTTAGCATAATCAAAATTAATAGAGCGTCGATGTGGAATTGACGTCAATGATCGGGTTGCCAGCCGATAGCCTGATGTGCGAGCATCTTGGAACCCTTGTCTCTTCAGACGGCTCTTACGACTTCACGGGAAGTTAGCCAGCTGATACATTATTTTCAAGGGCCAGACCAGCATGGGTTTTTTAAATAGCAATGATGTAAAAAACAAATAATGTATTTACCTTGTCCACGTATCCATAGTATTCCCTGGACGCATTGCCCTGTGCGATCAGGCCAATGAACATCCCAGGCTCATCTGTAAACAATTAAATAGGGGATTTAAGACTATTGGCCAGCAATAAAAAAAATATATTCAAACGCTTTATAAAAAATAAATCAAAACAGTTAAGTGGAGGGCGTAAAATGGATTAGTTTCAATAAAGATCGTTCATTTCTCCTCAAAGCTGTGAGTGTGCGTGTCAATATGACTGATGACCCATTGAGTACCAGTAATCTTTATACTCAAGAGGTTTGGGGGAATATCAATTATCATTTAACATTTCTTCAATCAGCCATTGTTCATTTGTAATAAAAAAAAAACAAAGAATTTATTTAACAATATTTTCTTGACACTGGCACACTGGTTTAATGCGACAACCGCACTTTGCCATTAAATAAAGAACAAAAACTACTTGTATTAGTAGTGTTCGATGGCGCAGTGTTAAAAGCGCTCGGTCTGCGATTGCTAAAGTTAGGCAACTTTCGCACAGGCCGCTCATGGGATGGATGATCAAAAATGCATCTCAAGATTCTCCGTGCTTCGGCAGCCACATCAAGCCGTTGGTCCCGGCTGCATTAGCAGTCGCTAAAAACCACCAATCTGCATTGGGCCCGCGATGGCCAGTTCTCCCTGTGGTGTTCCCATCCATAAGGAAGGCTTGTGTCCCAGCAGTGAGGACATCAAAGTTGGTGACGCTGATGATGATTTACTGCATGGGCAGGCAATATAGAGCTGTGTGGCAGACCATGAAACCTTGCAGCAGGCAGGCACCATACCTACTTGTCGACCTTATAGTCGACAAAATATATTTTAGTCAGTTGTTTGTTCAATCAGTAATAGAAAGGCAAAATGTTTTGTCGACCTTATGTTAAACGGCGAAATGAATTTCGATGTCCTGTGGTAAACTCGCTTACTACTATGTTGGCAGTACTCACTGGGCAGGCACCGTATGCAGAAGCCGTCGGGGCCGCGCAGCAGGTTGCCTTGCTCGTCGGAGCGCACCAGCGCGATGGGGTGCAGGCTCGTGGGCACTAACTTGGGCAGGAAACCAACCGCGCCCACTGTGTTGTCCACGTTTACTGCGCAAGAGGACAATGGGGTCACAATGGGGGCCTTGGAAGAGACCGTTAAACGCGGTGTTAACACCTCTATAATTATATTTACTTTTAAAAGTAAAGTAGGAAATAAGAAAGTACGGCACCACAACCACCCAGACCCGACACAATATCGAAAAATTAGTTTTCGACATAGACTCAACCGGGAATCAAACCCGGAATCTCAGAGTTAGCGCCGCCAATAGTCCGGCGTGCAAACACTCAGCTACGGACGTCGTCAAACTGTCAAGTATCACTTATTGCAAGTTGCAAGCACTTGAAAAATCGACAAGAAAAACAGCACGGTTTGGACATATATAGCCACGAAAGCCAAACCGGTAACAGTACGCCTGACTCGGCTTTTCAAAATATATATTTTTTAAATAAATGCATGTAATTTTTATCTGAATATTTTACAACTAGCGGCCCGTCCCGGCTTCGCACGGGTGGTAATCTTTTTTTAATATAGCCTATGTTACTCAACACTAATGTAGCATTCTAATGGTAAAAGAAGTTTTGAAATCGGTCCTGTAGTTTTTGAATTTATTCATTACAAACATACATACAAAAATACAAAGCTTTCCTCTTTATAATATTAAGTATTTATTAGGAGTGAAACTGTCTTGGGTAGCTCAAATGGAAGGCTATCGCCTGAACTCACCACCTCTGGCTATCGAAATGTCCCACCAGGGCACTACTATTATATAAGTGATGTATTATCGATTTTGATTTAAAAAAAAGACAATAATGCGACCACAACCTTAATAATTATATCAAGCGAGCAAGCAAGTAGGTAGCTATAAAGTGCAATCAAAATCGCACGACTGCATTTTAAAACAATTATAACATCAAAACAAAGGAAGGAGATAAACTTAAAATAACAAAAAGTCCTTCAGTCCGCGCCCTGACCTCCACAGTGCGCAGTCTGCAATATCAACAAAGCAGACAAAGGTTGTTGACAGACGTTTACCGATAAAGAAGCAGTGCAATTATGGCTACATATTATATACGAGTGTGCCTACACAACTTATTGTTTTACTTAAGTACCTATATGCTTAATTTAAAGTCCTCGAAATTATCAATATGTCAATGTGGGTCAACAGATACACTTTGCTTGACAATGTTGTATGTAGGTACAAAAACAGGAATATGCCTATATTTTTTTAAGAATAGAAATACTGTAGATACTTATCTATCTAGATAAAGCTCAAATCAATCGTTTTCTTAAAAAAAATATATGTAATATAACATTTTAAACCGCCTCTATGGTCTAGTGATTTTTATGTTAGTGCTAGGTGGGCTTGTTTTAAGTCCGCGTAGTTAGCTATTAGTGTTGCCACCAACTTTTCTAAATCGGTCACCATATTTATATAATGCTTGTTTAAGTTCCAACAGAGTTACCATAGCTTAATCCTCGATAGTCGTCAGGGTACCCATACCGGCGGGTAAAATGCGCTTTTATTTTCGGCCTTATCATCACTTACATCAGGTCAGATGAAGACCAAGCGCTTTCCCAATGTTAAACATAATAAAATTATCGTACTTATTTCGAATTACACGCAAGTAAGTAAAATACTTCAAAATCTTCAATATGTTTGACAAATGTTTTTGTATTTCGTGTCTGATTGTCGATCTACTTTCTTAGAGACCCGACCCGAGGTATCGACATTTTCTAGTAAGCGGTCACCACGAGAGGACTTCATGATAATATATTATAATATTACCAATTAAATTCTATACTCACTAATATTGGCGTTGCCCTCAGTGGCCCCGTAGATTTCGTTTATCTGCGGCACTTTGAACCTAAACAGAAATATCACATTGCGGGAAAACAGCACAATTAAACATCAATCAGGATATAGCCCAATTACCTAACTATGTATATTTAGGCAAACGAGTTTTATCATTGTGTCAACCAATTATTTTGTAAAAATAAATCAAATCAA
The DNA here is from genome assembly GCA_949315975.1 of Eudonia truncicolella. Classification (NCBI taxonomy): domain Eukaryota; kingdom Metazoa; phylum Arthropoda; class Insecta; order Lepidoptera; family Crambidae; genus Eudonia; species Eudonia truncicolella. Next base: position 13,927,483 of record OX438828.1, read on the forward strand.
ATAAATCTGTTTATGTTAATTTAGATAATACAACCTGCATAGTCACTAATCAACCATCAAATATAAAAACAGCAGATGGTCCAAGTTTTTCTTAAAAGTAATAAATTAAATGCTAGGTAATAATTTACTCAACTACAATAAAAATCAATATAATATATGACCCTTTTTTTAAATATTATAACGCGGATAAAGTTGTTAGAGAACATTGCTATCTAATATAATTGATGTTGTCTAGCTAGCGTTTGTCTAACAAAAAAACATTTTTGCAAGTTTTAATTGAGTTCCCCTCTTTTTCTTAATTAGAGAAAGAACGGGGAAGAGTCTCACAAAATCCCAATCCAGTAAGGAAGCGTCATTCATTTCGCCTAAGAGGTATTGACGTTATGACGGCACACTAAAAAAATTAAACTTTTCGAAACCTACGAAACTTTTTACCTACAGGCCTAAAAGAAGACTAACGTATCTGGAATTTCAATAAAAGTAAATTCATATCTTCATCCTGAGCAAGCAGATTGCTCATAAACGATTGTATAATTTCGACTAGATCATAATTATTTTTAAAAACACCATATAAGTAAAATCTCACTTTTGTTGAAATTACAACGAAATAACATAATCTTTATGCTTGGGAATCACTCAAATTCATTGTTAACATTAATATTCGTAATTTAGCTGCCGCATATTTTAATAATAAAAACCAATAATTTTTAAAAACTATATTTATAAGATTCATATAATTTCTAAGCGGGCTCAACCGTCGCGGGCGCTATGTATTTTCGACCTTATGATAGCCGCCTGTAAGGATTAACCGCCTTAATCACCTGTCAACGATCTGCTGCCAGATGGCGGGGCGCATCCCGTTGCCAACCATGATGCGCACGCGGTGCTGCGCGTCGGTGGGCCGCGGCGGCTGCGCCAGCAGGTACCGGCACATCTCGCCGATGTACTGCGCCACCTGATCACGCAACATCATTCATTTTAACCAGAATATCACGTAAAAGCTTATTCCATACAATTTAATTATTAAGAACATACCATTCGAGAATTTTCGGTGTCGAAAATAAGTTACCAGGGACTCCTAATGATAACATATCGTGAGAATTAGTCATTGGTTCAAAAATCGCCCAAGGTTCAGATTTTGAGGACTTAAGGCCAACACAAAAAGTCACTGAAGGCGATTCATATGGACTACCGAAAAACTTCGCGTTTATTCAACAGATATTTTAGGAATTAGGACACCTATGACTGGTTTCTTTATTTTTCTGCACATCTACTGGCTGGAGCTCTTCAAAATGAGACCATAACCGATTTTTTATGTGCAGCTGTCGTCCCATAATCACTGGGACAAAAATCGGCTTACGCTATTAATATATATATTGCTCGATAAATGATTGCTTCTCTCTATCAAGTGTAAATAAACACAAAATATACAGTAGGTATAGCAATGGACTAGAAGGCTGAAGCCAGCAATATGCCTCATAGCGCCTTGTTTGAAGAAATGATAAGTGTTATGGTACTTATGCAACATGCAATGGGAAAACATATAAGACTTAAGGCGTAATAGGTTACGCAGTTACACTATAAGTGTCTTATATGGTTACTAAGTATTACATAAGATTATTTACATATAATTTTACGCAAATATTGTTGCGAACAAAATACAATTTGAAAAAAGACAGTGTTGAAAAAACTCCACGAGCGGGATTCGAACCCGCACCCCATGACATGCCGGGTCAGGTGCACTGCCAACTATGCTATCGTAGGTCGCTGAGTCGATCGGTGTCTTTGTCTTTTTTCAAAAAGTATTACTTAGGTAAGTATTCAAGGCGCTAGCCTTAAGTAAGGACAAAGACTAGCATAGCCAAGTCCCCTCGATCTCTGATTAGCCTGAGCTAACCAGATGATCTCTTAACCGGTTTATTGTCCCGCATACCACTGGTACATAACATAATAGCCTGTAACGATTTACTTAACAAGGGTGCTATTGACAGAGAGAGCAAGGACCATCTTCGTCAGGTTTTGACGTCGGATTTGAACTAAGCACGTCATTCATCCGGTATTCTTGAGTGTAGTGGTTTAGGCAGACTCACCGTGCATTCGTTCTTGACGCAGCAGTCCGTCCAGTAGTTGGAGGCGGAGAAGCGCGTCATACCGAGTGGATGCCGTCGATGAGCGTGGCTCTTGTATCCTCACCAGCTCGCCCACCGAGTGGTACCTACCTATCTCACGTAAATCTACGTCGGGTCAAGACGTTGACTCATAAGTATAATTCGTCAGGCGCACTCACCGTGCAGTCGTACTTGACGCAGTCCGTCCAGTAGTTGGAGGCGGAGAAGCGGGGGCGGATGACGGAGGGAATTCCGTCGACGAGGGCGGCACCCGTGCCCACCAGCCCGCCCGCCGTGTGGTAAAGGGGCAGCGCGTTGTATAGCCGATCCGAGGACTTCAGCCCTAGCATGTGGACAGTCGCCACAACCACCAGGAGGTACCTGGAGTTAACAAGGTGTTGGTTGGAAAGCGACAACAGCAATTAACTCGAAAAAATTTAAACTATCAATGGCATCACGTAACAGTTCTTTAAATCTGACCACAGAAGAAATAATAGTAACTGAACCATACACAAATGTCTATGACCAAGCCCCTAGCAGTAGAATTTCTATGAAAGAATATCTTTTTTAATAAGTTTTGACAGAAGCTATGATTTTGGATATTTATATTATTTTACATTATTTGCATTATTTACAATTTAATTATTAAGATACTCGTCCGTTGAGTATTTTCAGTGTATAAATTAGGTTACCAGTGGCTTTGAATAAGCATTCAGAACTGATATCACAGCGTGACAATAAGTCACCGGTTCAAAAATGCCCCCCCAGATGGTATTTTGTGTTTGGCATTTGGCAACAGCTTTTGTTGACGAATTATATCTGGTTGATTTCTAGATGAGGTTTTTTGCGAGGCGAAAGAGCTGAGGAGAATAGTTTTACTGACATACTTATTTTCATGTTCTCCTTTGTCCTATCCTTCACATGAGATGTAAGACAAAGCGCTTCCAAATGGTTGTGTGACAAACAGAACTTACTTGGAATTGGGCAGCACTGCAGCCTTCGGCATGCCAGTGGTGCCGGACGTGTAGATGTATAGTAGCGTGTCCTTGTAGTGCAGCTGCTCGGTGACGACCGGCGGCGAGGGTGGGTGCTTGTCCATCTCGGCGCCGAGGTCAGCCACGCCGGCGGCGCACTCGCCGTACAGCTGGAACAGCTTCAGCTCGTCCGGCAGTTGCTCACGAATCTCCTCCACAGCTGGTGACAATTCATAGACTTTATTACAAGGCTTGGGGCATATGCCGTGAGTGGTTAGGTTTTTAGAGAGAGAGAGTTTTCAGAGAGTCGTCATAAATGCTTTCAGTACAAAGTGTGCAAATGTGAGAGAAACCTCGTTGTCGCACTTTGTTTTTGAAATATAATAAACAAACTACTATATTCAATATTGATTTTACTCCTGTTTTGTTCAACAAGAAAGTAATTAGATAATGTTGGTGTAAGACGTTCTTCGGCTAGGTGGACCGAAGAAACTCTAAAGAAGTTTTCACTCGTGTAGAGATTAGAGAGAGCTGAAGACCATCTAATAGCTGCCAGGCCCTGTAAACAAAATAAATAAACCTTTTCTGTCACTATCATTGACTTACCACTGGCCATCTGGTCGGAGAACACGATCGCCTTCGCTTTGGCGACCTGGATGCAGTGCAGCAGCGGCTTGTGGCGCAGGTTACTGTTGATGAGCGCGGAGACGCCGCCCAGCTTGGCCACGCCCAGCCACGTCCACACGTATTCGGCGCAGTTGGGCATGAACACGCACACCACGTCGCCACGCTTCAGGCCGAGCTGCTCTTGCATCACGCGCGACACCTGGTTGGACTTATCGTCCATCTGAAGATAAGAAATACGGTTTAACATGATATGACGATAATGTTGATGACGACTTGATGAGGTCGTTTCATGTTCTTATTCTGATAACTATAAGATTGACTTTTGTTTCAACAGTTATTAGGTAAGTGAAATCATTTTACAATATCTTACAGTTACAGTTGACAGAGATTTTTAGACTAACCAGTTATACGTAAATGATGTAGATGTAGTTAATGAAACCAATATTATTATAATAGCCAACTACTAAAGGGGAAAATCTTCAAGCCCAGTATTTTTATGGCAATAATTTCTGAGAAACGTAAGACCTTACAATCAATGTTAATTGTAGATAGGTAGGTACATGTCAAAAGACCTATAAAGTAACAGAACATTGGAGGAATCGTTAATCGTTTACGATCAATAGCTAGGTACATAGCTATTTTGGTACCCGTTTAGGAAACTAATTAAACATGTGTGTACCTACCAACGCTTTGCGCGTTACTCCCTCGATGCCGCGGATTGCCACACGCATTCGATATCAATGGAGAAAACTCGCATACATTTAAAACGAAGAGCCGACTTTTGTTATTCTAATTGTTGTGTACGTGAATTCTCTTGAAATTTTGATGAATTTATAAATTTTAATACAATCGATTTCATATGAGCTTAATTAACGGTTATGCTTGATATTGATCTAAGTATGTACTACATTACGTTGGCTACCTATTATCGATCACTCCACAATATAACCCAGCGATGTTAAGCTGGATGTCCGAGCAAATCCAATATTCACATTCCGCATGACGTCTTTAAGTTTAGTTCTGTTTGAAGTTAATTAAAATTCAGTTCCATTCTTCCTTTCTGGCAAGCTGGAGTGATAAAACGTAGGAAGGAAGCGTTTGTGAAGACTACCTATTTATTATGTACCCCTAACGGTCAGAATTGTTCTCAGATCGACAATTTGAAATTTTATCACGCGCTGTATCACCATAAGTGTGGGTGAATTTGATTATGCTAATTTATGTGACGCAGACTCAAGTTGTCGAGTCGATGCCCCTATAAATGGATTGTGTCGTTGTTCTTGATAGCCAATATTTAATGTAGTAATGCAATTACGTAGCTGCCTTTATAGATAACCTGATTTAGGACTAATATTACAAAGTGCTGTTATGAAAACGTTGTCGTTTTAATATTCCAAAGGTTAGGTACCTACTATATTTTTTTTCCTGTTTACTTAGCCTTATAATGATTATAAAAAGAATTCAGTTGACTTTGGGATTATTTCGAACTTTACGGCCCAAAGAGTCTTTGAAACTATAGTAGGTCTTGTAGGAGGGCCTAGTTTAGTAATACATCAGCTACAGCTCTACCAGTACCAGTGCGGAAGCTTAAATTCTTATGTTTTCGTATCAAAACACAGCTCGCCTCTTTCAAGGTCTCCGTGACATCGTCAACGACTATGCGGTTGCTTGGCGACAGTAGTAGGTTTGGAGGGTGTAGCTATCCAGGCAGGTTTAATGCAAGAGCCTACACCAACGGGTCAGTAGAGTGGATGTACTGTTACCCACCTCCTTGAAGGTCCACGTGCGGTCGCCGACGACGATAAAGCAGGGCGCGTCGGGCGTGCGACGCGCGCGCTGCGTGAACAGCTGCGCCACGGTGGCGTCCTGCCGGCCCCAGCGCTTCGACCTGATCATGCCGTTAGCGTACCGCCATAGGAACCTGACAACAACAGCGATAGTTAGTACCAGTTCAATTAAGTTTTAGGCTTTACAGGCTGACGGGCTCGGTGGCGCGTTCGTGATGCGATCTCGCGATTAAAAAAGTTTTTGCCTATTGTCAGATCTATTTGGATGATCAAGAGCACACGTCAAGGTGTTAGTCCTGGTAGTTGTTATAAGATGTTCCACCAAACAACCAAACCACCAATGCGGTTGGTTTAGTAACATGATCTGTAGAATTTCGATGAATGTCTTATAGATTGTGTTAAATCGATGACAATAATTTGAACATCATCATTATATTATATTTTATACACTCTGAAGTATCTATCTAGGTTTACACTGAATAGGTCAAAGGCTGTTATGAATATTGACGTGTCCTTCGAACACACCGTCGAAGTCAAGGCAGGGACATATGAACATTTTCCCAGATACAATTAGTACGGATATTCTATCGATTCAGTCGTGAACCAATCCATATGGCCTTTCTACAATGGTTGTTGTTGATTATAATCTGTCTAGGCTAGGTAACAACATATGTTAATCGATGAAAACGAAAAAACTAGTTTCTTAAAGTACACGCATCTACAGGTCTTGCTCTTGGTATTTATAGTACCTTAAGCACACTATTTTTCTTAAGGCAGGCATACCTTCTAATAAAAGGATTTCACCGATAAAGACTTTTCATAAGAACCACGAAACCAATTTGGCAATATGCAAAACAGCACGTGGTCTGTTCATTAAATAAGACGATAGAGCGTGAACAACGTGTCGTTAACACTTTAATTGAGTAACTTTATATTTTTATTAACAACTAAATATAATAAAAAGACTGGGAGCCCTGGGTTACTCTTTTAATAACTTTTCGTTTATTTTATATTTATATTGCATTAGATAGATATTGAAAATAATTAACTTAAGGACTAAAGCGTTGGCCTCATTTGAGAATCGTACAATAACGACCTTGAATATTTCGACGCGGAAACTATGTTCTCCGCAGTTCAATATTAAAATTAAGTATTCGTTAGGACTGCGAAAACTACTACAATTTAGATACCTATATTATAATGTTCATCTGTTCATCCTCTCATTGAGTATTTATACATGTAAAAAATTGCTTAATAACAATTTATGCCAAGCCCAACATTACTAATAAAATATTTTTAATAAAGACTAGCTGTCCCGGCAGACCTTGTTCTTCCCTATTTCTCTAAAACAAAGTTAAATTGATTTTTTTTATGTTAATAGCTGCTACGACAATTATATTCATGAATGATGTGCAACCTCTATCAAATTTAAGGTATAGGTACCAAAGATAATCCTAACGCGCCTTTGTTTTGTTTTGATTGACGTCAAATGTTTGACAGCTGGGGACAGAGTGGTTTGTATAGGAAAAGAAAATTGTTGTTTTTACTATTTTTCTCGTATTTTTTACTCTCCATAAGAACCTTCCTCAGACTTCAACACAACAAAAAAGGAATCAGCCAAATCGGTTCAGCCGTTCTCGAGTTTTGCGATTTATTTTTATTTATATAGATTATAAATAATAATTTATTAAGCCATTAAAAACAGTCCTGTTTTACCACCTGGAGATCTAATGTGCTTGTGCAAGGTATGGGTTCACGTCAGCAGTTTAAAGGAGCTATGGGGATTGAACCATTGAACGGCGGCCGACGACCTTGCTTCAATTTAATACTTTGTAAAAATCTACTCGCTTTTATTTCACATGTAATTTTATCCTGACAACAATCCCTTTGCAGGTTTCGTGGTCTCAAGGAGATTAAGGTGTTGGTCGCTCAATAATTTTATGGGCTTCGAAACGTAAAGATAGAAAGAAAATAATGTCTAAACAAACTAGAGTTAGGCCCATAAAATTGTGTTTCATGTCAGCTCTACGAGTATAACGTGTTATGTTTTTCCATTTATTGTAGGCAGCTAGGTGCATGCCAGCGAAGCCTTTGAACAACATCGCAGCCACGAGTCACGCGACAGCTGACGTCTGACCCACCGACATAATCTAATAATGGTAGGAAGGCATGCGACCTTGGACCCGGATACTTCTATAACTATGCAAAAATGGTAGGAAGGAGCATTGGGTTAAGTCTTCTCATGGCTGCTCTGAATGCCGCAGCAGCCGACTACTGCATCTGAATTTTGTTGACCTTATTATTGTTTCGGATGTTTTTCATATGTAGGCCGCGAAACAATCAGAAGTGGCTGAACTGCGTGTAAAAATGTTGCAAAGGCCGTTGGAACAGATAAAAAAAATCTACTACAACAAAGAGACTACACAATCTTTTGATGAGGGATTATTGAAACAAAATGTCATAAGTGATGATCTACTTTTAATAAAACCCAAAACTAAACCCAATTTTTGCGAGAAAATGTATGCCGCATCTCTGCATTTGTTACGTCAAAGCTTCTTTTTAGGGTTCCGTAGTCAACAAGGAACCCTTATAGTTTCGCCATGTCCGTCTGTCTGACCCCAGTCTAGCTCATAGACTCTTAGTACTAGAAAGGTAATTTGGCATGGATATACATATTAATCACGCCGACAAAGTGGGAAAGCATAATTTGAAAAACATTTTTTTTTAGGTTCCGTGGGAATGTAATTTTTTTTTCTTGTTTACTCCTAAGTGTAGGGTGTCGTTGGATAGCAATTTCAAAAATATAGCGGGTTTGTGAAAACAGTTTTTTGATTGAGGCATCCGTTTGTGAACTATTAAGCTTTAAAGTGCAAAATTTTGTTAGAGTCATGTGTGTGTCCCCCCTGCCACCCAAATGGTTGTTTTTGGATACGTGAAAAAATTCACGGTAGTTGTATATATGACGAAGTTAAAAGGAAAACTATCACAGCTAGTTAGTTTACGAACGTGAAAAAATTCACGGTAGTAAAGTAAGTAGTAAGTAGTAAATGACGAAGTTAAAAGGAAAACTATCACAGCTAAGTAGGCTTCACAAGTTTACGAGTAACAGTCGACCAACTTATAAAATGTACTTGGCGCAGTACAAATTCCTCATTGGGAACTACTTAAATAACGTTGTCAGGTGTGTGAAACCGGTAGTATGTACATTTAAGTATATGAGCCATCGTTAAATAAATGTTCATAAAAACCCTCTTCTCAGTCTGCATTATTGAGATGGGCTACGGAACCCTACACTGCGCGTGGCCCGACACGCACTTGGCCGGTTTTTTAGATAGGTAGCTCAATAAAGGCTAACATTATCTGAATGAATTATTTCACACTAGTTTCTTTTAATATGTTGGATAAAGTGTACGATAAAGTACAAAAATAGAAAAGCAAAATGAGACTGGGACAAATAGAATTGAATCCAAATTCACGTTCATATAGTATTCATACCATTTCATAGGGTGCCTGACTACGCGAAGTATGGCGACAAAAATAAGTAAGGAGCCAAATAGGAAATCGATAAACTCTCTACTTCGCGCTCGCAGCGACCAAACGTAAAACAAACGAGTAAGTTTTGTTTGTTATGTACCTACTAATCATTATTAATATAGGTGGTCCGAAAAATAACAAATTAGATTTTGCCTGGTTATGTCCAGAATCTGACTAACTAGATGGCTACCAATTTCTGTCGTTAAACCATAAGAACGCCGCAGCCTATATAACTCTTGGTGTTCCAGACGTAGCTAACTAGGTATTCTCTTTTATCGGCCGAGTAAAAAAGACAGTAATAGGTAAGATGAGCTGATATATTAGCTTCACATAACTTGCAATAAATCTCCGAAATCCGAGAAATGTCGTGTTTGCGACAGTTCAAAATATTTACACGCGATGTAGCAAAAGTTAGTTCGCATTAGTTACTATGTTTATTAATTATCTTAATTAATGGCTTCGCGTTTAGCATTTAGTCAATTTAAAGTATTTTTTATTACTATTAGAAGTAAGGGTACAATTGTACGTTAGACAGAAATTAAAATGGAGTCTCACAACAAGTGTATTACGGGAAGAACTCGGGTGAAACACTACTTTACGTTAATCAAAAACAATGTCGGTAGCATTGTCATGTTCAAGCAGGTAAAAGCTAAGGTACCTAGGTATAACCAGAGTTAGGGTACCCGAGTTGATGCAGAGCCCGGGTGTCTTTCTCGTTCATAGTCGGTCTTATCGTTACCACGGTAATATTATCTATTATAAAATGTTTTTGTTTTGTTTTAATTTAGTTGCGAAACAAATTACAAAAACACAATGTTGAAAAAATAACCACGAGCAGGATTTGAACCTGCACCCTTCTGACATACCGGGTCAGGTGCTCTTCCAATTGGGTGCAGGTTCAAATCCTGCTCGTGGAAATTTTTTCAACATTGTGTTTTTGTAATTATCTATTATTATTACCGTGTCGTTACTTACCGTCAGGTGGCATGAAGGTCAATTGCCCGTTTCGGTATAAATAAATAAAATGTGAGATGTGGAGCCAAGCGCTTCTCGGTCTGTTGTGGAATAAAAAACAAAGACTATGTTATCCGGCTCTTCCTTTATGCGTCAACTAAAGGGGGCATTAACATCCATCTTTAGATCGAGGGATTAATACATAGTTTTATTTCTTTACTGTGTATATTGTAATATTGTGATAGTTTATATGTTATGCCTCATTGTACCGACGAGGATTCATACACGTGACGGGACCGACATGCCCCTCCTCAAAAAGGAGTAGCCAAATTTTAGCTCCAACCATACTATGATGCATACAATGTACAATTACAACTATCTACCTTGAAAATGGACAAGAAAAGTTTTGTTTTGTTTGTTACTGAACAATAAGGTTATGATGACTTGTGATTTCGCGCATTGTTTTTCTAAAGGTAAAAAATATAGTAAGAAATAAAACAAGATTCGTACAATAAATTGTTTTTGCACGGTTTCCGTGATGGTGTGTTTAGACTGAGTAGTTAGTTGTTAAACTTATGTACTTGTAGCTATATCACAGACAAAATAATTGTACCTTTTAATCCGTGTGGTGACGGAGGAAGACTATTCACCGCCCCTATCCTTCGATGGGTGTCGTAAGAGGCGACTAACGGATTTTCGAGCTTCCATATGCTCCACAGCGTGGTAAGGCTTGGCCCGTCTGGTTAGTGACCACCGTACGCATGGTTTAAAACCCGTCAAGTGACCGCTTGTCGGTCGCGTTTCGGGATCAGCCAGTGTGTAACCAGAGCTCGAGTGGATGTTGCTGCGATGCAATTGGTCTGTGGAGGCTTCCGTCAAACCAGTACCAAGAAGACTTCGTTAACCCGCTGACCAGGAAGAACTGTAGAAACGGCTGTCCCGCCGGCCGCACGTGGCACAGGGGCCCAAGCGAGCCTAACCAGTTTTTACGCTGCGCCAGTTGTCCTTGCGTCTGAACTTCGTTTCCACTTAACATTAGGTGGATTGGAGTCATTTGCCGAGCTATGTATAAAAAAACCTTGCTTTATTGCTAAAATTGTCCGGTCTTGGCACTATGATATACAATGTTACAATGCCTACTACTGCGATTCATACCAAAATATTTGTGTGTGGTAAAATAAATTATTGACCAAACAATATTTTTGCCGTTATGTTCGTAATATCATACTCTTGGATAACAAAATTTGCGTTAGTTGTTGCGTTTAGTTATCAGTTGGTTGAACACAGCCCCCGATCCCGGGCTTTTACCAGGTTTTAAGTCCGCTTGGCTTACCACAGAGTCTGTCACCATAACAAACAATGTTAAAAACATTGTTGGATTGTGACAGATCTATGCAGACAGATAATAAGCTGATTCCTCATAGGTAAGCCTGTGACTGGCATGAGTGTCTGCGGATACAAAGGTTACAGTCACTTGATCGCTGATGCTAAAAGTATCATGTGTGCTTAAACCCTCATACATAAACGTGTATTCGCATCCGGGGTAATGTCTTCCTGAACTCTGTGTCAAAACAATAACCAAATTCCTGTCCTTGTAAAAAAGTACAATAGCTTAGCGATTAGAATTGTCAGGGGTGACACAATATTTAATTTATGTAAATGGTTTAGTTTTCATGAATTATTAATCTACACTAGTTACCAGTTTGAATAGTGGGTCACGCATGACGTGTGCCTATTTGTTATATTTCGAAAGACAATTACAACCGGCACTTAGCAATTATTTTGAGCATCTAGCTGTATTTACTTATGTATAATTAATTCGTAAGTATCTCATCGAGACTAACATCATGGCGAGTCAGCATCTTGAGCGCGATAAATATAGTAGATACGGTCATAATCATAATATTGAAGGTCACGCCGCTTAACTTACTTTGTTTAAATTATTCATGTTAACATATTATATATGATATCATTTGCAAAGGTTAATAATAATACTTACTAGATACGGTTATATCGAAGGCCAAACTATTAAAGTAGGTATATTTTTCTGTATTTTATTCAAGTAACTTAAATGGTTGATTTTTTTTAACGTACAATAATTATTCCTCTGGACTTTGGTCGCGTAGCCTACTTGGAGTAGACGATTTAGGACAATCGTGTTTACATCGTCGGTTCACTGTAGCGAGAGTACACCATATCGATGATGGTACGCAACATCGACAGTACCTAAACCATATCGACGATACGCTGCAACGCCGGTACACCATAACGAAAGTGTACGCTGCATCGAAAGTACACCATATCGACCCGCCCGATCCTCTAAATGCCAATACACATTTACAGAATACACTAAACATGCACACCAGTTTAGGCCCAAGACACCGTACTTGTAGAACAAGGGTACGACGAATCGGTTCACACGCGCTCTATACCAGGTTGCGCGATGCCGTTCCCTCTAGAAAACCTCCGAAGGTGATTCGTTTCACACGGCTTGAGGGACCCTTTACGTTCCTCGCCGCCCCCAAACAAGGCCGGTGAACCTGAAAAATGCCGTCTGAGGCAATCGGCAAACTCTGTCCAAAAAAACGAGCGAGTCTTACAGTAGTCGCATATGATGTGTAACATTTGACATCTCACCTTAGTAATAAGCAATTTTAACTGTTACACTGTTACACATACTTCCGTTCCATTTCAATAAATCTCCCACAAATTGCATAGATAGAAAGCGAGCCTTACACATAAAAAAACACCATATCGACGGTACGCTGCATCGACAGCCCGATCTAAGCCAGACACAAGTGTCCAGAAGGTAGAGGAGGTCTAACAATTCAAGTTCGAACAAGTCAACTTGAATTTTTATGAATCTAAAAATGTTTACTGAACTTTAAAGCTACCTATAAAGGTACTGGCGATGACGATGTGTGTAACGACATAATACAAGAAAATGAAAAGAAAATGCCTCAAGTTTTTAATTTAGTTCTTTAAAAACCTCTTTTTACTTGTGTGATGTGTCTGGCTTGGATCGGGCTGTCGAAGCAGCGTACTGTCGATGCAGCGTACTTTCGATATGGTGTACCGTCGATGCAGGCGTACCGTTTGATATGGTGTACTGTCGATGTAGCGTACCATCGATATAGTGTACCTACTCTGGCTACACTGACCCGTCGATGGAACGTTTTCAATATAGCGACCTTCAATGTTGTGACTGACGATTTCGTGAACTAGACCCATTTACGAAATAAATGTATTTGCTTTTACTTAGGAATGTTTGTACCTACTAACATTCCTTTGCCAATGCAACTTTACACTCAGCACTAATGAACCAATTGATAGAACTGAATTAACGTTATTCTGTTTCATACCTACCTACCTACTCTTTACGCTATGACTATGACAGCTAGGGTTGCCAACTTTTTTAAACCGAATATAGAATTTTTGGATTCAGTACCCTTAAAAATATAGTAGATAGGGAATTATTTAAAAAAATATAGTATATCAAAAATACTTATTTTTTGCTGCTTTGAGCACTACTAAATTAATAGGTTTTTATTTTTAAGGAACACTTCGTAACTATTATTACAATCTTATTTTAAGTTACAAAACACCATTAACTCTGCTTTTATCAGACCGATACTGGCTCTGTTGCGCTCATCTTTCCACTTTGTGTTCATCACAGAAAACTATAGTAAAAATATAGTAGTTTTTCCTACTATAATATATTTTTAAAATAATAGTAGTTAGACACCTAAAATAGTAGGATACTATATTATATAGTAGGGTTGGCAACCCTAATGACAGCCAATGGGTACAATAATTATTTTTACCCAGCTCTGAATGTCGCTGCCTGGTAAAAATAGTTAACGCCACAAGGTTTCACAGGGCAGGAAATAACGAAGCGATTCGAGATTTTGAAGCAAACGAGGCAAAGAATTACTTTGCTTAGTAACATTTGTTATAATATAACTAATTCTTATTGTAAAAAAATACTCCTTTCTCCTGTCTCTTAGTCTGCATTTCGGAAAGGGTCCATAATTTTATTTTGTGTTTTGTAACCATCTTAATGTGTAGGTAAATAATGGATCTATGTTACATTCAAATTCTTTAGAATTAAAAACTTTCCTATAAACAAATGATATGAGTTACGTAATACCTACCTACCTACCTATCAACATAAAAAAACTATAACAGCCCGATTACACGCGCGTAACACATGTGTAGGTAATCGTGACCCAAGTGAATTAAAAAAACATCTTTTATACTTATCTATAAAAACAAACTACCTACCTACCGGCCATGTTCCGAGTTATTCCGTTCGGATCCCCAAGAACTGATACCCTGCCCCCCGACCGCCTAACCGATTGCTTTGGCTACGTGTATAGTTTATGAAGTCATCTTGCCATTTCGTACCGCCTATGAAAGCAATATCGAAAGGTATAGGCTATAGCTTTCGATATATGCCTATACCTATTAGCTAGATGACAAAATTCAAAATTCAAAATTCAAAATCATTTATTCAGTTTAGGCTACAAGTAGCTCTTGTGAATGTCACTATGCCATCGGTTCGTAAGTCTACTCTGGGCGGGAGATCTTGTACTGAGAAGAACCGGCAAGAAACTCAGCAAGTGTCCAGCTCTTTTCTCCCTTACAGCGTCAAAAATATTGGAAAATGCCCTATCACAGCAGGACACTTTCCATTACAAATAAACACAAAATTATAGAAGACAACCACAACATGTAAATAAAAAACAAAAATATCACAAAATATTTAAAAAAAAAACTAAGTTAACAAATTTACATCAGGTAAAAGTTTCAATTTCCACAATGTCATACAGTACCACTACAGTACTCTAAAAAAAAAATTGGTTAAGAAAAACCAAGTCAAACTACAGTAAATAATATTAAAAATAAAATAAGTATGCAAGAGCAGACCAGCCTTCACAGGCAGCACCCGTTCACGAGTATGACATATGAATCAGCCATCGCTTCGCTCAACCATATTTTAGGGACAAGCTGACGTCATAATCTCTAGTCTAGTCTAGTCTATACACGTAGCCAAGGCAATCGGTTAGGCGGTTGGGCCCCTGGTCGATCAGGTATATTTATTTAGGCTTGTTAGTTCCTGAGATTTCGTGTCTAGTCAGTCAGTGAATACCTAGGTAGGTAGGTACTTACCTAAGTACGCGAATGACTTTTCGTTAATAGTACTCGTAATAACTAATGTTTAATGACGGTAGTTGTTGACAGTGAATAGGCGCCTTTGGCTTTCAAAGTAAAAAAGTGAATATTGTTGAATAATTTCGGCGGGCTGGTTAGAACCACGATCGCTCAATTGGAAGAGCACCTGACCCGGTATGTCAGAAGGGTGCAGGTTCAAATCCTGCTCGTGGAAATTTTTTCAACATTGTGTTTTTGTAATTTGTTTCGCAACAAAATTTGCGTTAAAATTATATAAACAAAACAAAAACCTTTTAATGTCTAATAGATTAAAAGGAAAATGTGGTGAAAAATTACAATATTACCTACGCTTTAATCCGCCTACAGTGCCTAGTGCCTACAGCACATAGGTTAGATACCTACTACATTTATACTATATAATATAAAATTATATACCTAGCTCACAGCAAAAACTTGTATCCGTATTTCATTATTAATTATGTTGCTATATCGGCTATAGTTATATCTAATCGAATTTTACTATAACCTACCTAGTTGCTGCATTGCATATTATATGCTGCAAAGCGTATTATTTGATAAGTAAAATTAGTTTAATTACAGCTTTTCTCTGTAGGTATACCTAATATGTACGTGGCGGTTTTTCAACCTTTGTTTTCCGCTCTTATCAGGGCCCGCGGGCCCACTCGTCGGATCGAATTATTTTAATATTTTTATTCCGGCAACTGGGCCCACCATCATATAATACGCATATAATATCTATTGTTTAGATCGAATTCTAGTACAGTTGGAAGAAAACGCATTCGAAATAAAAATATTTTTTTAAGAAAATAAACTGTGATTTTTAAAAAGTTTAAGTACTTTTATCATTTTAAAATTTAAGTACTATTTTATCTGAGTTAATTCTTTTATTATTTTCTCAGGTAGCTAGGTAAAATACTCGTTTATACCATAGTATACTTATATTTTATATTTTACATGGAAGATCCGTCCTTAGTTGTGATGTGATTTGTCCAAGTTTATGCCTATTGATCTATGATTTGTTGTTTTAATTTAAATTTTATTAAAGGCTGAGCCATGTAAATATAAATGATTTTCTTGAAAAACCTATTTTTATTTCGAATGCGTTTTCTTCCAACTGTACTAGAATTCGATATAAACAAAAGATCTTATATGCATATTGATGGTGGGCCCAGTTGCCGGAATAAAAACATTAAATTAATTCGATCCCGCGAGTGGACCCGTTGGCCAGATAAGAGCGGGCCCAGTCGCCGGAATACTCCTTTTTTCTTTATTAAGTATAAGAACAAAGTACTTTTATATTGCTCATGACTATGGATAAACAAATTGCCACAAAGATACTCTATTAAATAGATATAGATATTATAAGATACTCTGCAAGATTGGCGGCATTATTGCTAACAATCAATCTCTTCCAAGCAACATCGGGTAATAAAAAAAGTAGTTAAACACGATTAAATTAATGTAGTTGGGTACCTAGCGAAAATACCTATCAAAGGTATTTTTTGAATTTCAATACAGCAAAAAACAGTAATATCAAACCAAGCAGTTTCTGAACCAGACCAATGTCCTCATCTAACAGCAAGTACCTACAGTTAGGGTTGCCAACCATACTTTAAAATAACGTATCCTACGTTATTTTCCATCCCCATACTTTAAAATAAAAAAAAAGTATGGAAAATACTTTATTTTCGACTAAAGCGTGCGTTTGAACGGAATATTCCTGTTGACTTAATTTCTGAACTACTGAATGATACTCACTACTCAGACTCAGGTGAAGTGAAACGAACGAAACGCAACGCTTAAATAAATGGAAAATACTTTATTTTTTCTTTAAATCCTTTTTTTAATACAAGTTAGTGATAGATTTACCAACAGTACATAATTTAACAGCACAAAAAAAACAGCTTTTGTCTCTTTATCTAAAAAAAAAATAACAAAATGGCTACAAAAAATGGCAAGTCGTCATCTTTATAACTGAATTTTAAGTAAGCAAACTTGATAGTCATACTTAATATTCAACAGCAAAAGTTTTGTAACCGTAGTCAGAGCGCACACGCAGGCAGGCATCTGACCCGATTCGGCTGCATCAAATAAATAGTAAGTAAGTATTGCAGCGGGCAGCCGGCGGCCGGGCGGCGCGGCGCGGCGGGCGGTGCGGCCACTCGACCGATAGGTAAAGGCTCTTTCATACTGCACTAAACAGTTAAGTTTAGTTTAGTTTAGTTTAGTATAGTATAGTATGTAGTTGCATTAAAATCTGTATAACTAATTATTAATAACGCACTCTAGGTAAATTTATCTAAGTAATATAAAACACACTCAGCTAATAAGCCACTTAGATTTTATCTAAGCACTCTAGGTAGGTAAGGTAGGTAATAACGCACTCTAGGTAATTTTGTTCTAGTATTTATTATTTATTAAGGTAAGCGTACAAACACATAAATTCTTAATATTCTTATTTTATATGTAATATAGAAACTACTCTAAAAACGTATAGAAAATTATCTTCACATTTATGTAAAATAATAGATATCTTTGAATTTCATTTAGACTTCGTCAAGTCTGCATACCTATTTAAATATATTTATAAAGAACTGGTACAGACGCCTGCAACATCATCAACCTATCCAAAACTGTCATAGGTATTTCTTCAATAAATAATCAACTATATGACATCTACATAAAGTTCAATGTCTATAGAGGAAATTTGACAGTTTGTGGCAGTCTGATGTGCAAGCGTGTGTACAAATTTAATATGTCTGGCTCATCAATTACCTAACCGTATTAAACGCGAGTGAATGCTTGTTTTACTATTATGTCCTGTGTATACTCGTCTTAAATGAACACCGATCGATTGATGACGTGACATTGCATGCACATGGATGGCCGCCGCATTGCCTATTAGCACGGAAACGTGTGAAAAAAAATGATTAGGAAGGTGTACGTACACTACCCGACTACCCGTATCAGGTAGTTGATCCCTTTTTGAGTGCAGACACGAAACTATTCTTCCACGGCTCAATTTACGGCACTTTTTACAATCTATGTGGACCATAGCACAAAATAAGGACACTGCAGAAGGTAAGCTTCATACAAACGCGTTCGAACAACGCACATAGACGAGACAACCTCAACAAGTGAAAGGGTCTGCGCGTGCGTTGCTCGAGCGCGGTATGTATTCCCCCGCCCGATCTTCTAAATGCCACTACACATTTACAGAATACACTAAACATGCACACTAGTTTAGGCCCAAGACAACGTACTCGTAGAACAAGGGTACGTAGAACCGGTTCATACGCGCTCTACACTAGGAACAGACATGTACCTGGGCGCTTCTCTCCTCCACCACGGCCTGGTCAACCCTTTAGAGGTCCGAGCCTTTAGAGGCGCCCTCGGGTTGTTCCGCTCCCCGATCCGATCCGAATCCTTCGGAGAATCTAGTAGGGCACGGGGACGCGCACTAGTGCGCGATGCCGTTCCCTCTAGAAAACCTCCGAAGGTGATTCATTTCACACGGCTTGAGGGACCCTTTACGTTCCTCGCCGCCCCCAAACAAGCGCGGTAAAGCTGAAAATGCCGTCTGAGGCAATCAGCAATCTCTCTCCAAAAAAAAAAGTGGTATGTATTAAGTTTACCTTCTGGGTCTTATTATTTTGTGACCATAGTTTTGATAAATATAGTAGAATGTGCTGGAAACTGTAATCACAGACACGCGATACACATTTGTAGTCAAGGTTTGATTTGACAGCGCCACGAGACGCTATAAAAAGGTAAACAATAAGTGCTCTTAAAATGAAACAACTTTTACGGATCTACTCGCGTTAGATGTACGTAACGCGATTAGATCCGTAAAAGCTGTTTCATTTCAATGTGTAGTGTTCGCGTAAACTTTAGAAAACAATATAATAAGAGCTCTGTCAATACACTCGTAACTAGAAACGTCAATGTTAGGGAAAAAAATCAAAAGCATACGTTTTTCTTGATGCGCAATACTGTATACGAGTTCGCGACCGACTCAATTGTCTGGTTTATAGCGATACGATAAGAGTTTTGTCGAATGAATTTTCCGAGGTACTGAGTGCTTAGTGTGAGTCTTGTTTACTAGCCGTATTCATTCGACACTAATTTTCGTTTTCGTAAACGTAATCGAATGAATACCGATAGTAAACGTGATCGAATGGAGAATGAAACTCGCACTTGGCACCCAGGAGTCTTTGCATGCATTGGTCAATATAGGTACCTATGCGTATTGTCATTCGTAATAGAAAAATAATTGATCTGAACGGTTTTACTATGGTAAATAATACTAAATAATAAACACACAAAAAAAAATAAAAATCACTGAAGCGCGCACGCACGCATTATATTAGTACAGACCTACAATATTAAACAAACATATTGTTATTACGCGCCTACAAAACTAAAGGAGAAGTAAGTCCTGAATAGTAATCCAGTTATACTATCTATCTAGCTACTAGCTTGCTTGCTGCTAGCGAAAGAATGATCTGTGATCTATGAATGGTTCAACAAACAAAGATAGGTATTATTATATCTATTCAGTACTAAATCTTAAGTCGTCGTACTAGCTAGGTAAAAGGTTGCATTCTGCAAAACATAGCAGTAGCTGCTGCGTAAACATAGCGGTATGTTCAATATAATAACTAGGCTAAACAAACAGAAAGGACAGTAATTATTACACAATCTCTTGAGATATCAAAGCGTATTAAAATCGATATTGGAACATGTATGCATGTATGTATGTGAGGAGGAGCCCGATGGCGCAGTGGCTATTAGCGCGTACGGGTAGCGATCTTAGAAGTTCACTTAGTGATCTTAGAACTTTCACAACGCCGAGTCACCGGATTAGTGACCAAAATGAATCAAGCAAGCGAACTCGAGGTAAAATACCTCGAGTTCGCAGGCATGATAAGGCATGATAAGCCGTTCGGTTCCGGTTGTTCTCTTTTAAAAAAGCACAAATAACGTTGGGTCAGCACGGTTGGTTATTACTACTACCCCATACCTGTTTCTGCCACCAACCAATAGTATGCTGCACAACAGTGCTTCGTTCTTAAGGGAATCATACCTAGAAAAATAACTGAACATAGAGTAATCAAAGGCTTCAGAATCAATAAACATTGATGTCATACCCATTGTGTTGCGTGTACTGTAAAGGAAATTTAAACAAAATTGATTTTTGAATTATTGTGTTCAAGCATTAATAGGCTGCGGTGACTAATTACCACCAGATTAATTGATAGAAAGATGACATCAGAAAGGTAGAGGGCCAAAATTGGATACTGACAGCCCAAAATAGAACGAAGTGGAAGGGGGTTGAAAGGAGGTCTACACCAAACTGGTCGAACCAGGCTTGAGATGATAATGACGAATTACCACCAGGCGAACGTTATGCTCCTTTGTTTACAAATATTTATTTTGCAAAAAACCAAAAAATTATGATAAAATAATAAATACTTAAACAAAAACAAATAAATGGAAGGAAAGAGACAATGAAACACACTACCGGCAACAGCATCCATCCAACAACAAGAAAAATACATTTAGGTACTGCGTACTGCAATGTACTGACACCTGCACATTAAACTAACCAAAACTGTCAAATTTCTTCAATAAATGTTCAATCATATACTTATGTCAAGTTATCAACCAATGAGGAGTTTAAAAAATATGGTACAACTGATGAAATTTGGCTTAAAAAATAACTTTTCTGTAAGTTGGTTTAAAGAATTTAATTAAAATAGTAAATTATTTAATTTTTAAAATATCGCATTTTTTCCTAGATTAAAGTACTATTTGCAACAAAAAAATTACAAAAATATGTGAGTAAGTAATGAATTTGTGTCCATTTTGTTACCATATTCAAAGTTGAATATAAATAACACTATAATACATTTTGTCACTCTGACCTGATAATTTCCTTCATATTTTAAAAGATTAAAGTACTATTAAGCTTAAAATTGAGCCTCAAAAATAAAGAACACGGCTCATTTTTGATAAAAACAACAGAATATGCCAAGTAGTTCAAGACAATTTCACAATAATTCCGTCAGAAATATTGACTTTATACTGGGGACAGTGGAAATAAAGGGGGCTGAGTAGTTATAACACTAAATTTTCTTTTTTTCTTTAAATTTAAATTAAGATTATAAATAATAAAAATTAAGTACAAAAGAACACTTTTCAGTTACTTCATAAATGAATATTAATAATGCTCATAGTTTTGAATGAAATAAATATTAAATTGAAGGACTTGTCAGAATGACCGTTTTGCCATATTTTTTAAACACCTCATATTCAATCGGTATGTCAAGTTGTGCTGTCACATTTAGCATTTAGCATTTAGCACATTAATGCTTTAGTCACGTAAGCAACAGTGTTATTCTGCAGGGGTTGTAAAGACAAAGGGAAAATAGTCTAAGGACTAATGAGCCGCAGCGCAGATTGAATAGAAAGATTCAGATTCGGCAGTGATACGAGAACGCAAGAACTTATGTTTTGGCTAGGTAATGTGGTTCAGTAGCACAGCACAGTGGTTCAGTAGTAGTAGTTTTGAATTTGAATTTGAATTACCACAAACTGTCACATTTCTTCAATAAACTTTGAACTTTATGCCCATAGTAGGTATATGGTTCAAAATGTATTGAAGAAATTTGACAGTTTTGGGTAGGTTGATATGCAGGCGTCCGTCTGTACCTACCGCGTCGGCAATAAATTTAGGACAAGGGTAATAAGGATAAGTGATAATACTGGTTGTGTCGCTGTACCTGGCACAGAATATTTTAATGCGTCAGCTGTGTGTCGCTACCTAATTGGTTTGCTGTTAGCATTCTGTGACCCATCGTTTAGCTCGTTACCCCCTTGCCTGGACAAATATATGATGCCTGTAGATTACCGACAGGGCAATCCACAGACAGACATTCTTTAATAATATTAAGTGTGTAAACAGAACAGATTTGCCTTTGAAAAAGGCATTCATACCTACTACTAAAAGCCAGTTATACCGGAACAAAGAGAGTAGATAAATGTCTTTGTACCAGAATCTTAAATCTAAATTACGCACCGCATTCTGTATTGTCAACTGAAAAGCAGGTATAGATTTAAATCTTTTAAAATTAAGTTAATTGATGGAACACAATCTTATATCGTGCAGTAAAAACTGCCCTGGGGAGAGATTTTTGAACCGATGACTATCCTCACGCTATGATATCAATTACAAGTGCTCCTTTTTCGTTTATTCAAGGTCACTGGTAACTTTTTACTGGTAACTTATTTATGACACCGAAAATTTTCGAACAATGTATTTTAATAATTAAACTATAAACAATGCAAGAGATATTATATTTTATAGTGTATTCCATGTTACTTTTATTTAGAGATCACCGGTAAGATTAAAAAATCGACCAACACTTTTAAATCAAGTGTTACAGGATCACAGACAAAATTATTGTCCCTTGCGTTTCTAGTCTTCTGTAGTAAAACTTCTTCCAGAAGTACACCGCAGGTTAACACGTCGAAGACAACCCTCAGGACATTTTCCACGTAGGTAACACTTGATGGAAAGTTACACGCTTCCACCGTACTCCATCGTCGATCTCAACTGATTGGGATAACGGTGAAAGACGATTATGTCGAAACTCGGTACTTCTTGCTAACCAAGTGACGTTGGGTGAGCAAAATGGTTTACTGTTAGGAGACTACCGCCAAAGTTCGTTACACCCGTCTCGTGAGCGATTCGGACGTAGCCTGGGGGCCTTACCATATCTCGGTATTGCCCACGTGTTGCCGTACCATAGGTATCTCAATTTATATAAAATCTGTCTGATATTATTTATCTCATATTAAAATAGTTCTGTTATATTTTGTGTGTTGAAAGTTTGTTTGTTTTTCCCCCATATTTTACGTCAAAATGGAGCTTCTGATCGATGGATTAAACAGAGGTACACTAGAAGGAGGTTTCAAAAGTGCCAAAAGCTATTTTTTATCACGGTTAAATACAATGTAGTATCTGAGGGCAAAAATAAAAAAAAATCTCTCTAAGTTAGGAGGAACAACAAAACAATGAAATCGACCGTTTTTATTCTTCGAAGACAGAATTCTGGGGCGCAGTGAGAGTGAGAACTAATGTAGAATATTATCATAACAACACTGTTAATATAGGGGATGCAGTTTAATAAACACGATCACTGTGAGAGAGTGGGACAAATCAACGTGTGCGTAATCGAATATTGAAATAACACCGCCATTATGTAGTTCAACATTTAGCCTTTATGACTTGGGTGGGTTATTAAAAATTGTAATTTTACAGTAGGTAATAATAAATTATAGACTCAGGTAAGAATAATTGTTTAAGTATGTAGAAACTTTTTGTGTGTACTGTCGAGGAGCTATTACCATGTCTTTCGTATATAATACAACTTAAGTAACTAACTAAGCACGTGAAAAGTACGGCTGAAAGTGGTAGAGTAGGTACCTATATCCTAAGCCTATATCTTTTTTGTTTCCTGTATTTTTATTCCGGTACCTACCTAAGGTATGTTATTTAATCTATCTATTCTGCTTATTTGTATTACCGTCATAATTTATTTGATGCATTGTAATGTCACGTTTGACATTGAGTTTGGTGAATGTGCTATTTTAAGGCTTTGTTTAACTATGTTGTCGTCTGCCTATGCTTCTACAGCGTAAAGTGTACTATACTAGATTCACCTAAGCATTTGAGTCGGTTGACGGGAAAGCGCCAAGGCATGTATGTCTTCGTACTCTTTAGAAACGACTACGCTACTCACGGTGACTTGAACCTACGTAGTTCTATAGTGTAGTCATGTAGCGATAGCTATTCTGTGTCTAGCGGCATTGGAATAATCGGGAGAGGTTCACGAGTGATGTGATCACCATAGAAATGAGAGTTTGAATGTAGGTACCTACGTAAGTATAAAGCTAATTGAAGTAGAAAATGAGCACAAATAATTTATTTCTGATAGCGCAAATGTGCGGTTGTAAAGACCGTAGACTTACAAGAGTACCAGCAAAAGGTACACATTATATTCGAATTCAATGCAGCAATAAACTTTTATACTATAGAATTGTTTTACTCTACGCGCATCCTATAACATGCATAAATCTATTTTACACACGATAAGTGAGAGGTTGACTGAGATATCACAAGATATCGCCAAGTAGGGACGACGGTTGTGAATGGGCTATGGTTGAAATAACTCGAAATAAGTATTCGTGAAGACAACGAGATTTTTCTTCATTCAAAGAAGTGGCTGAATATTCGTTCCATAGATAGTCTAATTGAACAGATTATGTATTATTCTGCTAGTTAGCCGCCCTAATTAAAGGCTCATGAGATTCCGCCGCAGGGTGCCGACGAAGGTATAAAAAAATAGCCGTATAAAAAAAAACTTGAGAGGGCTTAGCCGGGAATGCCAAAATGTGGGGCCTAAATACTGGTCGTGGAAATTGAACTACTTTTCCTATGCTTATGCTAAAAACTAGTTTTTATTTACGCACGTTATTTTATAACACAAATGTGACAACGTATACATCAGAATCGGACTACTACTAACTGTTAAATTTCCTCAACATACTTTGCACTTTATGTACCTATATATGGTAAATGATTGAATATTTATTGAAGAAATTCGACAGTTTTGGATAGGTTGATTGTGCAGGCGTCTGTACCTAGTTACATAGAATTTTCGGGTTGAATGCGAGATTTCGTGGTTCGATTCCCATACATACGTATAGCTTCGTAAGACTACTCCGTTAGAACACTCCTGTAACTGTAAACACTACTACACTACTACTACTGTAAACGTTTGACTAAAACGATCTAAATGACATTTTAAACGTCTCTACCTTTTGAGCGACTTTAAAGTTGACAACAATAAGGACACTTTGTTTGTAGTAACGATGTTATTGACTTTTTGGCTGCGGCTATTTATTTGAGTACCCCGAGTGTCACTAACTATATGACGCTGACTGTACACATTTATGTGAAAAGTAAAACAATACAAATCATAAAATAGATTTAAAGCTCACAGATCTACATTACTATAAGACGTAGGTAGGTAGAGTGGCAATATAAAAATAGAATTGTCAATGTCATTTATTTTATCAGATGAAAGCTTATAGGCGAAAGCATAAATCCTACTGTACAATAAGACACATTATCATCAGTACACGTAAATAGACAGCTTAGGCCTCGAATACAACTGGTAGAAGGAATTAAAATAAAACTACTCTTAAGACTAGTACTTCTATACGTCTATAATATCTTGTATCTACTATATAGGTAAATCCTATCATTCGATGATAGGACTTTTTTGTAACAGTTTAGAATTTTTAATTGTTTGTCATTATGTTGTTTTATCTTTATTTTTTTTATTTTAGATTAGAAACAATTCATGGTTTTGTGTATTTTTTACACAGAGTGCGTAGAGTTTTTTAACATATTAGCTTATCTTATTTTTTTAACGTTTAGATTTGAATTTTATATTTTCCTGACGTGTCAAATCCCATGTAATGGATTTTACGGGGTCCGTGGTTACATGGGGACTGTCTCTCTGTTTCATTGCAAATAAGTTTAGTGTAAATTTTTGAAAATAATATGGACATTAAAAAAGCTTTCAATTAACACTTAACTAGGGCACCAGCGTTCGGAAGGAACCAGTAGTAATCGATCAACAGATTTTTGACTTATGCACCCTGAACACCTGCTTCTCACTGTCAAGTATGCCTGACTGTCTCACTGGTGGGTAAAGGCCTCCATCATAGAAAACGAGTCATCACTCCAATTAATGGGTAATGGTCTAATCTTTCAGCTTTCATTTTAATTAGCTGTCATCCAGTAAAATTTCAATGAAATTATGTAATTTTTGGCGACGATTAATAACACGACGACACTCTGATTGACCGTTTATGCAAAATCGAGTTGATTTGTATAATAAAGTGTTTTGTTTCGGCGCATACTTAGCTGGTTCATATCATAGAGAAAGAAAAGCTGATAGTTTATTTTAACTGAATTGACATCTCAAAAAAAAACTGTATTTTTTGTCCATAGTTTGGCGGCCCTGTAATTTTATTAGTAGGTACTTATGAAGCGTTTGGTACAAGTGTATTGAAAAGTTAAAAGGTCTCTCTATTTACTTATGTCCGTCAACGTAAACATCACGTCGTTGCCACACCGCAATGTTAAAGTACGCGTGCTGATAAACATTCGTATTCGTCGAGTTTTCTTAAATATGGAAACTTGGACCTAAAACATTTAAATTTAATTTGAGGACCTAAATGGAATTCTCAACTGTATCACGAGGGACGATATCACAGAATTGACTACCGTTCCCATTGGCTGCGTCTATATCTGCATGGTGCACCGCACTGCTACGTACTACTAAATAATAATTAGGTAGGTACTACATCAAAATTTTGGTATTGTAATTAAAAGGTAACCAAGGCAATTTACATTTGATATAAATACCATCATCGGGCATTTTTACTGTGAGAATAATTAACTTTTCATTTCGATTAGCTTTTCGTTCCATCCATCCAACCAGGTGAAGAAAAGGTAGTTGTCTTAAATACGTAATACCCGCAGCACAAACCTATATAGGTACCTAGGTATTTCATTTAAAAGTACCAACGCTTTGATTACCCTCTTTTCAGACGTAAAGAATGCAAAACAAGAGCTTTGATACAGCCCATTATTAGACTTCGCACTTCGTGCAGACTTAAAATAACGTCACAAACACCGTGTAATCCCATAATCGCAAAGGAGTACTCACTTGCCATCCCTCGGCAGGGTTTTCAGGATCACGTAAATGCGCTTCCTGTATCGGTAGACGCATGGCGCGATCGCGAGCAGAGCGAATATCGCCGCTTTGGAGAGCGTGCTCAGCACGGCTGCCATCGCGGCGGCCAGTGCCATGAGCGCGACGAGGGCCGCGAGTATCGCGTCCATGCTGGCGCCCGGCCCAGTGGGACGCGCTAACTATACACCGGTAGCGAACAGCGCGCGTCAGTACGCACGTACGCGCGAGCCGGCACGCCGCACTCCACTGTGCGAGGATAATGCCGCCGTGCGCAGCCCCCGGTGCGCGGTCAATGGCGGCGCCCCTCGCCAGCTGCACATGCGCCGACAACAGCTGATCCGCAGCAAGGATCGGGCGATACCGCACTCCTCAACTCATATATACACTTGTACAAAATAAAAATACCAATAAAAATGTTATGGGCGACAAATTCGAAAAATTTTACGCGGAAGACTTCTGTGACATTTTGATTGTTATTACTTTTTTTGGTTTTTATTCGAATTTTTTACGGAAGAGGTTTTAATGTCACTTTAAAAATTTTAGTTTTTATGCAAAGCTTTATTCAATAATAATTTATAATACTTACATATTATGCTCCTTTTGTTATGGTTACACCGAGCTTTGCGTAGTTCTTTCTGTTACTTCGCTACAAGAAGTAGGTACTCGTTCAAGGTGCCTAGTGCGAGTTTTATTGGACATTCGTTCTGATATGGTCCTTGAGCGTTTGAGGTTATTGGCTCCGCGCGCTATCCTTCCCATAAAGAAGTGGCTTACGAACATACGATGATATTGTTTGTCTAACACTACGCCCCTTGAGTCTTAAGTGGTATCATTAATCAAAATATGCTTTTTTCATTTTGGAAAGAATGGCTGTTAGCCTCCTATGGCCTTTACAGAGTAAACGGGGGTGGTGAGAAAACTTGGAGGTTACCCGAGCCCGAGAGTGATGTAACTAATGAATTTCTGCTGGTGGTATTGGTACGGGTTGGCCGGTCACATGATCAAAATAATATCAATATCACGCGAGTAAGTGAAATTGTTATTGTGCATAACGTTGTGTTGCACACATTTCTAACGTAAATCTTAACGTTATACGTCGGTTCCGGTGAATTCATTTTCACACCACAACTAGGGTTGGCTGGAAGAGATCTCTTTTAGAATACTCTTACACTTGTTTATATTTTTATAACGCATAATTTAAAGTATATTTTCTATTTTATACAATTAAAGATTAATAAATAAATAATTTCGCGAACATTTTAATATGGCATTTACATCTATCTTGTCTCATAACGGACTTGTAGTTCTTTTAGTACCAACGTACAAACATAAATACTAAAACCACCACACTTGCGAAACGTAAATGAACATAAAACGATTACTTGGCGGTAGGTACAGGCTAATGCGATTTACGAAATATATCTAGTTTTCGTCTAGGCCTACTATTGCTACACTCAATCCCGTTCTAAGTACCCGGTCAATTTTAATTTAAAGGAGAAGGAACACTAGCCTTGAGGATCTATTAAGCTTGACACTGTGCCTTCTACCAAAATCCAGTCGCCCTATACGTGTATAGGCTATGACACGAAATCGTTACTTTACAATCAAAGATACAATACGCATTCAGTTTAGCCACTTATTTCCATCGAATTAAGTCTTATCAAACACTAAAAAGTAAAACTTCCTTCGTCTTCGTACACTTTGTTAGTTAATATTAGGTTTTAAATCAAAAGGCTTATCACTATGATTGAACCCCTTGCTAAGCCTATGTAAACTGTAAACAAACGCGTTATCAGACAGTAGATGTAACAGCAAATATTATAAAAGTGTATAAAATTAAACTTTATTATCATGTGAACAGAATTCACATTACTATGGTAATAAATATCAGTTTTACTTTCTACGTCGTGCTATTGAGAAAGGTCTACGGAGACAATTTATTATACATGGAGACAAATGCATTATAATGTCATTTACTTTATTGATAAGAAAATAAATGTTGTATTCAGATAACATACTTCTTATTGAACTTGCGAGTTACTTTCTTTGCCTGTAAATACCATAGACCTAATTTTACTAGTCCTTATACATTCATACTTGAAGACAGGTATCTAGCTAATTAATAGTCAATAATGTAGTGTACTTTTTAAATGAAAACAGTTTAAAAAAAACAAAACAGTTTAATTGTATAAAAAATATATTTTCCACAATAAAGGCATTATTCAATATCACAAAAAATATCTGTAGGTACGGAAAAGAGATTCAATTTGTCAATTCATCATTAAACAAATATACTGGAATGTGACAAAAATAATGAGATTCTCATAAAAATAAAATAGTAGTTACAGTTTTTCTAAACACCTTAAACTACCACACACTATGTACAAGTGATTGTGCTTAGAAGATGGTTTATACAATATTGAGAATTCAAAATACAACAGATCGATCAATAAGACATAACAAAAAAACAACTTATTATGCTATAATTACAATCTAAGAATAAAAACATAACAGTCTAAAGAGAATTAGTTGAATTCAACGCTTTAATCCCAACACCATAAAGTTGATATTAAAATAAGCAATCTATATTTTAAAAAGAAGAAAAGTGGGTTTATCGACAAATATTAAGCTCTTCAGTTTGGCATACCTAGTATATATATCTTTATCTAATTGGATATTTTAAATACACGTATATTACAAATAGTATTGCTCAATAAAAAATATGATTATATTTATTACTCGTCTAAAAATTAAGACAGTTTCATATTTAAAAAAAAAAGGTAAAAAATATAACATAATCAGATCATGAAAAAGTTAAAATTCACAAAAGGCAATCTTAATTACATACGCTACTCCACACATTTCAAACGATAAGTAGGTAACGACAACAAGTAAGTTTAAGAACTTAATTGAAATCTTAATAGGAAAATTTTAATTTGTTCTTACCCGATATTATCTCAGCCAAAGGTCGGCTTTGGTTACTGAATCAAAGTACATAAATTAGATAGAACTAATGTAACATACGATGTTATACAAATTAGATAATGCATAACTAATTAATTGATAGCTATTAACTATAATTCCTTATGTGCCCACTTAAACCAAATTAAAAAATATATATATATATTCCAAAGTTTATTTAATTATATTGTCTTTGCAAAAAGCATACTAACCTACTGCTATTTTAAGTATTTGCCGTTTGTAAGATTTAGCGTCTATTAATATATATTTTTTTCAATTCATGTGGCCCACAACCAATTATGTATTAAAAAAGAGCGTCAAACAGCTGTAAAAAGCCCGACTTAGTATTCATGTCTTCATGAAAAAAAAACAATACTCTCCTTATCATTAACAATTGTTTTCAGGCATGTGCTATATTATTCTAATACCCTTTACTCCAACACTGCACCATGATGCAATAAAAACAATTGATCTAGCGCTACGTTAGTATAACCAGCAACATAATTTGACCATCACAATTATAACCTAATTTGACCATTGATGATTTTCTGGTACTCCTCTTGCCCTAGTGGAACGTATTTGCCCTGCTTCGCGTCAAAGTAATACAGCTTGTCTTTCTTCGTCAAACTGGGATCGAAACCTTCTTTTTGTAAGTCGGTTTTCTTCATTTTAAACGTACCTGCGAAAGGAATGGCGTGTTAAATAAATTCAAGATAAACACGGCATATTGTGACGCATATCACTACTAAGTAATTAGTTACGACAATGTTTATCCTTGTTTATAATATAAGCAGACATTAACGTGCGTTAGAATAATGATAAAGAGTAATGCTAATATGGATATCAAACTTAATTAAGGGGAGGAATGTGCAAAGTTCCAAATCGTTAAGGCGGTAAGCATAGGTATTCTGTGGAGTTTTAAATTACGGTATATTTTGTATTTTTCTAAAACAGCTTGCTGTTTTCTATAACAGACGTAGCTTTGGAATCGAAAGGCTCGTTAAGCCGTTGGTCCCGGTCGTTGCCATGAGATGACAGTCGTTAAGACCCAACCTGCGTTGAGTCAGCTTGTTAATATGTAAAAAGTCTTTTGGTGATATTTTGTAAGCGTCTGCGTTTAACGCTCGTGGTCTCAGTTAAATAATTTAACTTAAGTTATAATTTTTTCTCAAGTAAGTGAATTGTGTAAATAGCTTTTGAGAAATAAAGTTTTTGAACCTAAAAACATGAGTAAACAGCCTATAACAGCTGGGCAAACGCTTCCATCATTGAAATGAATTCATCGCTACAATTGATGGGTAATGGCTTGATCACCACGCTCGTCAAATACGGTTTGATGAAACCCGGGCTATGTATCGCAAAATCCGAAACACACTGCCCGACCTGGGGAATTGAACCTGGGACCATCAGGTGTCGGGCCGAGCGCTTTGCCACTCGACCACCGAGGCGTTAACCTAAAATAATAAATCTGAAAAAAAAATGAACTAAAGACGAATTTCGATCACTGGGCGATCCCTAGTATTATTACAAGTTTATAGTTACCCGTAAGATCGACACTCGGCATGACGCGCATAAACGTGGGCCGCGCGTACGCAGGCAGGTCGCGGGCGAGCGCGCGCGCAACTTCATCCAGGTCCAAGCTACCATCAGTATCTACTATGCCGCACATGCCCGCGCGACCTTCCGTATTCGGCACCTATACACAATAAAACATTGATACATACATACATACATACATACATACATACTCTTCCGCCTTTCACCCAAGTAGACAGAAAATCGAAATCACCAATTTTGAGTATACTCGCTATTAGTGACCTGACGACACATTTAGCATAAACAAAGAGGAGTTCCGAGGTGGATTAGATAACATCAGTGATGGGTTGCTAGCCGATCGCCTGATGTGCGAGTATCTTGGAACCCTTGTCCCTTAGTCGGCTCTTACGACATGCACGGGAAGTTAAGCAGCTGATACATTATTCTCACGTCCCAGACCAACATGAGATACACATAACATTGTATTAAACATTAAGACAGCTACTAATAAACAGAGTATAATTTTCTTGCGGTGTAAAATGGAGTAATCCTCGGTGGTGCTGACGTTATTCAATTGGATAGCTCGCGTGAGACTGACCTCCACTCCATAGACGACGGCGTCCCTCTGGGCGGCGACCCTGGAGACGGCGGCCTCGACCTCGGTGGTGCTGACGTTATTCAGTTGGATAGCTCGCGTGAGACTGACCTCCACTCCATAGACGACGGCGTCCCTCTGGGCGGCGACCCTGGAGACGGCGGCCTCGACCTCGGTGGTGCTGACGTTATTCAGTTGGATAGCTCGCGTGAGACTGACCTCCACTCCATAGACGACGGCGTCCCTCTGGGCGGCGACTCTGGAGACGGCGGCCTCGACCTCGGTGGTGCTGACGTTCTCGCCGCGCCAGCGGAACGTGTCGCCGGTGCGGTCGCGGAAGTACAGGTAGCCCAGCTCGTCCGCCACCAGGATGTCGCCTGCGAGCGAATTGCGATTAACCTCATTACCTTTACATCGCGAACGAAGAAATTTGGTGAGTCATTTCTTTGTTTCACCACAATCAAATGGAATTCCTTCCCAGTACGTGTATGTCCTCTTTGCTACAACATGGTGTCCTTTAATCGAGGTGTGCAGAAGCAACTTGCGGGTAGGCAAGGTGAGGACAGTTAGTGAGGAAGAATCCTGCTCCACCATCTGTCTTTGCATCTTGCAGAGTCAGTCAAAATCACGTGTAATTCATCAATGTTGATGAATCAACTTCAACATTTGTGTTTTTGTAATTTGTTTTGCAATAAAATTTGAGTTAAAATTATATAAACAAAACAAAAACATTTTATGTATATCCATGCCAAAAATTTGGCAAATGGCGATTAACTTCAAACACAATGACGTCAAACATAATTATATTCTATTGGCCAAACGTTTTCCTGCTTTTCTTCTACGTAGTATCTTTTAAGTATCGGATGAAGAATGCGCTTCGGCGGGTTCTAGTCTGGCGTAATGACTTGAAGCAGATGGTCCCCTGTGCAAGTTTAACTTACGCAGTGCCGTATGTCGCCTTTCGTTAAGTTCTCTAACGGTTAGGTAGGTTAGGAGGGCGCCAGTATAAACTAAAGAGAAGGGTTTGTTCTTACCAGAGATGAAAGCTTGGTCGCCGTGCGCGAATACGTCTTTAACGACCTTCTTGTCGGAGGCGGCCTTGTCGACGTAGCCGAGGTACTCGCGCGACGGGTTGTTCGGCGAGATCTTGCCGATGAACACGCCCGGCTCGTTGGGTTGCGCTAGCTGTTTCAGTGGAATAGGGATTTTGATAACTACATTATATAATGAAATCCGGAACATTAAAATATTAACCCATTTTTTATCTTCGATATATTCGATCTTGTGTACGCTCTGTGACAAATTATGTTGTAATATAATGTAAAATTCTCAGTGAGTGAATGTTTTATGTAATTTTTTTGTGAAACAAAAGTTTCTTGTACCATTAATAACTAAGACTCACTTGATGGAACAAAATAGTTACGACATTCCTATACAACTTCTATTGAAAACAATTGTTTTGAGGGTATAAAAAAAAACTCTGTTGGCTATTTAGTCAACTACCCAATTGGCGTGATTCTATTTGTGTATCATAAAGTATTCTATTCTAAATCGGATCTAATCGGAAAGTATTCTAATTCTAATTCTGAATCGGACATACAAAAATATTATATAGGGTAGCGAGTGGCACCAGTGTCCGACAGGAACTAGTGATCGACATTTTTAGAGTTCCGCACCCAAAGGGTAAAACGGGAACCCTATTACTAAGACTCCGCTGTCCGTCCGTCCGTCTGTCTGTCCGTCTGTCACCAGGCTGCATCTCATGAACCGTGATAACCGTATTAAAAGTATCATAATTTATTGCTATTTAATAAAATGTTACGTAAGCAAGCGCTAACACACACTCACCGATTAGATGCCTGAGCTACGGGCAAACTAGTTTATTTAGTTTAGGTATCACTTCGGTTATTTTGCACTACTAAACTTTATTTTAAAACTTTACAATATAAGCGGCACTCTTGTAATGCATTATGTTGACAAATGTTATTTTATAAGTTTTATATATTATAAGTCTTAAGTTTTACACAGCAAATAAAATTTATTCTTAGTAATATTCTTATAGTAGTCAGTTGAAATTTTCACAGACGATGTATTTCTGTTGCCGCTATAAAAACAAATACTAAAAAACAGAATAAAATAAATATTTAAGGGGGCTCCCATACAACAGACATGTTTTTTTTTTTTTGCCGTTTTTATAGATAATGGTACGGAACCCTTCGTGCGCGAGTCCAACTCGCACTTGGCTCTTAATTTTGGCTATAACTCTTTTATTTCCGTGAATAATATATTTCTTATTATTTTTTTGTTATAGTCATTTGTATACCCCTTTTCGACCGGACAGGGTATTTTTAACAAATTGTATAGATAAAACTGTTGTTAACTTAACAGTAAACATTTCGATGGCTTAGAGCACACATGTTCTAATTACAAAAAGTTGATTTTTCAGCAGAGCATTTTAAAGTTGAAGCATGATAATACAACCTAAGCTTACTTGATACAACCGTGACACGGGACACAGCTTTCACAGATTTCAGCCAAAAAAATAATCGCAATTTTTGTAATTAGAACATGTATGCTCAACCAATTTAGCCAGCACATAATTATAAAATAAGTATGATTTTTATAAAAGATCATTAATAGAATAATAAAATTTTTATGATTGACCACGTGATCGAAAACGCACGGGATTAGGCTGAATCTGAAGTGACGTCACCTGCTTGTTTACAGTAAATGTCACTTGAAGTTTTATATGGTTTGATTTGACAGCTAAAAGTTTGTTTACAAGCAGGTGACGTCACGACATCACGTGACCTGCATGCATCGTTTTGGCGGTTATTTTATTCATTTGAATTTTAATAAAGATTTTCATAAAAAATAAAGAAATTCACAACGAATTAATCAAATTCCAAATATATATCCATTAGACATATTTTTCTAAAACCTGGCAAATACCCAATTGTGAATTGTGTTACCTGACAGAGCCCTTTCGAGTCCCTGATGGGTTCGCCAGTCTGCTGGTCCACTTTGATGATGGCGATGGGGTATATCGCCGGCAGGATCCGGGACACGAAGCCTATCGCTCCGGGCGTGCCATCGGTGTTAGCTGCAAGCAGTATAAGGAATTACAATTTCAAAGGAGGTATTTCAGGTACACCACCAACGCCACGATAGCATAATTTGTTCGTAACAAAATTTGCGTAAAATTATATAGTATACTTAACCAGGAATTAATTTGAACTGCAGACATGACTCTTCACTTTTCCGCCAAGAAGTATTTTTTTGTACTTATTAAAATATTTTTATGTTTTGTTTTTCAGAAAAATATTTTATCGAATCAGAGTGCTATTTGGTAAGGATTTCTAGCTACGACGACGTTATTTTGAATCTGTTTTTTTTTAAATTTCCACGTTTACTTTTGTCAACTACCCGAACTTTATTTTAAATTATGATTAATCTGTCGTCAAGGTTTTTACATTGTCAAAAAAACTGTTTTTCATCAACTTTATAAAGCTAAAACTGACATTGTTATAAGAACTTATATAGATAGATATCTTTGTTCATGCTGCCAATGCATAGTTTGTCTATAAATATTCACCTATATTAGCGTTTCCCTCTGTTGCTCCGTAGAATTCGATTACATGTTTCACATTGAATCTTTTTAAAAATTCTACCCATATCTGAAAAGAGAAATTGTATTTAGTAGCAAATATCAGTCGTCAGGATAAACATTAATTAAAACTAATGTATGAAATAAATGCGAATAGATCAGTAAAAACTGTTTCATTTCAATATATTTAATAAGTTCATATAACACCTAAGAATAAACACTGAGTAGAAACATTTCTTTCGTACGTGCATAATTAATTGTCGCAAAATTAATACAGACCTACATTTTGGCTTCGTGCGGTTACCACATTTAGCCAGTGTCAAATTTATGGAAACATTGGACAATATTTTTTTTTATTAGTCATCTACTAATGAGTAATGATGACAATTTTTTTTTATGATAATTCCCCAAACCCCGAACGATACCAAAACTGACTATCAGTGCACCATTGTTTTATTTATATTCGTACTAGCCACAAATATTTATTGTAATCAAAGAAAGTTACAGTACTTCAAAATAAATAATGGACATCGGAGAACATCGGAAACAATCGTAAAACATTACAAAAACAATTATAAAAAAGTAATTTATTTTTAAAAAACACTTCTTATTTCAACTTTATCGCAAACAAATAAATATCAATGTCTTTTCTAAGAAAAGCAAATTAATTAAAAGCGGCGCAGCTAATGAGTCAGTTGCTCTTTGGATTGAAAGCGGAACGGTTGTCGCTACCGTTTTTTGGAATCATACAGAGCTGATATAATTTTTTTTTAATAATACCATACCGTAATGACCATACCATTGCACCATATATTGGTAAAAATAACAATAAACCCACAGGACAGGATGAAGAAATTTAAACGTGGAAAGCCATTGAACTCACAGGCACGACAACAACTTACATACAAACCTACAGGAACTTACATGAAGCGGGTACGTTCAAAAATGCTGAAAATGGGTACTTTCAAAAAGTTCAAATTCGAGTCGCTGATGCTACTGGAATTTGTAGAAATACTGTAAGCAAGATTGTGAATACAACTGACGAAAACGGGTCGCCTACTTTTTCGACATCAAAAAAGGGAAGACCGAAAAAAAACTTCCATTTCAACCTGGACGATTTTGACTACAGTGTCATTAGAAATATTGTTTAAAACCGCTAATATTCACAGAATTTATAAAATATTTCATTGAAACCTGTATCAATTTATTCGCCGTCAAATTTTGTAACGATTCTTTCTATAGTTAAGTAGTACCTAAACCGCTCAATAGATGGCGCTAATTAAATATTCCTGAATCGCGGTATCGTGTTGTTTTCCGCCACCCATATATATGATAAACTTTTTTTAAATAAATAGTGAATTTTCAATAGCAGTGTTCGTGGTTTGATTTCGCAACGCGCAGTGACATCTGGTGCCGAAACCCGGGAATTATAATAGTGAGGAAGGACTTAGAAAAATCGTGAGTAAAACTAATCGTTGAGTGAATTAAAACTTACAAGTGTTGTGCAAAACTTAGAAAATAATCGCGTAAAGTGACAGTGGACTTAGAATAATTACGAGTGATTTGGACTTAGCAAAATTTCGAGTGATCTCCATTGACTTAGAAAAGTTTTATAACATTGAGTTAGCGTGTGGAACGTTTACTGGACTTAGAAAAATTTCGTAATATTTGGACTTAGATATTTTTTGACAAAATTTCAACCAGCAACAATTAGAACTTATAAGTATAGAAGTGTCTTGTGATTGCCTTTATTAAAAGTTTACATTTAAAATGGAGAGTCTTCAATTACAACAAGGCGAAATTAAAGAACAAGTCAAGCGAAGTTATGCTAATTATAAAAAAACGCCAAAACAAAGGTTGACTAAATCCTTCATAGATACAAAATTGGAGAATTTAGAATCATATTGGGCGACTTTTACAAAGAATCATTTTGAAATAATTGTAAAGGTTAAGCAAGGGGAACGAGCGGCGTTACTTTATTTTGCTGAAGAGTGGTATGAAACATTAGAGGATATTTATACTGAATATAAATCAAAAATGAAAGAAGATCTTGACAGCCGTTCACCTAACACTTCAATTGGGACAATGACTATAAGTTCAGATAGCCAAGGTACATCATCACCTCCTGAAGTGAAATTGCCACAAATACAATTACCTACATTTTCTGGGCTTTATGAAGAATGGCAAAGCTTCCATGATATGTTTGTATCCTTGATTCATAGTAATCGGAACTTAAGTGCCGTACAGAAGTTACACTATCTTAAAAGTAGTTTGTCCGGTGAACCAGAAAATCTTCTCAAAAGTTTATCCACTGTAGAGATGAATTATGAGGAAGCATGGAATAAACTTATGCGCCGATATAATAATAAGAGATATAACTCGAATGAAATTCTGAAGCGTCTGTTTTCACAAAGACCTATAACCAGCGAGTCAGCGTCGGCTATAAAACAATTGCTTGACAATACAACAGCTTATTTGAAATCTCTAAAGAATTTAGGCATTGATATATCATCATGGGATGTCATTATAAATTATATAATTATGTCGAAGCTGGATTATGAGTCACGACGGCAATGGGAGACAGAGGTTGGCCATTCTGATGATTTTCCTACATGGGAAAAACTCGTGAGCTTCCTAGAGCAGAGATTTAGGACTCTAGAGATGATTGACGGGGGCAAAAACGTGAAATCTACTCACAGTGCCAACAATAAACTAATAGCTAAACAGAAATCGTTTCACTCAACTATGCATGAAGATCAAAAAGAGAAGAGTAAAGTCTGCGTTTTGTGTTCCAATCCACATTTCTTGTACCAATGTAAGCAATTTGGAATGAAGACTCCCGAAGAGAGATCTGAGTTTATACAATCCAAAAGGCTTTGTTTCAATTGTTTATCAGCCACTCATAACGTGAAGAACTGTCACCAGGCAACATGCTGTCGTCGGTGTGGCAGGAGACATCACTCACTGCTACATTTTGAGAGGAGTCAACATAAAGACTCAACCCTTGTTCCTACACAAAGCTTGGAACAAGCGTCGGGTCCGGTTGACATAGAACCACAACAGAGCCGTGATCCTGAGAAGAAAGTAGTAGCTCATTTTGCAAAAGAGAATCACCATGGAAAGGTGTTATTGGCTACGGCTGTAGTCAAAGTCAAATCAAAGAATGGCTACTCACAATTAGCGAGGGTGCTGATTGATCAGGGCTCCGAGGCATCTTTTATTACCGAGAGTACTGTGCAGTCTTTAGGCCTTGACCGTGTTCCTATAAACGGCCTTGTTTCTGGTGTAGGCGACGGTCAGCTTAAAACTAAGAGTATTGTAACATTCGATTTAGAGTCACTACATGATCCGGATTTTTCTGTTTTAGTTAACGCTTTTGTGTTAACTTCTTTAACATCGTTTCTTCCATCGAGTAAGTCTTCCGTGCTAAATTGGCCGGAGCTAGATAGCTTACCTTTAGCAGATCCGCACTATGGAATGCCAG
This sequence comes from Eudonia truncicolella, assembly GCA_949315975.1. Classification (NCBI taxonomy): domain Eukaryota; kingdom Metazoa; phylum Arthropoda; class Insecta; order Lepidoptera; family Crambidae; genus Eudonia; species Eudonia truncicolella. The sequence goes on from OX438828.1 coordinate 13,966,683, forward strand.
GTCGGGTTGATATTATTTTGGGCGTTGAAACATATAGTGAAATTATTTTGAGTGGTCTCATGAAACATCCGTATCACAGTGGCCCAGTTGCACAAAACACACAACTGGGATGGATCCTATCGGGAAGGGTCGATCAAAAAAATGATCCAAGCTTAAAAGTGGTTAATCTGCATCTGCAAGTAAAGGAAGATAGTCTTTTACAGCAGTTTTGGGAAATAGAACGAGAGCCCGATATGATTGAGAAAAAAATGACTAAGGAAGAGATACGATGTGAAGAGATTTATGATAGTACAACAAGGAGAGATAGTGAAGGTCGATACATAGTGTGCTTGCCATTTCGAGATTCTGATCCAAAATGTCGTTATGGTCAAACAAAAGATATAGCACGGAAGAGATTTAATTTTCTAGAGAAAAAGTTTAAGAAAAATCCTTGTTTACAAGTAGAATATCAGAAGGTTATTTTGGATTATTTAGAGCAAAACTACATAGAGAAAATCGAGGAGGAAACTGAGATTAATAATCCTTACGCAGTGTATCTTCCCCACCACGCAGTAGTAAGGGACGATAAGGAAACTACTAAGGTTCGGGTTGTGATGGATGCGTCTTGTAAGGGTATTAATAATGTGTCATTAAATGAAACTCTAATGGTTGGACCTAAGTTGCAACAAGATTTACGCCACATTTTAATGAGGTGGAGAACACATCCTTATTGTGTAGTGGCTGATATTGCTAAAATGTACTTGCAGGTGCTGATTAACGAACAAAACGTGGATTTTCAAAGAATCTTATGGCGTTCCGACCAGGGTCAGTCAATTCAGCATTACAGATTATTAAGACTTACCTTTGGTACAGCATGTGCGCCATACTTAGCAGTAAAAACTCTTCAACAGTTAGCGAAGGATGAAAAAATGAAATACCCATTAGCTGCAAAAATTACGCTTCACGATTTTTACATGGATGATTTATTAACAGGGTGTGAAACGGAGCAGGAAGCCATCGATGTATATTTGGAAATGAATAATCTGATGAAAGAAGGCGGATTCCGTTTACAAAAATGGTCTAGTAATAGTCAGAAACTGTTAGATTTTATTGAGAAAGATAAACAAAGTTCAAACGAATCCTTTGTTTTTAAAATCAATGACACAATTAAGGTTTTGGGTATTTTGTGGAATAAAGGTTCTGATAATTTTGAGTACACGTATCACTTACCTGAACTGACTGAGCATGTAACTAAACGTAAAGTGCTGTCAGATATTGCGAGACTTTACGATCCGATGGGCTGGATCGCACCGGTCCTAATAACAGTCAAAATATACATGCAGCAATTGTGGAAATCAGGATTAAGTTGGGACGACCGCTTAACACCAGAGCTACTTGAGCAGTGGCTGAAATTTAGAGATGATTTGAACAATGTGCAACAACTTAAAATCCCACGCTGGTTAAGTACAAGTAAAACCGATAAAATTGAGCTTCACGCATTTGCAGATGCTTCAAAGGCGGCATATGCGGCGGTCGTTTATGTAAAAGCAATAGATAAATATGACAACATCCATGTTAATGTACTAACAGCTAAAACCAAAGTTGCACCGATTGCGAAAGAAATATCAATCCCAAGAATGGAGTTATGTGCTGCGCTGCTTGCTACCAAGTTATTGTTTGAAGTTTCGCAAATATTAAACATCTCCAATGATAAATTGTTCGCATGGTCCGATTCAACTGTAGTTCTAGCATGGATACGAGGAGAACCCAATCGTTGGAATACATTTGTTAGCAATAGAGTATCTGAAATTCGAGCCATGTTAGAACCTGACCAGTGGAATCATGTGACCACAAACCAGAACCCAGCAGATTGTGCATCGAGGGGTATATCAGTAGAGGAGTTAATTAGTCATGAACTGTGGTGGCATGGCCCTGAAAATATACGGGATAGTTATAAGTATGAGAGTAAGTCAGAATTCTGTACAAATCTGGAAGAGAGACCAAAAAAATCATTTACAACTACGGTTCAGGCTAAGGAGGAGTTTATATGGCAAAAATATTCAAACTTAACAAAAATGTTACGAATTTTTTCTTACTGTAGGAAGTTTTTAATGTTGAGAAATCCAAATCAACCAAGACAAGGAAAGACTGTTTTCTTTAATGAAATAAATGAGACTTTAAAATCATGTGTAAGAAAGAATCAAGAGTTCTATTTCGAAGAGGAAGTTAAGCAGTTAAGAACAATTGGAAGTGTCACAAAGAAAAGTCAGTTGCATACTCTGAGTCCGTTTTTGGATGGTGAGGGATTGTTAAGAGTGGGCGGCCGGATAGATCAATCTACAGTACAGTTTGATAAGAAGCATCCTTTAATTATGCCGACTGAGAGTCATCTCACTGGGTTGATAGTTTTGGATTCTCATTATAAGACACTTCATGGAGGTCCGCAAGTTATGATGAATTTTTTGAGAAGTAAATATTGGATTGTACGTATGCGAGACAAAGTGAAAAAATGCTATAAAGAGTGTAAGACTTGCATCAGATATTCACGTCAGAACAATAATCAATTCATGGGTCAATTGCCTAAAGCGAGACTGATGCCTGGTAAACCCTTTCGATCCTCAGGAGTTGATTTTACTGGCCACATCAACATCAGATTTTCACCTGGTCGAGGATCAAGGGCGTATAAAGGTTATATATGCCTCTTCATATGCATGGCTACTCGAGCAATCCATTTGGAAGCAGTGTCAGATTTAACAGCAAATGGATTCATTGCCGCCTTTAAAAGGTTCGTGTCACGAAGAGGTCATTGCCAACACTTATATTCCGATAATGGAACAAACTTCGTTAGAGCTAACAAGGAACTTCAAGAAAGAGAGATTATAGCAAAGTCACAGTTAGCTAACGAAGTTTCCAAATTACTTACGAATGATGGCACAACATGGCACTTCATACCGCCATATGCACCTAACTTTGGCGGTTTGTGGGAGGCTGGTGTTCGTTCAACGAAAGCCCATCTGAAAAGAGTAATCGGAGATGCCTCACTTACCTTCGAAGAACTGACAACAGTTTTAACCCAGATAGAAGCATGTTTAAATTCACGGCCTATATCTTACTTGAGTGACAATCCAAACGACCCAATGCCGTTGACGCCTGGTCATTTCTTAATCGGAGAGCCGTTGATTACAGTACCTGAGGAAGACTATTCCGAATATCCAATGTCGAGCTTGCAGAGATGGAAGCTTACTCAAAAAATAGTAAATGATTTCTGGAAAAAATGGTCTGCGGAGTATTTAGTGACTCTAAATCAACGGTATAAATGGTCTATAAAAAAACCTGAGCCTGAAATCAATGATATTGTTATTGTTAAAGATCATAATGTTCCTCCAGCTAAATGGTTGTTAGGCAAAATCACTGATACACACCCTGGTAAAGATGGTATAACTCGAGTTGTTACTATTAAAACTAAAAGTGGGCTTTGTAAACGCCCTTGTAATAAGTTATGTTTTTTGCCTAAATCTGAAAACGTAGAGTAAAGGTTCATTTCTTTTTTTTTGATTGGTTATGTTTAAAAGTAAGTAAGCATTAGAAAGCTCTTTTTGTCTTTCATGAGCTGTAAGATTATATAATATTTTGGTTTTTTTTAACGGTATAAACCCTTTCCCTATGGTGGGCGGTTTCTAGTTATGCCTAATTTGTTAAGAGTAAGTTTATATAAATTTATCTACATTTGTTTTTTAAAGGACGTGGTCCTTTGGTGGGCGGGATGTTTAAAACCGCTAATATTCACAGAATTTATAAAATATTTCATTGAAACCTGTATCAATTTATTCGCCGTCAAATTTTGTAACGATTCTTTCTATAGTTAAGTAGTACCTAAACCGCTCAATAGATGGCGCTAATTAAATATTCCTGAATCGCGGTATCGTGTTGTTTTCCGCCACCCATATATATGATAAACTTTTTTTAAATAAATAGTGAATTTTCAATAGCAGTGTTCGTGGTTTGATTTCGCAACGCGCAGTGACAAATATGGTTTACGATTTTCATTTAAAATTTAAAGAACTTCCGACCTTAAAATCATTAAAAACCAGATTGATTGAGGCTATACAATTTGAAGGCTCCATAGAGACTTTGAGAAAAATTCTAAAGGACATAGATTTTCGATTTCGTCGAACTGAAAACAATAGACAACAAGTATTAATGGAGAAACATGACGTCCGATTGAAAAGAATTAAATTCCTCAGAGAGATAAAAAAATACCGAGATGCTGTAAAAAATATCAAATTTATGGACGAATTTTATATACAGACATCGCACACGAAGGGGAAAGCTTGGACATATATCGCAAAGAAAGGTTTAAAGCAACCGATTTCCAAAGGCGAACGTATAATCATTGTGCATGCTGGCAACGAAGAAAAAGGTTTTGTCCCTGCGATGCGCTTATGTTGCACAAATGTTTGGATTCTGATGGAGATTATCATAAAGAAATCAATGCTGACCGTTATCAAAATTAGCTTTGCCAACAACTGATTCCGAACATTCCTCTCAACAATGTTTTAGTAATGCACCATACCATAATAAATTGTTAGTCATACCTCCTAATTCAAATACACCAAAACCGCAAATGATAATAACCCCATAATATGACATAATATACCCCATGATCCAAAATTACTCAAGCCGGATTTAAATAGTATAATAAAACATCACAAAGAAAGATTTTCAGAATTTGCAATCGACCGCATCTACAAGAGCACTCAATTTTACTTTTGCCGCCTTATCATTCGGACTTTAATCCGATCGAGAATATTTGGTCACAAATAATAGGACACGTAGCAAAAAAAACGTTGCAATGAACGTTGCCACAGTCAAAGAACTGATTCAAGAAAAAATTGCTATGACGGGCTCGGAAGCCTGGAAGAAAGTGTGTGAGCATGCCATAAAATGTTAAGACGAATACAGAAAGTTTGAACCCAATTTGACAATATCACTGACATTTTTCTCATAAATGTGGGTTCTATCAGTGAGGAAAGTGAAAGTGAATGTTAAGACTCGAATATGTCAGGAAAAGACATAATCCTAGATTCTGAATGATCCACAGTATTAGTCGATTTACTTATTTTACTTACGTATTATTCATAATAATTTATTCAAAATTCAAATGTTTATTTATATATATGACAGTTAAAAACCACATAAATATCTCACAAATCACAATATCGTTATAATCGTTATGGTAATTTAGTAAGAGCAGCTCTATATCATATACTGCCTAGTTTCGGTCGGCCATCTTCGGGAACACGAAGTTAGTCGATGCCCTTTATTTACCTTCTAGTACTGTACTAGTAAATTAGACTACTTAAAAGTAAACTCATAAAAAGTATATTTACTACTATCCTACTAATATTATAAACGCGAAAGTTTGTAAGTATGGATGGATGTTTGCTACTCTTTCACGTGAATCGTGTTTCAAAAACTACTGAATGGATTTTAATGAAACTTTTCTCATATACAGACCATAACCCAGACCAGCATATAGGATCCTTTCTTTTTTTTTTACTGTAGTCTTCGCGAACGTAGTCGCGGGCAACAACTAGTTTATAAATAAAAAGATCATCCCCATCAGGCAGAGTACCCAGTTAGCTAGCAGCATTGCTTCGTTGCATAGAGGCTTATTTGCTTTCCCAAGTAGCTGCTAGCTCTAGAGTCCCGGGTGGTTTCTGTTAAATTGGTAGCGATTAAGTGTATATTTACTTGAGGCCTCAACCCGTTGCCGTAGATGATGCGCACGTTGTGTTGCCGATCGCTGGGGGAGGGCGGCGTCGCCAGAATGTAGCGGCACATCTCGCCGATATAATGCGCGGCCTGTTCAAAGTTAAACCCAATTGTCACTACTCAAGTATGGGAGGGTTAATGTTCTCAGCGTTTGTGTTGAGCGTGTAACGAGTAATGAAAACGATACTGCGTTGTCAAGATTGTAGATCCTCACCCAAACACCTGCCTTTTTGGTAAGTTGCTAGTTGTTGTTAGGCGAAAAGGCGAAAAAAAATTGGATTGGCAACATAATTTTTCCTCAAACTGTGACTGCTTCTAGAGGAAGAAAAAAGTACAGCCGTTCTTAATGTTTGAATTAGCAGCTTTTAGTTGAATAACTAGTATTTATTTCTTATTAGTATTAGTTAATAATGCGAAAACGCAGCTAGGTGCACACCTAGCCTGGTACGACAGGGTCACACAGGTCACAGGGGATGACAGAGCCACGATAGCCTTATTGGAAGTGCTAAGGAGTGCTTGCTTGTGCTCCTAGCCTATTAGGCTATCGTGGCTCTGTGCGACACGTGCATATTTGTCAATAGCAACTTCTTTTGATTTGTATGGAAAAAGAGATATGTTTAATGTCAACAACAGACAACTACGTCATTAACAAGTGATGTAGGACTTAATTCTGCTAATGAAATAGCGTCTCAATACTGTGTCAGTATCCGGACTTTGACACTAGAAGCCGGATTTTGACTTTAATGATATATGATAATTATGATGATATGACCATACACACTTATTTTATCCTGACATTATGTTATCTTTCCCTGCCTAGCCTCCTTTAACATCTGCCTTCTGTGGGCCTAGTAAGAACAATTATCGAATTCGCGTTTTTGCGTAAAAAAGGAATATTGTATGTGAATTGGTACAAAACCACAACGTCCGTCCATAAATTGCATTTAATTTCTACTTCTCTGCCTACCCTAAAGTTGTTCCGTTCATTCAATCACTCACCGTAGCTTCATACTTGGCGCAATCCGGGAAGTATTGGGAGGCACTGAACTTCGTCTTGAGCACGACTGTACAGCCCATAATAAGGGCTTGACCTACGCTGATAACGCCGCCAGCCGTGTGGTACAGCGGCAGAGGGCAGTAGATACGGTCCGACTTGTTCAGCCGCAAGTAGTGGATGCCTGACGACATAAACACGAACCTGCGATAGAGTAATAGACACTATTATTACTTTTACCGAGGAGCTCGATGGTGCAGTGGTTAACGCGCCCGGTCTGCGAGTGCTGAGGTTAAGCAACTTTCGCAAAGGTCGGTCATTGGATGGGTGACCAAAAATGTATCATCTCGAGGTTCTCCGTGCCTCGGAAGGCAGGTAAAGCCGTTGGGCTGCACTAGCAGTCGTTAACAACCACCAATCCGCACTGGGCCCGCGAGGTGGTTTATGGCCTGTTCTCCCTATCCATCCATAGGGAAGGCTTGTGCCCCAGCAGTGGGGACATAAAGTGAGCTGATGATGATGAAAATAATCATCGGCTATTGAAGCACAATTCAGCTCTACTAGCTGTCTTCGTATCCGTTTTTGCATAACATTAGCACCAGCTTCATATTATTTAGTTAGTGGTCGTGATATTATTTTATGTATTTTTAATATCAAATTAAGAAATGCGTAAAAATTCGGGCGATAGTAATAAAATAAAAACTATGTTATGTATTTTATTCCTTTTGACAATCTATGCAGTAATTAAAGTGAGCTCTAAATGTTCAGCGAGGTGGTTTAATCTCTAAAGCTACAATAACATTAAGATATCTTTTTGAAAAGTTTCCATAAACACTATACATCGTAATGAAACACTTATACGAATTCACTCCTGTCTTATTAACATATTTTTAACCGCCTGTGGTCTAGTGGTTAAGACCACCAGTTTAGACTCAGAGGTCCCGGGTTAGATTTCCAGCGGGGCTATGTTTGTGTACACGGTTTGGTTGGTGGCAGGGCTTGTTTGCCCGCCTGGCTAGCTACCACCAGCTTATCTAAAGATGTCGCCATAACGTCAATGTTTGCAGCATAGTTGTGTTCCGGCAGCTAGAGATAAGATAGCCAGTGCCTTTAGTACTTGAGGATTCTGGGTGAAGTGCGCTTTCACCTTCGGCCTTATCATCACATAACATCAACTGAGATGAAAACAAAGTGCTTACCAGTAAGATATAAAAAAAATATATTTATTTATATTATTTTTATCTTGCCACTTTGAACCCTTTACTGGGTCCGTTGTCACAGGAAGACTGATGTGTTGGACGTCTCATACATCATTAATTCGTCGTCATCCTAAATCAGATTACAGGTAAAAAGTCAAAGTGTTTAATTTACGGAACCAATTAGTGGTCAAAACCGACAAATAATCTCCATTCGTCATTATCAAACATCCTAGTCAAATGACGTCCACAGCTAGACAAAGGAAAACCTCCGATACAGAAGTAATAATTTAAAAAAAAAAGTATTGTACGTTCATATTATAAGGTTTATTTAAGTCCCGTAAAGGAACGCGTCGTGTAAACGTTTTTATTTATGCTAATTGCAAGAGTACGTTTTGACAATTAACTGGTACCTAAATGTTCGTGCAGTAGCGTAAATAAATGCAAATTGTACGCGAACTTTGACCCGCACTTAAGATCTGTATAATAAAATGGTTAGACCATATTGTTTGTAGTTATCGACTTTACATTAACAATACATTGACGTAATTTACTACTGAGAAGGTATAATATGATAAGGTATTATTATCAACTTATTTATTCGTAGACGAATACAAAGATTGAATATAAAGAACCATATAAAAAAAACTGCAAGAAAGGTTGTTGGACCAGTATAATGATTGCCCTTTTTTTCTTAAACAATTGAAATGATTAAGCTAACTTGGGCGCGACAGGTATCAGGATGGGCGACCGAAAAAAGTATTTATTTTGTCCGTGCTCCGGTAATGTGTTAATTAAGCCAATGGTCCATGTTGTGAATAGAGTTTATACAAAAAGTAGTCACAAAAACAAGACCTTTTCAGAAGCGTGAAGGAGGTTTGAATAGCTATCGACACTCGACACCAAGTTGACCTTCAACATTATTTAACCTCTCCACTGCCAGCAATAGTAATTATAATGTATTATAATAATAACACATAGTATATAGCGAAACACCATACGTCTCTATATCTTGCTACATTTTTCGCGGCGTTGTAGTCTGATCTAATATTCCGAGCTTTTTAACCATTTTTGTTATACTGTTTTCCACTTTTGTTGTCGCTCAAAATTGTACCTACTTACCTTGTCATTTCTGCACCAACCTGTGGTTGACAGGTAGAAAATGCCTGAGGCATTAAATCCGCCATGTAATATTTTGTTGCTAAAGTTTAAAATAAAATAAATAAATAAAAATAAACCTTAGGCCTCTAAAGGCTAAAACCTTGACCGTGTCGTGGTGAAATTTATCTATATTTTAACTGTCAACGGTTGTATGCACATGAAATAAACATAAATGCAAATTTACTTAACTATATAGTACCTTGTATTGGAAATGACAGCTGCTTTAGGCAAGCCGGTGGTTCCAGATGTGTAAATGTATAGGAGTTTGCCGCGGAAACCATCTGCGTTCGCCAAGGTCCAAGGTGCAGGAGGAGTGACTTCCAGCAAGGAGGTGATGTCTGTGACGCCATCGCCAGTCGCCTGCTCTTTAGCCTTCGTGTTGAGAGGGCGGTGCGTGAATTTGAACAGCTTTAGTGAGGGACTCAACTGGCTCGACACGTCCTGGATAGCTGAAATAATATTAAGACTTATACTAACACTAGCCGTGACCCGCGCGCTTCGCTGTGCGAACATTTTATAGCCTATCATTTGCACAATCTCATGTTCTTACTACATACAAATTTTCATCAAGATCGGTCAAGCCGTTCTTGAGTTATAAGAGGACATACAGACAGACAAAAATTTCAAAAATCGTAGAATTGGTGTCAGTTAGTCATAAAACGAATATTTATCCCAAAATCTATCAGAAAAATTGCATGTACAGACAGAGCCTACAGATTTAATAGTAGTATAGATATAGATATAGTATAGACACCTGCACATCAGACTATCCAAAAACTGTAAAATTTCTACAATAAGTGCCTTACAAATAAACAAAGAATAAGGTCCGAATAGTCATTTCAAATTAGAAAGTGAAAGAGACAAAATACCGTTTAACTATTCGGACCATTCTTTGTTTATTTGTAAGGCACTTTATATTTAACCATATGCCATAGACATAAAGCTCATATTCAAATTCAGGAAATTTAACAGTTTGTGGTAGTCTGGTAAGCAGGCGTGTGTATATAGCTTACTTTTTGTAGGCTACTTTTTCGCCTCGGTGACCGAGTGGTTAACAGCTCAGCCCGATATCCGAAGGTCCCGAGTTCAATTCCCGGGTCGGGCACAGTGTGTTTCGGATTTGTGACCACCAACCAATCCGCATTTGGCAAGCATAGTGATTAAGCCATCAATTGTAGCTATGACTTATGGCCTTTGCTCTATGGTATATAGGCTAATTACTTTACCAGTTTACTTTATTTTAATGCCCAAATTTCTGTTGTAAATAGGAGTCCAAGCAGAGCAAATAGAAAGCAATTGTTACCAGGTTAAATGCATTAAAAAAACATCTTCAAGTTAAATTGTGAAAATAATTAAATCATCTTTTTTTCATGTGTTGCTACAAACTGTTTAGTTTGTTTTTTTTTTACCGAGTTAGTTGAGGAGTTGGACGGTAACTTGGCTAATTTGTATTCCAGAATCTTCTCTAAGGTGACGCAGACTAATTTGAACTCTAGCAACTGCTATTAAATAGGACTAGGTAGAAATTAGTTAACACAATAGTGAATGACTAAACAAATAATACAACACAATATTTATGTGGTTACAAAATAATCCAACTACAAGGATTATATAATTACACTAGTGGTCACCCGCCCGCTTTGCTGTGCGAATATAATGGATTGGCTAATCAAATGAATTATTAGGTTTACTAACATCATTTGCACATTCTCATGTTCTTACTACATACAAATTTTCATCAAGAGCCGTCACCCGCTAAACTTCTTTTTTTTAAATATATAATAGCCTATCATTTGCACAATCGCATGTTCTTACTACATACAAATTTTCATCAAGATCGGTTAAGCCGTTCTTGAGTTATAATAGGACATACAGACAGACTGACAAAAATTTCAAAAATCATAGAACTGGTGTCAGTGAGTCATCAAATGCATATTTATCCCCAAATTTGTCAGAAAAATTGCAAGTATACACAGAGCCTACAGATTTATATGGTAATATAGATAGTATAGATAGATCAAACAATCAGTCTCATCTCAAAAAGACTACTGTTATTATGGAGCATTGAGCATTATGAAATGGTTAAAAAACGATTTTACTGTTTTATTCATGTAAGGTGATAGATAACCAAATAGTTCTCTAAGTGAATGTAGTAAATTTTATTATCTCACCTGACTGGTAATCTGCAGAGTAAATAAGAATGTCACATTTAGCCACATTAATTGAGTGTAACAACGCATTGCCTCGTTGATTGGTGTTGATGAGGGGTGTGATTGCCCCCAAACGCGCGTTTCCGAGCCACATAGCTGGTAATTGAGGGCAATTGTTGACAAGTAGACCTACAATGTCCCCTTTCTTAACACCTTGCGCTTTCATCAGAGCTGTCATCCGCAAACTAAAATCTTCAACCTGTGTTAAAAGAAAACATTAATTTTCTATAATTACTAGTGTAATATATATAGCATTTATATTGTTAGAATTATTAGTGGCATAATTGTAAGAACTTATTTGCCTTTTTAATAAAAAAATAAAAAATAATATGTGTGACAGCTTATGTCTTTATTTCTGCTACGTAGCATCAATACGTATTTTGATAATTAATAATTAGATTATGAATCTAACTGCGTTTTATACATAATCATAACGATTTGATAATAAAGAGATAAAAATATGGAAAACACTTGTTTTTCATTAATTAAATAGAATAGAATTAAAATGACTGACAAGACACCATGATGTCATTGTTATGAGCAGGTAAAAACCTCAGAATAATAAGTAATAGCTTTAGTTATTATTCTGAAGTAAAAACTCACTTTGTAATTTAAATCACAAACAACAAAAAGTTCACGCTTACTTACCTCTTTGAAAGACCACACTTCATCTTGGAACATAAAGCAAGGCTTGTCGGGATGCCTCTGGACCACATCATGAAAGATATCAGGCAGCGTCCAATCTCTTTTGGAAAACTTACTGGCCATCCATAGTATCTGAAAATAGGACCACAAAGCCCTAAAACAAGCAAACAAAACATTGTATAAATAGTCATGCCATTTAAAACTATATTCAGAAACCTCCAACCAACAAGGTATTAAAATCTGGGAAGACTTGAATCTAGCAGGTCCTAACCTTTAGAAGCAGATAATAATGATAGTCAGTGTGAAGTTTAAGTGACAAAACACGGAATAACTATTCGAAACTTATTCTCTATTTATTTGTAAGGCCCACAGAGTTCATATTGGACTAAATGTCTTGTGTAACATCTAAACAAACATGTTTTTATGTTTTACATTATATATGAAAATTTTAGCTAATGTTTTCCAGTTATCATTGACAAGTAAGAATATTCTCCTCATATCATCATATTAAATACCTATATAATAAAAACTTTTAAATTTTCAAGTTTATCCCTAAAATCATTATTTTAACTATTTACACACATTATCATCATCAACTATTTATGTCAACAAACTCAGTGCCCATCTATCAAGTGGCATAGTGACAATCACAAGAGCTACTTGTAGCCTAAACTGAATAAATGATTTTTGAATTTGAATTTTGAATTTGAATTATCAAGTAATTAACTGTGACAAACATACTGACTAGGTCATGATCATAAAAGGGTTATAGTTTTACATAAATGTATGAAACCCATACAAAAACATGTTTATTTCAAATAAACTCGGACCATAGGTAATTGCCTATGTTATTTATAAGTGAAAAGTCTTAATCATAATCCTAGCTCAGTACAGATGCTGGGTAATGTTCAACTGCTTGCTTTATGTTTCAAATATTATAAAAATAATGTTTGTATTTCTGTGTTAAAGAGAAGCAATAAATGTTTTACTTACAAACTTACATAAAAGTAGTAAATTTATTCTTAATACTGCAATTATTATAGTTTTTTAACTTTGCAATTTTAGAATAGTAATTTAGAGGTGCATTTCTTTACTTCTTTATATTTGTCTTAATGAGCCAATAACAATTTGATTAAGTCTTAGTATAAGTTAATAATAATGTATAATTAAGAACTAACCATAATATTAATATAATATTTTGAATGATGTTTTGTTTAGTTTATATAATTTTAATGCAAATTTTGTTGCGAAACAAATTACAAAAATCCAAATGATGAAAAAATTTCCACAAGCAGGATTTGACCCTACACCCTTCTGATATACCGGGTCAGGTGCTCTCCCAATTGAGCTATTGTGGTTCTAACCAGCCCGCCGAAATTATTCAACACTATTTACTTTTTACTTTGAAAGCCAAAGGCGCCCATTCAATGTCAACAACTACCGTCATTAACTTATTAATATATTTTGTATGCTCTTGAGGCAGAACATAGTCTCTGTTTTGATTGTATAAGACCGCTTAGGTATCATACTTGTGTTTCAAAAATTAAAGAAATTTGAATTTGAATAATAACATGATAATGCAATTACATATCTACTTAACTTTTTGAGACATATACTCTTATTAACAACAAAATTAATAAATAAATAAATAAGAATATATTTTTGTTACTATTACATTCAATGTATTAAAGTAGGTGATGTATTATTTTAAACTCACCTGGAACTATTAATACTAATGGATATTTAATAAGTCCAGAGATTGTTATCTCATCCTAAATCTAACAATGTTTCTGACAATGACAATTAGCTGGGTGTAAAGTTGTATGTAGCTGTGAAAGTAACTCTTACTTTTGTGTTACACATAAAACAATCAAATTTATGTTATAAGCATTTATTGACAAGATACCTGTGTAAAATCTTGCAAGGTTTTATAGATTGGGTACCTGAGTAAATGTTCAAATGCATAATTCTTTATAATATGATAAAATAAAATAACAATAAGTAAACGATTTGTTAAAATCATTCAGTGCTATAGACAGACAACATCGCTAATAAGTTAAAACCGGGTAAATATGGGTCAGTGACGTGCCACTTTTGTATTTACCTTACATCCCTTGGAGTTGTCTTCACGGCCACGTAGCACCATCTCGTGTGGAACACTAGGGCATAAAGCACAGCGAGGAGTATGGAAACTGTTATTGTACAAAGAAATCCATGGCTTATATAGACTGTGGCGCACACCGCAATAATAGCGGTAACAGCTAAGATCATCGCTACTGCCTGCCGCCACGAGAGGCGTCGCACTGACCAGCGTCGACCCACTGTGAGCGTGTCTCAGTCTCAGTTGCAACATTCACTACAACAATCTCACGAGCAATTTAGTATATTGAAATGATGACGAGACAAATTACGGGAAACGAAAAAAACGCGAAAGTGCTCTTGATTGCCTCTTCTATCTGCTGTAAGTGCTGTATTTGCTTGGCAATTATTTGCTTTTTTTTTAAGTGTAGTTCGATCCTTAAGGAACCGGCTAAGGTCATAGACCATGCTGCCATGTCATTAGTTTCTTAATTTCATTGTAATACATAAATAAACAATATTGATTATAATGAATGATAATAGAAATGGGAAGTGAGAAATGATATTACCCCCCAACCCCTCGAGTATCTCAGTTAAGATGTGGGGCTTTACTAAGTCCTCACGCAGACTTCTTGTAAGAATTTGAAAAGTAACATTGCACTGTTTTGTTTCATTTGCCAACACTCATGCACAACAATTATTTGCTTGACATTGACATATGTCACAATGACACCATAACCATGCGGTCCGAGACACGTCAAGTAGTAAGTAGTGTATCCGTTCTTGGCGGGAAAGTAAAGAGTCATGTCTGCGGTTTTGTTTTATTTTCTAAAACTTGTGTTATGTCGAATATTACACCAGTCCACTGTTGGACATAAAATAGTAGTAATACACACTTACTCTAGTACAATTCGCATCCATTTTATTGATAAAAATATCGTGGCCACTTGACTTTTTGCCAATAGGATTACGCCGATATTCTTTTTATGAAAGTAATCTTCTCTGTTCAAGTCTTGAGTTTCCAAAATTGTTTATGAATTTTTTCACGTTCTTGATCAGTGACCAGAGCGTAAAGACAATATTTTTTGGATTTTTGATAAACATTTGGGATGTTAGGTGGGTGTCATGTTCAGTTTTAGTCATAATCTGCTTTAGTCATGTTCCTCACTGGTCACGTTCCGCTTTGGTCATGTTCTACCCTAGTCATGTTCTGCGTTGGTCATGTTCTATCCTAGTCATGATCTGCTGTGGTCATGTTCTGAATTTATAAAGTACAGAGTCAACCTGACTGTACTTTACAACAGTAACTGTACAGCAATAAAAAAACAAACTTATAATTAGATTATTTTTATTTATTCAAGTACTGACCTCTTACTTAAACATAGCAACATAAACAAAATACAGTTTTAAAAAAATAACTTAAAATAACAGCTTTTTCTTAAAATAAATAGACAGCTTCGTGAATTTAATTACAGCTTCAGTAGCTTAAACATAGCAAGATAAACAAAAAACAGGTTTTTTTAATAACTTAAAATAACAGCTTTTTTACGTTTGTTTTTCCGTTTTACTTTTTTGTTTACGCAATTTGCGAAGAATTGCCTTTATTTTTGCATCAAATCTTTGTTTATGTTTGTTAAGACTTTAGCAATTCATGTCATTTATTTTCAACCATTGCTTCCCGAAATAATCTTCAAATTTATGAAAATCTACAATATAATTCGCATTTGACAAAATAAATAACCACCCTTCGGCTATGTTATTATTGGGTAGAAACGGTAGCGACATGCACATTTTTTCTGTCTTATTTCGGCAATAGACAAAAATTACGGGTATGGCAGTAAACGACGGAGGAGCACCTACTACTGTCTGGATTGTGTACAGCTGTTGAAAAGGTCGAGGAGTTACATAAAACGTCCCATCAGCAAAAAAAATTAGACCGGTTTGTTACTAGTTTTCTCGCCTTTAATGAAGAAAATATTAACATCTTCTCCCCGTCAACTAATTCTTCACAAATCAAAAAGTCTTGTGCCAGGTTAGGGGGGATTATTACATCAGAGGTCTTATGGAACGTAGTCTTCGGAACGTTCATTTCTTTGTTTCTTTCATTACTTTATATAGATAATTTTTGACAGATTTAAAAGCTGGAATATCAACAACATCTACCTCTTTATTTTTCAATATATTATCGACAACATACTCAAAAATAGTTGGTATCGGTTTATACACCTCTTTCACCATTTCCTTACACAGATCCAAATGCTCTCTAACCTTGTTTTTGGAGAAATCAGGCTCACAAACATGACATTTGTTTTCTTTCAACACTTTTTTTCTTTCTGTGTCTAGAGTCACCGACCCATTACAGATATCTCTCTTTGAACAATGCCAGTATGAAGATCCGCTTTTATTAATCAGATTCAAAATATACTTAAAACCATCGAGTAATAAAATCTTTTTTCCTTTTCCACTTTCAATAAATGTCAACCGGCCACTTGTGCCCGTTGGTTCTTCCATAATTAACACGAGGAAATATGACACGTGCAAATAGAATGACAAGCAATGTGTGAAATAACATTCGAATAAATACAAATAGCCTGCATAATTATTAGCCAGTATGAGCACTGTTTACTTATTGGCAATAAAGGTTTAATGTTTAATATATTTGAAACTTATACCTCACGTATGACCAAACCAGAACATGACTAATGCAGAATATGACTATAGCAGAACATGACTAAAGCAGAGCATATCTAGAGTAGAATATTACCAGGGCAGAATATGACTTAAAAGGACTATAATCATTACCAAACAAGAACTTGACTAAAACAGAATATGGCTAAAGCGGAATAAATATGACCAAACCAGAATATGACAAAAGCCGAACATGACGCCCACCTAACAAGCCAAAATTTGTTAATGAATGTGTAGCGGACTTATAATTTGTCATTGTAGAATTCAGATAAATAATTGTAATATGTTTAATCGACCTACTATCCAATATAGGGGTACATATGATTACATTGTTGATTTATGCCATTTTAAAGAGAGAAAAAATCATTTACCGATTATAAGTGAAGTTAACAGTTTATTTATTTTTGTAATGTTAAGCCAATAAGATACTTATTACTATGAGTGTAATAAATAAATGTTTTTTATTAATGCTTGGTTTTTTTTCCAGTTTTCAATAAGTATCCAGTATTTGGTACCTACTTTTCCCTTAAGTTTATTTTTCAATATATCTTGGCGATGGTAAAGTGGGTTGCTACACACATAAGCGGGCCAGCATTAATCGGCAAAGCCGGACGGTAAAATCGAATATAATGTAAATGTTCGGGAATCATAAGCCGCTCGGCTGCTGCACATTATCACTCCGCTTGGCAACTGCCGACTTATGCCGGTCGGCTTTTATACTGCCGACAGGAATGATGTGTCGACTCGAATGAACAACTCCATCGTGATCATGATGAGCACAAGCACACATGATCGGCACAAGCCTATTGAAGTCGAACAAGTGCAGTAATTGCTTCGGGTCGGCTTTGTTGTTCGACAAATACTGCCGAACCGACAATGCCGGCCCGCTTATGTGTGTAGCAACCCTAAGCACGCAAGTCCTACCTACCTTTGCCTTTGTCTGGTTAAACGGATACGGATTTTTAAAAAAAAACCCACCACCAACCAATCCTAGTAGGTACAGTAATATGTAGGTACGTCCTCCTCTAGGATATCAAACCCGGGACCTTTGGGTCTGAGATCAATGGTAAATATTAGACTACCAGAAGCTTAAAAGTTATAATTGTATGTATAGTATAAGTATCTTGATATAAGTATATAAGTATATCAAGATACTTATCTACAACTCTATCAACTATGTTATACTAGGTTGATAAAGTTTATCAACATAGTTTATTGGAAAATGTAAGCAAAAGGTTGAGACGTGTCCTCTATTCTATAGGTTCTATCTATATATACTCTATATATACTCTATCTATACTAAAAATGGCATCATTTTTATTGAACACCGCAGTAAGTAATCTGTGACCGCAGGCAGACTAAATGTCATGAAATGAAAAGATTGGAAAATAAAATACGGCAAACCAGTTGATTCACATTGTTTAATTTTGTAACTACAAAAGATAAATAAGCTTTGTTTACCATAATAATTTTCTTTCATTAATCTATTTCTCTTAATTAATCACACACCTTATTTTAAGGCACAATCTTAGCTAATAGTATTTTTTTCTTAACAATAACATCACAGTCTAATTTGTCCCGAGATAATTTTATCATATTCTTCTACACCTAAAGGTAAATACTTTTCTAGTTTTGAATCTAAATAATACAGGTTGTCTTTTACAATCGACGGGTTGTAGCCTTCTTTTTGTAAGTCTACTTTCCTCATTTTGAATGTACCTGAAAACATATAAATAGGTTAGATTAGATTAGTTAACTACACAACTTTTCTGAATAAGTGAAGTTATAAACTCAAAACCAGAAAATGTTATGTCGGTCAATGGTGGCTATTATATTAATATTTATAATTTTAAACAATATATTTCTTCAAAATACGTACAAATAAAAGTAACAATATAGAAATAAAATAAAATGCACATTTTATTAGATTGTTATAGAAATTTAATTAAGACTTAAAAAAAAAGGAATTACTATAAGTTTTTAATTAATAATGGTGCTTACCAGTCATGTCAACGCTAGTCATCTTCCTGATGAAGACCGGCCTGGCGTACTTGGGCAGGTCTTTAGCGATGTCTGCCGCCAAGCGATCCAGATCCAGGCTGTCGTCAAGGTCCACAATGCCACACATGCCAGCACGACCCTCTGTGTTTGGAATCTGGTAAGAAACATTGAAAACTGATTACATAGTCCTGCTTGATTAGGTTTTTGCCTTTACTATAGTAGGTTACAAAGGGGTAAGCGCCTTTGTCTCACCTGATGTTAAGTTAAGCGCACTGCACCATGAATCCGCAACTACTGAGAAAAGGCGCCGGTCTTGACCTCGGTGGTGCTGACGTTATTCAGTTGGATAGCTCGCGAGAGACTGACCTCCACTCCATAGACGACGGCGTCTCTCTGGGCGGCGACCCTGGAGACGGCGGCCTCGACCTATTCAGTTGGATAGCTCGCGTGAGACTGACCTCCACTTCATAGACGACGGCGTCCTTTTGGGCGGCGACCCTGGAGACGGCGGCCTCGACCTCGATGGTGCTGACGTTATTCAGTTGGATAGCTCGCGTGAGACTGACCTCCACTCCATAGACGACGGCGTCCCTCTGAGCAGCGACCCTGGAGACGGCGGCCTCGACCTCGGTGGTGCTGACGTTATTCAGTTGGATAGCTCGCGTGAGACTGACCTCCACTCCATAGACGACGGCGTCCCTCTGGGCAGCGACCCTGGAGACGGCGGCCTCGACCTCGGTGGTGCTGACGTTATTCAGTTGGATAGCTCGCGTGAGACTGACCTCCACTCCATAGACGACGGCGTCCCTCTGGGCGGCGACCCTGGAGACGGCGGCCTCGACCTCGGTGGTGCTGACGTTCTCGCCGCGCCAGCGGAACGTGTCGCCGGTGCGGTCGCGGAAGTACAGGTAGCCCAGCTCGTCCGCCACCAGGATGTCGCCTATTAATTTAAGTCTTTAAGTCAATCAATAATTTTCATTTAATATCCTATTAGCAAAATTACTTCGCTTAATTAATGTGGAATTACTAATTACCTTTTCAAAGTACCTATCTGTTCGAATTCAAATAACAAAATAAATATCATGAAACAGTAAACTAACTATTTTCCCATAGATATTTAGCGAATACCGTAGTCCGGTAAACGTTACCATACGGTATGTAGTGTGTGCCTAAATTTTGATATTTAAAGAATGTTTAGGCACCTGATATAAAAGCAGAATCGCCGTAGGTGAACACATCACGTACAACCTTCTTGTCTGACGCTTCTTTGTCCACGTAACCGAGATAGGCTCTCGATGCAAGTTTGGGATTAATTTTTCCTATGAACACTCCAGGCTCACCGGGTTGCGCTAACTGAAATAGTGGGATAATTTGTTTAATTATACTGAACTCATGAACATTAAACAAAATTGTAAAAAATTACTCGCAATCTCTAATAAAACACTTTTTCTATACAACTTGTCTACCATCATACGTGGCTCTCTATGCAGCACGTAGCAAACTTACTGTATTGAATAGGCATTTACCTGACACAGACCACGCGAATTCCTTATTGGTTCACCCGTCTCCTGGTCTACCTTGAGAATGGCTATCGGATAAATAGCTGGAATAATTCTGGATACGAATCCTATTGCGCCCATTTTGTTGTCGACGTTAACTGAAAACAAAAATTCATCATAATAATTCTATCATACAAACAAAGCCCGTTCGTAATTTTATGATTTATATTTTGATTACCGGTAAATAAAGATTTTCAATAACATACCGATATTTGCATTTCCCTCTGTAGCGCCGTAGAATTCTGAAACTTTCTTTATTTTAAACCTTTTGACGAACTCTGGCCAGATCTGAGAACAAAAATATATAATGATTATCACAGTTTATAAAAAACATAGATACATGTTAATTAGTTTTATATTTTTACGGCAATTCTATTAAAATAAATAAGGAGCGACCCTATTACAACTCGCTAATGTTTCATGGGTTTTGCCACTATGGGAAATTACATTATGTTCTGAAGATTTTTCATATGTCATTGCATGTCGTATAATCAGCTCTCACATACACACGCACGCAATCACACAATACCTTACACACACACACACACAAACCCCAACAAAGATGTTTCATATGTCATTGCATGTCGTATAATCAGCTCTCACATACACACGCACGCAATCACACAATACCTTACACACACACACACACTCACACTCAGACACACACACACACACACACAAACCCCAACAAAGATGTTTCATATGTCATTGCATGTCGTATAATCAGCTCTCACATACACACGCACGCAATCACACAATACCTTACACACACACACACACACTCACACTCAGACACACACACACACACAAAACTCACTTTTACTAGTTTATTTATGTAAACCATAGTATCTGGTTTTAGGATTACTTATTTTTATCTGATTTGTTTTGTCGCTTACCGCTTGCTTTATGGCTTAGGAAGCCGACAATTCAGGATTTCCTAGTGTGGGATTCACTTGTTTAGCTTTACTGTTGCATAGCCAAGCTACAAGTTTATATGTTTTTGTTATATAGTTTTAAAAATTGCTGTTGTAATGTTACTTGTTTAAATAAATTATTATTGTTATTATTCTTATGCAGTTACTTACAATTTGTCTCATGCCGTTGCCGTAGACGACGCGAACCTTGTGCTGTGTGTCTATCGGCGATGGAGGAGTCGCCAATATATAACGGCACATTTCACCAATGTAATGGGCCGCCTGGGAAAAGTTCAATAATTAATACATGGGGGCAAAAATAGACCCAAAGAACAGAGTTAAAAACCTCCGATCGAGCCACCTACGTAAGACGTGCGTAAGACGTATGAATTATTAAGGTAAAGAGCAATGCACAGGCTATGGTTATAGTGATGCAAGTAACTTAGTTTTTTATGGCTTAAGAAGGACTAGACTCATTTTTGGAGCCTCAAGACTAGGAGTCAAAAGACTACAACCATGTCGTAAGAGTTTGAGTAATGTAAAAAGAAGTCGAGTAGTCTTTTAAAAAATAACGAACGAGCCGCACAGTAGTCGCTTAAGATGTGTAACTTTTGACATCTCACCATTATGTAGCCAAATAGTCGGTCGAAAACTTTTATTTAACATTTAAGCAACGTTGGAAAGTTCTTAACTGACTTTTATTTAACTTGTAAATAAGAATAATGTCGTTTAATTTGGGCGTATTTTGCGTCTACGTCTACGACTACGTTTATACGACCCACTTTGTAGAACCAACAGGAAATGTTAAACGTTTACTCAACTATCGTACAACGATAATTTGTTACTTGGTACCACTGCTTGTTGTAGTAACCTAAAATTTGGTAGTGAGCTACCATAAACATTATTTTAAATAAGAGATGACGGAGGGTTTGCTATTAACGACAAATCCTACCTACAAAAACTGAAATGAAATAAAAAATGAAAATTAAAAGGCACATCTACAAGGTCTACTTACAGTCGCGTTATATTTGATGCAGTCTTTGAAGTAAGAAGACGCTGAGAATTTTTTCTTGAGGACTATTGTGCAGCCAAAGATAAATGCTTGTCCCATAGTGATGCAACCACCGGCCGAGTGGTAGAGAGGCATGGGGCAGTAGATAATGTCGTTGTGGTTTAAACCCCCTAAAAAGTGAACGCCGGTAGCCATGAACACCATTCTGTAAAAGAAACGGTATTTAAGCATACAATAGGTGAGTGATGCATGATATAGCAAATGTCATAAATGGACCTAGAAATTAAATCAGAATCAGAAAGTGAGATTTAATTACTGTATAGAGCGTATAAAATGTTAGCCAAAGGTTGGGCAAAGGCCTCCCATGCATAGCTACAATTTAACAGTATTGTCGTAATCAACTGTCAACACACTTGTAAAATGCAGGTTGGTGATCACAAAACCGGGATATGCATCGAATAACCCGAAACACTTTACCCATTTGGGAATTGTACCCAGGTCCTCCGGCCCAGCGATTTGCTACTTGGCCAGCAAGGCGTTCATTACATTTCAGCATATCTTCCGGGCCCAAAATCAGGGCAACATCTCTTTATGCCCAAGGGAAAACTTAGTGAAGGCTAAGTTTTCCCTTGGGCATAAAGATATCTGCAATGAGTTATTCACATCCTGAATCAGGACACGCAATCGCACGCAGCACAAAACAAGGAGACCCAGAAGGTAAGCTTAACCCTCTCATAACAGACACGGATCCCGGAACCGATCGGATAACAGCTGAGCGCAGCTGTTGCGAGATTCTGTGTCCGTGTGAGGTAGTCTATTGTGTGTCTATTGTATCCTTGAGCGCATTTGTATGAAGCATCCTTCTGCAGTCTCTTTATTTTGTGCACGCATTTGGATCCAGCAGATCGCAGTTGGGAAAAGGGAAGATAGATGCGCTGGAGATAGAATAGAATACAATAGAATAACATTTCTCTTCCAACAGGGAGAGATAAATAAATAATAAAAATAAAAATTTATTTATTTTCCACCAAAACACTACATGTCTCACCTGTTGTATGAACTTATACTATGAGCTTCTATACAAGAATAACAAAGTTAAGAATATGAAGTGAAACAAAATAAAATATATTGAAATAGAAGTAAAACACGTAATATTTGGGAAGACTGGAGCCTAAGCTAGGGCTGGAGCCTAAGCTAGGAGGAGATGGCGTGAAATCATGCGGAGAGCTGTGCCCGCCTCAACCACTGAACTTGACGACTCAACGTGACCACGACCGCTCTGCCAAGAGCGAATCGATAGAGAAGAAGAAGTTAGATCCATTATCATATTAGTTACCTTGACGAAGATATAACAGCAGCTTTGGGAAGTCCAGTCGTTCCGGAAGTGTAAATGTACAAAATCTTTCCATTGAACCCGTCTCCTTCGGACTTTGTCCAAGCTGCCGGCGGGGTGCTCTCCAGCATTGATGTGAAGTCGTTTAACGACTCCACAACTTTGACGGCCTCATTAGATGTGTTGAGTTTACGATGGGTAAACTTGTACAGTTTCACTGATGAATTCAAATCTGAAGAGATCTCTTGGAAAGCTGAAATGAAAAATTAAAAAATGTCACAAATGTTGTATAAATTATGCTTATGTGTCGGTAAGAAGACAAGTAACAAACAGGTCGATAGAATTGCTTGTTGTTACGGCAATTGCTCAATAAACTAACTATTGTTGATGAACAATAATTATGAATAGCACTTAGATAAGTAGGTATCATGTTAGTACATTTACATAATCGTAATTATACTTTTTTTCTCTCTATGGTGTGGCACATAGGTACGAGAATCAACAAACCCATAAAAAGTTTTTATTGTATATTGCTGTGTTGTAACGTCGATCGATTTCAGTTTACTGTTAAACTGACTATTTAAAAGGAAAAACCGGTCAAGTGCGTGTCGGGCCACGCGCAGTGTAGGGTTCCGTAGCCGATCTTATAATGCGGACTCTGAGAAGAGGGCTTTTATGAATACTTATTTAATGTAGATACTACCAGTTTCACACACCTGACAAAGTTATTTAAGTAGTTCCCAATGATGAATTTGTACTGCGCCAAGTACATTTTATAAGTTGGTCAACTGTTACTCGTCAACTAACTAGCTGTGATAGTTTTCCTTTTAACTTCGTCATTTACTATTTACTACTTACTTTACTACCGTGAATTTTTTCACGTATCCATAAACAACCATTTGGCTAGCAGGGGACAGGGGGGGGGGGGGACACTTGACTCTAACAAAATTTTGCACTTTAAAACTTAATAGTTCACAAACGGATGCCTCAATCAAATAACTGTTTCTACAAAACCGCAATATTTTTGAAATTGCTATCTAACGACACCTTACACTATGGGGTAGACAAGAAAAAATTACATTCCTACTTCACGTGTAGGGGAGGTAAGTTAAAAAATATTTTTCAAAATTTTACTTCTCCACTTGGTCGGCGTGATAGTTATTTACATACTTATATCCATGCTAAATTACAGCTTTCTAGTACTAAGAGTCTATAAGCTAGGCTGGGGACAGACAGACAGACAGACGGACATGGCGAAACTATAATAGAATAGAATATAATAGAATAGAAAAGTTTTTATTAACTTACACACTTAATTATAATACAACATAAATATAATAATACAACAATAAACGAAAAAAAAAAAAATTAGAACAGGCAGTGTGAAGTTAAAGGGCCCTTGTTGACTACGGAACACTAAAATGCCAATAAAAACTAATTCATATTTGAGTAGGTACTTAAACAACTTGATTACAAACATTTCAACCTCAAAACATCCGACTGTTGGACTCAGACCTTCCTACATGAACAGTATTAGTATATATGGAGATTGGGTCATAGCTTACCACGAGTCACCCAACTTCTTACGACAATAAACTGCAACCAATGAAGCACGCATGACCTCGAAGTATTCCGGCATTTCTTAAGTGTAAGTCACTTTCCAGAGCGCAACCCAAAGGCGCAAGCTGCTGTAATATCGAGCTTCTCGATAGGTGCATGCAGCCAAGATATACTTAACTTCACAATTACTATTTTTAACGTTTTATCAAATTTTTATCCAGTCAGAAACTGTAATTAGCTACGAATGTCGTCTTTCGCAAGAAAACTAACAAAAACAGCGACTATTCACATATGTGACGTGACTTTTTAACACGTAAGCTCACTTTGACATGCCGCGACTAAAGGCATTGCTAAAGTTGTACATAACTTTACAACATCGTAAAACAACTTACCAGAATCAAATTCATCTCCGTAGATGACAATGTCGCACTTTGCAATGTTGATGGAGTGAAGGAGAGTGTTGCCGGTCTGGTTGGTGTTGATGAGGGGCGCGACTCCCCCCAATCTCGCGATGCCGAGCCAGATGGCCGGCATCTCGGGGCAGTTACTCATCATCACGCCCACCACGTCGCCTTTCTTCACCCCTTTCGATCTGAGCAAGGCTGAGGTGCGCAGGCTGAACTCTTCCACCTGAAAATGTAGAGTTACTGCTTTAAATTTTGATCTTTGTATTAATAAATGTCATGGGTGGCCTAGTGTAAGCGTTATTTGCCATTTGATTCGATAACGAAAGAGAACGAGAATGTGTATGGCATTCAATCAGTGCCTCTTGTTGACATACGAGGAGAGTAAAAACTGTACCATACAAAATCTTAATGGCAAATAAAACCAGTAGGTAGTAATATGATGCTCTGTTGGATTAATTTTTGAGTAGGCCATCTGCATCTTTCCGGACGCAATTCAGCGCGCAAGGCGTTTTATCCAGTTAAATAATAAAAAATTATGGTGGATTGGTATTGGGAGAAGATCGGGCAGTGAAGAGATCATACATGGGCCGGCCAAACGGGCGTCGCGTCGCGCGTTATAAAACTAATAACTTAGTAGCTAGTTTGTTCAGTTTTTGATTATATATATTTTTTTTAAATATAATTTATTCATGATCATGGATACTAGTCCTTCAGTCGAAAACATAATTTATATAAACGTTTTTCTCCTGTTTTGTTTCCTGTGTGATGGTGATGAATGATAATAGAAATGAGAAGTGAGAAATGATAGACCCCCCAACCCCTCGAGCCCTCGAGTATCTCAGTAAAGATGAGGGACTTTACCTTAGTAAAGCCCCTCAGGACTTATCCTCGCTCGGGCAGACATTTTGAGAGAATTTGAAAAGTGACGTTGCACTGTTTTGTTCCATTTGCCAACACTCATGCACACTCACAAACACTTAACGGTTAAAAAACTATATTTTTTTATACCTGTTGGAAGGTCCACGTGTCGTCTTCGTACAAGAAGCATGCTTTGTGCGGATGCCTCATGACCATGTCGTGGAAAATATCAGGCATGCCGAAATTCTTCTTAGTAAAGTTTCTTGACAATAACAGGATTTTAATGTAGTAATACAGAGCTCTGTGGAAAGAAATATTTTATTATATCTTTGTTAAATCTAATTGAGATAAAGATGAAAGATAAAGAAAGGGACAATTTGATAGTAGTGCTATTTAAACTCCATTCCATGCTCGATGGTATCCTCCACAATCAAAGGTTGGATCACACAATCAAAACTTTGCCGGTCAGCAATTCTGTACTGTGGGTACTATAATACTATAATAAATATTTACTGGCCTTAATCCGTCATTACGTAAAAGCGAAATGTTGTAATATCTGAGGTTATTTTCTTTTTAGGAGCAAACCCTAACTGAACAGAATGTGTAAGGTTTTTAGAGATCACGATAAACGGGTAAAGTTTCGGTATAAGTAGAAAATGTGTACACTCACGTAAAATCCCTGCGCGCTGTCAACGCCGCAACATAGATCCATCTCCAGTAGAAGACGAGTACGTAAACAACGACTAGAATGGCCAGCACAATGAGGCTGGTCTGCCAGTCCTGGAACACCCACGCGACGGCGCAAGCCGCCAGCAGCACGCCGAGCGCCACCACCATCGCTAGTATCCTGCTCCAAGGGATGTTGGAGCCGCTTCCAGCCGATTTACCACGCTCTATGTCCGTGTTTGGTTTGACCTGTCATTATAATGGCCATAATTAGATCCGTGTGGCAGTACGCGCAATAACAATACACAACTTGCTATTGTTTGCAATTTATAAATAGACACTGCATGATTTATCAACACGCGAAGTTTATTATATTTACTATCGTGGTTATCGTGCGTTGAATCGATATAAATAAATATATACTTTTATCTGTGTTTTTCATACAACCTATCACTTCAATAGAACTGTGTGTAGTGATTGGTATATAGCTAATAAGAAATTCACCGTTATCATGTCACTAAGCGTACGCTGCTTGCGATACAGTGAAAAATGGTGATAAAACCTATCAGAATATCCTTTTTTGCCGAATTATGTAGTCGTCAACGTATGTCACAAGATAAATTACTTATTGTAAAAACAAAAAAAACACTCGTTAAATGCCATTTAAATTGACAGTTGTGAATTGTTTACGCATGCAACTTCAATTATTCATATGCATGTCAATCATTTGGCCTGTTTGACTTCTACATTGTATTTTCCGTTTGAATTTCGAATAAAACAATTGACTGATTGATTGTTTGCTATGTTAAAAAGCTGTCTTATCCAGGCACTAACGTTTCAATTTTCTAATCACGTACAATAACTCCCATATTGCCAGGTAAATGACGTCAATGGTTCTTGTGATCAATATAATCTACAATTTATTAAGCGACTTTCAAATCTGCGGTCATAATTCCTACCGCAGTCATGTTGTCACGATGTCTGCGCATCAGCGGAATCGAGCTAACGATGACGTAGACCGAGCGTTGGCCATTCATTAAAACAAAATTAATAACAGTTGTAAGGATGTGGTAAATAAATGGTTGTGGTATAAAGGTCAGTTAGGTAATCCCGTGACCTTGTTTCAATAAATCACAGATACGAGTCTTTAAATTTGACAAGTTCATTGACGTACCGGTTGGAATTGTGCGAGTTAAGCTACTTTCGCAAGGCGGGTCATAGGATTGGTGAACACAAACGCTTATTTCGAACTTCCTTGCCTTTGAAGGTATTTCAAACGGTTGGTACTAATGGCTATAGTAAGATGGTAGTTACTAATACCCTCTGACACATTTTCTGTATATGTGTGAAGCTCACCATCAAGCGGCCCGCGCTAGCTCGTTTGCAGACTTTTAGTTATAAAAAAATAGATCGAACATTGCACCCCTCA
The DNA here is from genome assembly GCA_949315975.1 of Eudonia truncicolella. Taxonomy (NCBI): domain Eukaryota; kingdom Metazoa; phylum Arthropoda; class Insecta; order Lepidoptera; family Crambidae; genus Eudonia; species Eudonia truncicolella. Next base: position 13,995,149 of record OX438828.1, read on the forward strand.
TTCTTCGAGCGGTTCATACATTTAAGTCCAACTCCAAAACTTAGCTAACTCTTGGACCGTCTATTCGAGGTTTTGTTACGTTGTAACTAGGTACCTACTATTTAAACTGTGTTTTTTGGGATTGGGGCAAAGGGCACGATATCGTCGGCAAACCGGAAATTGGTAAGTCGCTTGCCACCACAAGTCGATGCCCTCTGATGCTAATAGCCCTGGGGAGAGATTTTTAAATCGCACCCACTGCCTCTCGAAATAAAAAGTGGCATGAAATAAAATATATTAAATTATTAAAATAGAGTTAAAAAGTGTTTTTTTTTGCAATTTGATTATTAAGATACCTATAAACCGTTCGAGAATTTTCAATGTCATAAATACGTTACCAGTGACTTTGAGTAAAAGAAAAGGTGAGAATTAGTCTCTGGTTCAAAACAAATGTAATGTAATGTATAACTATTATGAAAAAGAAACCCCCTAAGTTAAAACTGAAAAATGTTTGTAACATTATTTAATTACCATAATAGAGCTACACTGGCAAAGTGCTGAGTGTGAGTTTTTTCCTCATTCTATAATGCTAACGAAAACGAAATGTGTATCGATCGTTTGTCACCAATCACTAATAAATAAATAAATAAATAAAATAGAAAGCATTTATTTCAATCAACTTTACATGGATCATATTGGAAGAAAATATTTGTTAGAAAAAACAAAAAGCTTAGAGACTAGTGTTAGTAAAATTATTGGACATATTCATGGACTACGCATCATAATCACCCTGCGCACCATACATCTCCATATGGGTGAGTTGTACCTGTCGGCCACCGTCGTCTGAATGCTGTTGCCACTGCCTCGCAATCTGTTTATCAGGGATAGGTATTGTCGTTTTGCAAATGATGGCATGGAAGCCATCAGCACGACATTCTGTAAACATCCCTGATGCGCTGCAGAAGCGCGGCAGCCCCAACAACATTCTGAAGCAGGAGGTAAAGTACCAATGCCAAACAAATTCTTGTTTTCGTTAACGAATTGCTAAAAAACCTCGCACTGGGCACCCTAATGTTGTGAATGTTAATGTTTTCAGAATGTAATTATAAAAAAACACTTAACACACTTATAACATTCAATGTCTAGGTTGATATCGTGTGCAAGTATAAGTAGGTAGATAGATACCGATAGAGACCTTATAATAATTGATCATAAATTGATTTAATGATAATTGATTTGACGCGAAAAAAATGGCATGGTCAATTAAACTTTATCTCATAAACTCTCTTAACTGATCTTTAGTATTTGTAAAAATATTATGATCAGATGTTAATGACGGTAGTTGTTGACATTGAATTGGCGCCTTTGGCTTTCAAAGTAAAAAAGTAAATAGTGTTGAATAATTTCGGCGGGCTGGTTAGAACCACGATAGCTCAATTGGAAGAGCACCTGACCCGGTATGTCAGAAGGGTGCAGGTTCAAATCCTGCTCGTGGAAATTTTTTCAACATTTGTGTTTTTGTAATTTGTTTCGCAACAAAATTTGCGTTAAAATTATATAAACAAAACAAAAACATTTTATCTCATAAATAAAACAATATGGAACTGGTTAGTATTTTAAATCGTCGACGGTCATTAGATCACTCATCATCATCATCACATATTCATAATTCGTTAAACTAACGCCGCTAAAGTTTAATTATACATAGAGAAATACTACAAAATATAAGTTTATATATTTTGTAGTATTTCTCTCTTTCTAGTAATACATATATATATATTAAATAAACAATTGTGTAGTCGTGTACCTATCTCCTTTGGTTGAGATGATGATGATGATATTTATTTACTAAGTGAATAAATAAATGTATTTTTTTATACGACTGAAACCGGTAGGTATATGAATGTCTTCGGCTATATAGCGAGAAAAGTAAAATTTTTATGGCCCAAAGGTTACTGGCAATATAATTTATCGTTATAACAACATCAACAAGTAAAGATTAAAAAAATGTCAATAGAAATATGAAAAGTAGAATTTGGAAAACAAAATTAATACGTAATATTCATGTATCTTTATATGTATAGTGTGTATTGTCATATTTTATGAGAGCATAAATTAGTACACACGGCGGCAGATCAACCTACCCAAACCTGTCAAATTTCTCCAATGAATATTGATCCTTATACCAAAATTAATCGTAGAAATTTGAGTTGAGTTTTGGGTAGGTTGATCTGCCGCCGTGTGTACGTCGAACTAATCTGTTGTCTTTATTGTTAACTAGCACTTTTCCCGCGACTTCGTTCACGTGGATGTCGTATTTTTGAGTAAAAATTCAATAAAAATGTAAAACCATAATCATGAAATTCAACACTTTGATTCCCAAATGAAAAAAAAAACTCGCGACAATTAATGTAGCATACTATTAACCAAATTTTTGCAATTGGCCATTAGATTCTAGAGGGGTTACCTAATTGAGTGCGAAAGCCGTACATCGAATTTTGTTTTTACGAAAACCTTTCAACGACATCTCTATACTGCAAAATCGTTCGCAGTATAGTTGTTCGATGTGACAGAGCATCGCAGTAACAAGGTGTCAATTGAACAAGGCTTCGCAGTATAGAGATGTCGTTGAAAGGTTTTCAAAATCAAAATTCGATGATACGACTTTCGCACTCAAGTAGGTAACCCGCTCTTGAGATTACCCTCCTCAATAAAGTAACAAACGTTACCTCTTTATTAATAGTATAGATTGCTAACGAACACATCTCTACACATCTAAGTGTCACCCAACAACAAAAAATATATGCATGTAGTAGGTACCTACACACACCTAATAAGTTATAGCTAAACCGTCATAACTCCATTAGCCATTGTGTTGCAACATCAAAACCATCATTATGTCCATCCTCGCAAATCACCGCGTTATGAAACATATTTCATGTTAATTGTTTTTATGACACTTTATGGTTCAAGGATTTCAATTGTTTCATAAAACGTGTAGAACTAAGCTAAAGAGTCTTAAGAACTAAACTAAATAGTAATTCTCCTAAGTAAATATTTTTGATAACTGTAATATTAATCTTAGCGGTCTAGTGGTTAGACCACCATATATTTTTTTTGTTAATATTATGAAGATGATAATAGTAATGCGATGTGAGAAATGACATACCCCCAACCCCTCGAGTACCTCAGTAAAGATATGGGGCTTTACTAATACTAAGACCTCACGCGGACTTCTTAAGAGAATTTGAAAAGTGACGTTGCACTGTTTTCTTTTTGTTAGCAACACACGACCACTTTAAGATTAATTCAAAAAATTCAAATTTCAAAATCATTTATTCTGTTTAGGCTACAAGTAGCTTTGTGTCACTATGCCATCGGTTCGTAAGTCTACTCTGGGCGGGAGATCATGAAGAAGCAACTCAAGCAAGAAACGGCAAGAAACTCAGCACGTGTCCAGCAATAATCCACTATTATCTCGCATTAATATTCTACATAACACAAATTTTAGAAAATAAAACAAAACCGCAAACGTTACTTCACTTTCCCACCGAGAAGTCTAATAATATATTTATTAGTTATTTTTTAAAAAGCCGGAATGCGTTGTGTCATACCATTATTTAACTGAATAGATTACAGAGCAAATAAATCAGATAGCTGTGGCGCAGATAATGTAAAGCTTTAAAATATATTTAAACTACTATTTGGCAAAATTTGCAAACAACTTATGTTTTTAGGGTTCCGTAGTCAACAGGGAACCTTTATAGTTTCGCCATGTCCGTCTGTCTGTCCGTCTGTCTGTCTGTCTGTCTGTCCCCAGCCTAGCTCATAGACTCTTAGTACTAGAACGCTGTAATTTGGCATGGATATACATATTAATGACGCCGACAAAGTAGTGAAGTAAAATTTGATAAATATTTATTTTATGTTATTCCCCACACGTGAACTGGGAACGTAATATTTTTCTTGTCCACCCAATAGTGTGGGGTGTCGTTAGATAGCAATTTGAAAAATATAGCGGGTTTGTGAAAGTTTTTTGATTGAGGCATCCGTTTGTGAACTCTTAAGCTTTTAGTGCAAAATTTTGGTTAGAGTCAAGTGTCCCCCCCCCCCCCCTGCCAGCCAAATGGTTGTTTTTGGATACGCGATTTGTTAAGCAATTTCCTCATTAGGAACGATTGTTTTTGCTGTATGGTAAATACCATACAGCAAATGATCAGAATATTGGGCTAAGGAAATCCTTAGTCCAATATTCTGATCATTATGACAACAACGCACGGTAGCAAGAACTGGGTTCAATGCATCCGTCGGATTGACGTCATCGCCTAACATGATTGACCTTGGATTTAAAAGCTCTTATAACTTTAAAATCTAGACCCCTTCACTTAAATAAGGACTCATTTCCTGTACAAATTATAGATTGTAGGGCAAAATACCCAATGATTGACAACTTAGGAATTGTTTTCTAAAGTTTACGCTACGTTACACTACGCACTAAAATGAATCCCGTTCCGATCCCAACCCCTCGGAAAATCTAGTAGGGAAAGGGTACACTCAAGGGTACTACACGCTTGCGTGATTTTGGAGACAGTTTCCTGATTGCCTTAAATTGGGCTTTTTTGGGAGCGGCGAGGAAGTGTGAAACGAATCACCTTCGGAGGTTTTCTATATACATGCGTATAGGTAACATACGCTATATTAATTTTTTTTATGAGAAAAAAAAATTATAAATGTTGTACAAACGGAAGACAACGAAATCAATGCGAACGAAGTCGCGGGCTAAGGAAGTGCTAGTTATTTATATATATGATATATCTAGACATAATTTTGTAATCGTCACAATATAATCTGTAAGTACCTACTTATATAGTTTTTTTTTTATTTTTGACATCCGGAATGCTCTAAGTCCGGGACTTATTTGGCCTTTATCTCACTTGATGGTAAGTGGCGATAAGATAAATATTCAGAATTAAATTTCAAAATCCAAAATTCAAAATAATTTATTCAGTTTAGGCTACAAGCTCTTATCCCATATGCCCATAACTATTTTTGCAAATCCGATTTTTACAAATTTTTAGATTTTTGTCCTTTATCAATGTAACTTCAGAAAAAATTTTTTTTTTTTTACAACTGAATGTCCGTTTTCTTCAGTGGGTCGCTAACGACCCCTTGGGCACATCTGGTTCAAAAATTGCTTAGATATATAGGTAGAATAAAACAGTGCTGAGAGTGATAGAGGCTATTTTATTTAAAAAATAACTAAACATGGAAAGCTTCAAAACATTTGTCACGAAGATTGAAATTGCACTTTTTACATATTTTGACGGTTTTGTTTTTGCATAATGCACATCTACGCCTAACCTGACCAGTCAAAATTATGTAATCTGCTGCATGTCTCGTCACACTGACATGAACACCGGTCGCTACGTGAAGTTGTGGTTTCGCTGGTCTAACTTGTATCCTGGTTGTACCATACTTCATTAGTAAAGATCTTGCAACAAATCGGCGAAACTCCAGGGTATCAACGGTAGCTCCAAAAGATCTTGCAACCATAGTTGAATTATTCATAACAACATTTATCAACCAAAATAATATAGGGATATTGGAATTATGAAGGAATTATGAATTTCTTCCCTCTCATTGCTATACGATATACCCCTATTTTACCATCCAAGCGATCGACGCCACCTATAAATGTATTGTATTAATGTATAACATGAGGTTGATCAATATCAATCCTACGTTTCGCGGCGGCAGAATACCTCTGTACTTTTTGAATTGGATTTACTCCATATTCGTTAGACAAAACATTAACAATATTATTGTCATGCCATCTTACGGCGCTAATATTGTCGTTTTGATCGAGCCTATGATCATAATAACCTCTTGGATGTTTTTACAGGTCTTTAATCTTTTAGTGGGCAGTTATCCATTCTGTTTTGGCATGCAGTAACTGTTATTTGGAGGAGGTTTTCTGTTCTCTAGAGGAGCTCGATGGCGCAGTAGTTAACGCGCCATCGAGCTGAGGTTAGGCAACTTTCGCATTGGCCGGGCATCGGATGGGTGACCAAAAATGTATCATCTCGAGTTCCTCCGTGCTTCGGAAGGCACGTTCAGCCGTTGGTCCCGGCTGCATTAGCAGTCCTCAACAACCACCAATCCGCACTGGGCCCGCGTGGTGGTTTATGGCCCGTTCTCCCTAACCATCCATAGGGAAGGCTCGTGCCTTAGCAGTGGGAACATAAATGAGTTGATGATGATGATGATGATAACCTGTTATTTTGATATTTTTATCCTGTAAACTACTCAACAAAGTCGGTGACGTAAAGAAATTGTCACAGTATACCGAAAACGAAGTGTATGGGTTCACATTCTGTGTCATATATGTAAGTTTTGTTACTACATGCTCATCAAGACCGAGACCTGCATTTATTCTTTCTGTTCGTCCTTCGAAAAAAGTTCAGCCAGCAGACAGTATCCATGTCGCGTAGCTGCAACCCAAAAATTGGTAGAACTCTTGCCCAGCGGGTCGTTATCGACCCATCAAAGTAATTACTTTCATTTAGCTAACAAATTGAAAATTCATCTAAAATTTTATGACTACATCACGTAAAGGAACAATTGAACTAAATAAATTTTCTGTTTCATTATAAATACTTATAAAAATAACATATAAAACTTACATTATTGTGCGCGCGAACCTATAAAATCACTACACCAGAAAAATACAAAATTTTAAATAAATTTAACTACCTTCAAATAGATGCACTTTTTTCTGACTGTTAAATAATAAATATTTATCGATAGTGTTGCTATTCACTGCGTAAAATATGGTTTCATAATTGAATTATGATTATTTGTTTACGTAAAAAAAACTAAACGTCTATGGTCGTTTTCGACCCCTTGGGAATATATGGGTTTTAAACGTCATAAGCCATCGGTTCGTAAGTCTACTCTGGGCGGGAGACCTTGTACTGCGAAGAACCGGCAAGAAACTCAGCAAGTGTCAAGCTCTTTTCTCCCTTACAGCGTCCAAATTATTGGAAAATGCCCTATCTTATAAAGACACTTTCCATCACAAATAAAAACACAAAATATTATGGATAATCACAACATATTAAAAAAAATAAAAAATAATAATAATAATCACCAAGAGACTAGACTTGTATTGTATTATATAGCATTAATCTGCTTTGTACTCGTACCAATGACTTTCATATGTTATTAGGAATATCGTCTAAGAACCGACAATCTCAAAATATGGTATTGTTTAAAACATTTTGATTGTATTAAAACGTATTATGATGACACAAATGTTATTAAAATAATAAATGGGTTATTGCAAACATACGCAACCTTAAGCAATAGCTCTAATTAAACAAATGATAATGATAACAATAGGAACACTGAACTTAGTTCAATAAAAATAAAAATAAATAATGTTATTTGTTTATTTTATTAGTCAGGTAATAAATCGCTTTTCTATTCAAAAGACTTCAACGTGATAAGATTGCTAATGGATAACAATTTAAAAAAAAAATTACATTAAATAAAAGCCGGGTGCCACCTGCGGAGGCTGGTCTGCTCTTGCATACTTTTCTTTTTTTATTATTATTGACTATAGTTTAACTTTGTTTTTTTCTTAGACAATTTTTGACTTTTATTAGTACCTACTGTATGACATTGTGAAAATTAAAACTGGTAACTGATGTTTTGCAAAATTGTTGAGAATGTTTTAATATTTAGTGTTTTATTTGTGACGGAAAGTGTCCTTTCATGATAGGGCATTTTACAATAGCTGACGCTGTAAGGGAGAAAAGAAATGCCCTTGCTGAGTTTCTTGCCGGTTCTTCTCAGTACAAGGTATCCCCCCGCCCAGAGTAGACTTACAAACCGATGGCATAATGACGTTCTAAAGAGCTATTTGTAGCCTAAACTGAATAAATGATTTTGAGTTATGAATTTTGAGCTAAATCTGAACGCGCAATGTTGCAGTGGCAACGTAAATAACACTACACAGCTAAACTAATAGACAAATTGTCTGGTTTGCACTAATAATAAATAATTTTGTACGATAACTTAACATATTCATGGAAATTACTTACCTTACATTACCTTACCTATTAAACATATACAGTGGTCGTCTTAATTCGATCGTAATTCACAAAATATACAATGTTTATACAATGTAATGTAACACATCACATCATTATCATCATCATCTCAGCCAAAAGACGTCCACTGCTGGACAAAGACCTCCCCCAAGGATCTCCACAACGACCAGTTTTGTCCGGCTCGCATCCAGCGGCTTCCCGCGACCTTTATCAGATTAGGTCTACCTTGTTGGAGGCCTGCCCACACTGCGCTTTCCGGTACGCGGTCGCCACTCGAGGACTGTTTCGCCTCAGCGGCCTTCAGTCCTGCGAGCGATGTGCCCATTTACACATGGGCATGGGATGTGCACATTTATACATACATTTTATCTATGCCCACTCCTTCTCCAATATCTAATACTCTTAGACGAGCAATTCTTCATATATATAATTTGAATATCGGAAACGGCATTTTTAGAAAACATAAAAAAAATAACGAGCAAAACTCGGTCATCCAAGTACTGAACTTTAACTATGCTAAATCTCAAACCCCTCCGTAAGCGCAGTTTGCATAAAAAGCCGCACTAGGTTTTTTATTTACGTATTAATAACTATACAGATGGAATGTATGACATGTTTAAAAAAAATGTATTAGCAACTATATAGGCATCACCTATTAAAGTTGTCTATAGTTTTAGAACGGTTTTCTCTGGTGTTCACTTGAAAGAATCACGCCCTCCGCCATATAAGCTAAGCATCTAAGCTTGAGCTTATCCCTATCATGAAAGGACACTTTCCGTCACAAATAAAACACTAAATATAAAAACATTCTCAACAAGTTCTCAATTCGACTGTATTTTTTTTATGATTGTTACCTCAAAACTTTCGACTGGGTCAGCCGATGTTGATGATTCTTTATATATATATTTTTATTGCACAAAAAACACACATACAGAGAACAGTTTACAAACAATGGTCAGCAAAGGTTGACTTATCTCTAAAAGAGATCTCTTCCAGCCAACCTAAGGTGGAATGGGAGCATCATGTTTAAAAAGAAGCGACAAAAGTGCAAACAAAAATATCTTCTTCTTATTTCTTTATTTTTAATATAGTAAATACTAAAATCAGCTGCTAACTCCTATTGTTTGTGTTGTTGCGACACGCTTCGTTCGTAGGCGGGGTCCTGATTGACCTATTGTTTGTTTTTTATTTTTATTTTTATGTATAATATTAGTGTGTGTGTGGTCAATAAATATTTCGCTATCTCTCTCTCTATTTTTAATGATTCGAATACTGGTGCCACTACCCTTTTTGGACTCTGGTTTAATCATCTTGGACCCTCGTGCTTCGGAAGGCACGTAACCCTTTTTGGACTCTGGTTTTATCATCTTGGACCCTCGTGCTTCGGAAGGCACGTAAAGCCGTTGGTCCCGGCTGCATTGGCAGTCGTTAATAACCACCAATCCACCTGGGCCCACGTTGAGGATTATGGCCCCTCCTTGTGGTGTTTCCATCCACAAAGCTATGTGGACTTAAAATGAGATGATGTTGATAATAAATTTCTATTCGTTTTGTAACAGTTTAACTTACCTCATTTTTTTCCTGGTTCATATTATTCATGTTGCTATCGACAACAGACATACTCGTTGATTATCCTCACAATGAAATAACCAAAAAGTTTATTTGTGGCTTCTCGAAAGTTTACAAGGATATCCTTATAATTACACTGTCCATTTTTAATTTCGCCGAACTCTTCCCGCACACTTTTGCAGGATTAGAATCACTTATCACCTGAAACAAATAAATAACATATTTAAAGTTTAACTGAGACGAGACATTGAAATAAAATAAATATGAAATGCTTCATTCAATTCATTGACGACCTCCGTAGCCAAGTGGCTTGCACGCCGGACTTTGGGCGGCGCCAACTCCGAGGTCCCGGGTTCGATTCCCGGTCGGGTCTATGTTCAAAACGAACTTTTCGATATTGTTTTCTAAAGTTTACGCGAACACTACACATTGAAATGAAACCACGGACCCTGCAAAGGGTTCGAAACGTCAGGATAAACATTAATTAAAACTAATGTGTAAAATAAACGCGAGTAGATCCGTAAAAGTTGTTTGATTTCAATGAACTTTTCGATATTGTGTCGGGTCTGGGTGGTTGTGGTACCGTCGTTGTTTCTGATTTCCATGAAACGAGTGCTTTAGCTACATAGCTTGGGATCAGAACAATGTATGTGTGATGTTGTCTCATATAAAAAAATTAAAAAAAAGATACATCTTTACATAGAGGCACCAGCGAGCGTTCGACACTTTAAGTCCAGTGTCCGCCATATTTTTCTTTGATTTTCAGTTAAATTTTACGGAATGTATTGATACGGGTCTGTTTTCAATTGTTTTAAAGTCTCAAATCAGTTGGTGATTCCTATTTTTTTTATATTAAAAGGAGGCAAACGAGCTGGCGGGCACCTGATGGAAAGTAATCAGCGCCGCCCATGGACACCCGCAAAACCAAAGTAATTGTAGATGCGTTGTCGGGCTCGAGGAAGGTGTTGGATCTTGAGGAGGGAGTTGGAATTGGGAGGGGGAGAGATGGGCCTCCGGGACTTTCACTCACCGGACGAAACACAACAGCAACGTGTGCCATTGTTTCACGCCGATATTCTGTGAGAGGGTGTTATTGGCCCATTTTCTGCTGCAACGTAGCGTGGCTCTACCACAGGCAAAAAATAATTTAATCATTAAAGAAAAAAAGTCGATTGCTGGTTCCTGTAGTTGTCGACGACTGGTACCACTACCCTACCTAATAAATTAAGTTTAAAATTTAGAGAGAGAATCGTGCATATAAACAACGGATTAAGTTTATTTTCAATTAATATTTATAACTCCGTTTAGATCGAACAATAGTATTTTGTAAGTACATATTTGGTGTCTGTACAATTATTTGAGTATGAGATGATGAGATGACCTTCAACCTATATAGGAAGACAATTTTGAATTTAGTATTTGCCCTGAATCAACGGCTGTATTGCATATATGTATACTTATTTATCTCGCAACGGGTAAGAACCTGTTGGTAAGTGACGATAAAGTCGAAAATATAAACGCAATTCACCCGGCACCCTAAATCACTAAGTTACTAGCTATCTCGAAACTGTCGGAACACAGCCATTTTATTAAAATTAATGTTATAGTGGCAGACTTTAATGAATAGTGGAAATAAGACAAGCTGCTCTGTGGTCTAGTAGTTAAGACTACCGGTCTCAGGTCCAGAGGTCACGGGTTCGATTCCATCACCATTTTAGCTATATATGTCGCCATACCACCAATGTCTGTAGCATTGTTGTGTTTCAGCAGCTAGAGATAAGAGCCATAAGTGTATTAGTAAATGAGGATTCCCGGTGAAGTGTACTTCAACATTTCGGTCTTCATCACTTAACGTCAGATGAGAAAACCGGGTCTTTATGTTACGTCTTCCCAATACATTTACCTCGAGTGTGTTAATTCTAAATTCGTTTTGTTAAATATTTTTCAGATGAATAACACAAATTAAATAATAGTTAACTACTCACTATGCCACACACTTTAGGAATATACAGAGATCCAATAGGGAACATTTAAAAAAGACGTGTAATCAAATATGTAATCAATTTATTTTTAGACTTTGGACTTTGGTTGGTTCACTTTGGAGAGTTTGAAATCGCGTGGAAAAGTAGCCCATCTATTGCTCCGTTTTTTATTTTGGAGAGTTTGCTGATTTCCTTAAACTGTATTTTCAGCATCAGCGGGCTTTTTTGGGGGCGGCGAGAAACTTAAAGGGTTCTTCAAGCCGTGTGAAACGAATCACCTTCAGAGGTTTTCCACGCACTAGTGCGTGTCTCCGTGGCCCGTGCCCCACTAGATTCTCCGAGGGGTTCGGATCGGATCGTCTATTGCTTCGTGTTGACGTAAAAACAAACACACTTACACGTTTATAATAATCAACAACATTTCATTGAACGTCTATATAAGGCTAGCTAATTAGCTATAGATTATATAATGAAATAGTTAAGTATCCAGTTCTTAACAACAAATTTAATAATTATCATAATTATATAGTTTTATTTCGTTTTGCACAAAGCTCAATTGTATGTCTCACTTAAAATAGAATGATCATGCTGCATCGAACAGAAACGGCGTTGTTTTTTTTCGTTCAATACAGCGAACTGTGCCCAGCCAAGGTCAAAATAAAAGAGCGTCGAAGGCATGCATCGGCTAAAGTGTTCAGAAAGGAAAGTGAGAGTCAGTCAATGACCCTTATGACAACAGTCATAATAATAATATCCCAAAGAGCCACCGCCTAAAGCCACACTTTAGACATTTATTTAAAACCATTCTTAATAAAGTTAATTCTCTCCATTATTTAAAAACAAAAATTGTGTTTGAATGAAGGTCAAATATGGAATGAAAATTCGTAATTAAAATAAATTCGTTATTTTCAAATCAAATTAAACTCAAATATGTGAAATTCAACTTAAAAACCAAATCATGGTATTATTCATGTAGTTATCAAATGCTATTCGTAGCTATCATTGTCTGTAGAGGCAGTAGAGAGCCATTTTGCTAGACCTACGAGAATAAGCGAAAGAAGAAAACTCAAGGCTAACGTAGTTTTTCTTATAACCTTAGTTACTACATACTGATAGCAATATTGGAGTTTTAAAGGGAAGGCTGGTTGATTTACGAACATTTGGAATTCCAAATGGCAAATCAGAAAAACTAATTCAACATTAAAAAAAATTATTGCTTTAAAAAACAAACGAGTATCGCACTCTATGACCGCACAATTTTTCTTTAAATGAGTCATTTGAAACGAGTTACTATTAGAAACGGTTTTATGGCAAAAAGTCTTGTGGTGCGATGCTAATATTGACGTTTTCGGCGGAAACAGTATTTGGCGGTTCAACAATAATGTTGAATGTTAAAGATCTGAAGCAAACAGCGAGGCGTGTTTCAACTTTAACATAATTATTAAACCATAAACAGTCTTTGAAGTTTTTTTTAAACTGTTTTCTATGAATATATTAGCGACATAGCACTTATTATGTACTGACTGAGTTACTTAACACGAAATCTCATTAAATATAAAGTCTACAAAGTTGAGACTTAACAAATACAATACAGACTGTGAAAAAACCTGCTAAAAAGATTTTGAATAGCATGTTTTTTTATTCTCCATTCTATTTAAAAAACGGTCTTTTAAAAAAAATATGAATATTGTATTCTAGATACCTACTAGAGACTTGGAGTGAATTATAAAAACAAATAATCATTTAAAATATGTAGCACATTCGTAATTTTCAGTCCAGTAACAGAATATTTTTTTTATAGAAATTACATTAAATAATGTCTTTTTTACGAATTCTTTTTTCAGTTGATGGCTTGGTGCGACTAGCACATAAAAGTTACCTTATATGAAAACATTATCAAGATCGCCATATTCTAATAATTTTTACTGCACACTAAGTAAAAAAGAAAAAATATATAAAAAAATAGTAAAAAGTTCTCTATTCTAACAGATGTTTCAAATCTGTTGGATGCTGGGGTCATTTCTTCCCATTGTCCTATTTAGAGTTAGACTACTGCGAGTTTTATTCGCCAATCGATCACGTTAAGGAAAAGAAAACTTGCATTGAAGCGTTGAAGCATCGCGCCATCAAACGACGAGAGTTAAAATTTTGCCATACAAATCCTAGTTTTCGTTAAAACGTGATCGAACGGCGAATAAAACTCGCACTAGGTACCCTGAGATTTGGTTTTCCCGAAGAACTTTCAAGCTAGGTTTAATAATACGCGAAGGAAATGGTTATGGTTATGGTTGACTGAAAGAGAATGCCTCAGGCATTAAGTCCGCCATGTATATGCCATGCAGAATAACAGCGCTTCTGTGTCATTCTGAACATCCATGGATGACACAGCAGCTTATGCTGGGACTGGGCCCTTTAACTTCACACTAACTACCTATTTTATTTTCTGTTCTTTTTTTTCTGCCTGTTTTAATATTTTTTCCTTTATTGTTGTATAATTGTTATAATTAAGTGTGTATGTTAATAAAAACTTTTCTATTCTGTTCTATTCTATCCTATATGATGTAAAAGTTTTAAATAAATAAAGAATGGCTTCGTCTCTACACTGAGGCAAGTTTTTTTGGACCCCTTGGAGAATCTATAGTAGGGCACGGGGACACGCACTAGTTCGTGATGCCGTTCTCTCTAGAGAACCTCCGATGGTGATTCGTTTCACACGGCATGAGGAACCCTTTAAGTTTCTCGCAAAAAAAGCCAGGTAAAGCTGAAAATGTCATTTGAAGCAATCAGCAAACGCTCTAAAAAAATTGTAAATTTAAATGTACAGACGCCTGTCCAATCCAAAACTGTAAAATTTCTTCAATACATTTTCAACCATATGATTAAAGCATAAAGTTCAAAGTCTATTGAGGAAATTTGACAGTTTGTGGTAGGTGGATGTGCAGGCGTGTGTACATCTTCAAGTCATGTTCGAGTTTTAATTTAATTCGAGTAATGTGTGAACAGGATATTTTAATTAGCTTTTCACACATGATGTTTAATCTAAATATTAGTCTAATACATTCAAGGATGCGTCTATACTTGTTGAAGTTTATTTAATTAACTACGGTGCATATGCATGAGTTTACTAACTTACCTTTAATGGACATGCATAAGTACTCAGTTTAAGAACACAAAGTTTACCATTGTTTAACTGTTTAATTAAATGTCGGACTTCAATGAAACGATATGTATAATTATTATATAAATGTTTTCATTGCTTTGAATTGAACTGACACTTAGATTGAAACAATATAAAAGGTTTTATAAAATGTATAAAATTCTATACTCAATTTGTATGTTGTTTTGTGACGAAAAGCCAAAGAAAGAGTGAAAACAAACGCTCTTGCTGATATTCTTGCAGATTTGTCAGAGTATACTGTAGGCTACTTTGAACTACTATTTATTTACTATTATTACTTAAATATAAAGTTACAACTAAATTACAATATTCCCGCCACGCAACCCTCATTATTGGAGTGTGTTCATAGAGTCTAGTAACATAATGAAATCGAAACTTAACAACTAATGAAATACTTAGTACCTGCTTTAGTAATATACGGAAACTGTAAATATTAGTAAACTTAAAGTATCTATTAAGTAGTAAAAAACAAACAATAATATTAGTTTCAATTCAACGACGGTAAATGCACTTCTCGTGTATGATAAATGCTAGAAACCCTATTTGCCCAATATCTTAGTAATAAAACAATATTGAGATAGGTACTGTTGGTACGTTACATTCCATACAATATAATCATTCTCAATAATCATCACTACAAAGTATAAAACAAAGTCGCTTCCCGATGTCCCTATGTATGTAGGTATGTATGTATGCTTAGATCTTTAAAACTACGCAACGGATTTTGATGCGGTTTTTTTAATAGATAGAGTGATTCAAGAGGAAGGTTTATATGTGTAAATATATGCGTAATATAGTAGAGAAACACTGATCGTTTTAGAGGTTTCACATTTTTTTGCGCTAACATTGCAAACGCTGGCTGAACCCTACGAGATATATCAAAATAATGTACTACAGTATTGTACACCTTAAAAAGGTCTACAAAAAAAGTCCGCAATAGTATATGTCTATCTCTTAGGGATAACCCACCATATTAATTTTTTATCTTTTACTTTTTACGAGAAATAATGGCTTATTTACCTTTACAGCATGTAGTTTAAATGAATATTTTCGAAGATATTACAGATTTAAAATGCAGGGACATAGCGGTTGCGTGTATCAGCATTGCACCCGTGCGAAGCCGGGGTGGGTCGCTAGTCAATTATAAAAATGGTTTGAGCTTTGTTTGTACAAAATGTAGACGTATATTTATTATCGATTACCCATACACAGCACCATGATTACTGTGCCATGATCCAATCGATTGAAATGAAGTTCGATAATACCCACTACGAGTACGTATAATAACATTTTAATGTACTGATAAACGATACATTACATTATTAATGTAAAATTAAGTTTTTATAGTCCACTTATCCTTATCTCTTAAATAAAAAAAAGCCTATATAATACCACTGGACGTAGGCCTCTCGAAGCTGCCTGCTCTTGTATAATTTAGCTTATATTGTAAGCATATTGTTTCCTAAAGTTTACGGGAATGGGTACATTGAAATAAAATTTACTTTAACGGATCTACTCGCGTTTCATGTTCATCCTGACGTTTCAACCCTTTGCGGGGTTCGTAGTCACTAAGGTGTTGGTGCGCTCATAATTAGTTGGTAACTTGCATACCTACCCTCATTATTTTAATCGGGTGGGTTTCGTTTTACGGAGAAAGAGCTTATTGTATCTTTCGTTCTGGCAGTATGGTGTTTTTAGGGGGTGGCAATTAAGACTTTGTAAACGCGAATAGATCCGTAAAAGTTATATCGTCATTATATTGTAAGTTTTATAAAGAACGATCGTGACTTCATATAATTCAGACAAGTCGATACAGAATCGCACTACAGTTTCACTGAGCGTGAAGGCTGTCGAAATCTGATTATTACATCGTGAAAGCAAACGATCACCGCCGCATTACCGGTGAAAGCCAAAACACCACGCCACCATACAGCTGGCGACACGTCATAGCGTCTTGTACTGCGTTCCGTCTCACGAGAGTCATTGTCTCGGTCAACCCGTGGTTTTTATTACATGGCCGGATTTCTCTTTACGGATTCGTCTCTCATTCCTGAGTGCTGAGTATGAGTTTTATTTACCATTCGATCAAACTGCCACAGAAAGTCTCATTCTGAATGAAACATGCACACACATTTTAACCGCCTTTGTGGTCTAGTGTTAGCCACTAGACCACCGGTTTAGACCTTGAGGTCCCGGGTTCGATTCCCAGCGGGGGGTACATGTTTGTGTACTCGGTTTGGTTGGTGGTAGGGCTTGTTTGTCCGCCTGGCTAGCTACCACCATCTTATATAAATATGTCGCCATAACATCAATGTTTGTAGCATTGTTGTGTTGGCAGCTAGAGATAAGATAGCCAGTACCTCACTAGTTGAGGACCCCGGGTGAAGTGCGCTTCCATCATTGGCCTTATTATCACTTAATATCAGGTGAGATCAAGGCACTGTGCTTACCCGTTAATATAAAAAAAAACATCACCCTGAGTGTATAATGCGAGTTTTATTTGACATTAGATTACGTTAACGAAAATCGAAAATTTGTGTTACATTGAAGCAGCGGCGCTCCGGGTGACAAATGAGGAGGTGAATTGCCATCTGGCCAAAGAAATCTCGTTTCGTGTTTCGTGTTCACGTTTAAGTGACGAAAAAACGTTGAAAAAACTCGCAATAGTTTGAAACCCTGGAATATGCTGCAACACCAACTTGCCACAAATATAGAGCTGTTTAAATCTCATGCAAATTGAAATTGACTAAAACTCTGTTGAATATTGAAAAATTCGAATTCAGCAAACGATTATAAAATTAGATAGGTATAAATTAAATAAAACATTTGAATGATCAATGAGTGATTTTGTTGACTAACTGTGAGAGGTAATATTTTTATTGGTAGCACTTATTGGAGCACTTAGACTAACTTTATCTAGATCGTATGAAGTTGGAAGCAAAAATTCATCTAAGTCACCTGCAAATACCGACTATCTGGTTTGACTACTATCTTGAGTCAGACCTGAGTTCCAGGGTTGTATTCTCAGAGGGATTGTTAACAGTGTGCTCGGTTGGCTGGTGTAAGTCCAACTGATTATCTACCCCATCATATCTGATTCTGTAATGTCAACAACATTGTCGTGTTCCGACAGTTAGATGGACGAAGCTAAAACGAACCGCACATATGCTCAATGAATACTCAAGTCTAATTTGACAGTCATGGACATAAAATGCATTACTAAGTCATAATGAGATAGCAATTAAGTACTAGTGTGTCATTAGTTTGCATTTAGCATTTTTGCAATTGGCCAGAATATGAACAGAGTTATTTGTTTATGTTGGTTTAATTTAATTTTGCAATAAATACTTCAAAGAGTCTGAACGAACTGAAAGAAGTCTGTGCAATATGCTCCCAAATTCTCCATATTTTGTGTGACGAAAGGATTGTATTAAGAACACTTTCTACTTTCAATAAAATTGCTTTTAAACTATCTCAAAATAGTTAATTATATACTTATATTTACCACCGCATACAGTATTACAGTAGCAAACTCCGCAAATCTATCAATAAGGGCGCTTCGAACTGATACCTCCGCTTGATGTGCGTCCAACTGTAAGGTGACAAACAATAACTAACATTTTGACAACTTTTTTTTGTTTATTTTTCGTAGTAAGTTATTGTAGTTTTTAACGACGTCAACGCCAAGACCGGTTCCAATAAAAATATAACCTCTCTCAGTTGGTCAACAAAATCACTCATTAATCATTCAAATGTTTTGTTTCATTTATACCTATCTAATTTTATAATCGTTAGCCGATGTACATGTTTGCAGAAAGACAATGGTTCATTATGGAAGTTAATTGAATAAAAACAGTCGTACATAAGGAAAATTAATATTTTTTTTTAGTACAATGTCTTTGTTACTCTGACTGTGTACATACGCCTGCACATCAGCTACCAGATACTGTTAAATTTCCACAATAGACTTTGAACTTTATGTATATGGCATATGGTTGAACATTTATTGAAGAAATTTAATAGTTTTGGATAGGTTTCTTATATTTTCTATTTGTACAGACGTACACAAAAGCATGGTGATGGGTTAGTCAGCAAGCGGGCAGAAGTTACTTGGTATACTATGCAGGGAAAAATTTAAGTAACGGTAGGTCCTTCCTTATATGTATTCGGTACTTAACAAATACATTATAAAAGGTTATGGGCAACATTTAAGTGCACTACACATTTACAGAACACACTAAACATGCACACTAGTTTAGGCCCAAGACACCGTACTCAACCGTACAAGGGTACGAAGAACCGGTTCACACGCGCTCTACACCAGGTACAGACATGTACCTGGGCGCTTCTCTCCTCCTCCACGGCCCGGTCAACCCGAGTCGAGGTCCGAGCCTTTAGAGGCGCCCTCGGGTTGCTCCGCTCCCCGATCCTAAACGAACCTTTCGGAGAATCTAGTAGGGCACGGGGACGCGCACTAGTGCGCTGCGCGATGCCCCGTTCCCTTTAGAAAACCTCCGAAGGTGATTCGTTTCACACGGCTTGAGGGACCCTTTACGTTCCTCGCCGCCCCCAAAAAAGCCCGGTGACGCTGAAAATGTCGTCTGAAGCAATTAGCAATCACTCAAAAAAAAAAGCTAGGGTTGAATGTTAGAAATTTATTTTGGATTTCATTTCTCCGTTAGACTACTGAGTACTGTTAGCATATTAGCTTTCTAGGTGGGTGAACAGCGCATTAATAATAGCTTTAAAACCAATAATTAGGTATTGGGCCTACAGGTAAACCCGAAAAAAGACTTTCAGAATTGATAAATTTATTATTTAATATGTCATAATACTGTACAATAGTGAAAACATTAATGATAAAATTGAATCTAATAAGCTATTTCTTAAAAAGAAAAAAATTGATAAATTGCAAATGAATCTTGACGATATGTGACAGATAGGTCATTGACAAAGTATTGTATTGTCTTCGTCTCCTTGTATCCAGTAAGATGCAAGGAGACGAAGACCGGTCTTGAGAGAACCTATGCCCAGCAGCGCACTATGATATTATTATGATGATGTTGATATTGGTAATGAATTTGATTTGATGAAGCTTTTTACTAATTTAGTTGAGTTTTATTTAACGTTTGTCACAGAGAGGCTTAAGGTGTCCCTGTGACCACGGCTTACGAAAAGGGTTTGTCAGGATAAAATAAATATGTTTAAAAAACGCAAGTAAATGGTTCATTTCAATGAGTAGTGTCCGCGTAAACTTTAAAAAACAAATGGTGATGTAAGTATTTATAAAATACAGTGATAAAGTTAAATGCCTACCCGACCCAGCCAGGATCGAACCTGGGTCTTCCGCAATCCGGGCGGCTGCACTGATTCGATCCAGGTTCGATTCCCGGCTGGGTCGGGTAGGCATTTAATGTTTTCACTGTATTTTATAAATATTTTATTCAGCTTCAGTGCAGCAATTAGCGTTTAAAAATAAAAAGT
Organism: Eudonia truncicolella; assembly: GCA_949315975.1. Lineage (NCBI taxonomy): Eukaryota > Metazoa > Arthropoda > Insecta > Lepidoptera > Crambidae > Eudonia > Eudonia truncicolella. Next base: position 14,015,455 of record OX438828.1, read on the forward strand.
AAAAATGGTGATGTAATCTCGGCAATACAACAATATAGCAATAAATTATTTTATTTCATCTTCTAACAGGAACCCATAAATCTTCTTGTTTGATTAACTCTTGACACAGTTTAAAATGTCCTTATTTATGTTCAATGCTATTATGGTGGAGACTGACCGAAGCGTATCAACGTAACGTACACACGCCTGCACATCAAGCTACCACAAACTGTAAATTTTCTCAATAGACTTTGAACTTTATATTTACGGCATATGGTTGAAAATGTATTGAAGAAATTTGACAGTTTTGGATAGGTCGATGTGCAGGCGTCTGTACCATGTTCGATGCGAGCATTTGTACGGTCAATACCTACAGAGTGCCAAGTGCGAGTTTCATTCGCCATTCGATCACGTTAACGAAAAACTAGAATTTATATGGCAAAACGTTAACTCCTTTCGTATGCCGCCAGGAGGCGCTGCTTCAATGCCATACTAATTTTCGTTTTCGTAAACGTAATCGAATGAATACGGATAGTAAACAAAACTGACAATAGGCCCCCAGTTAAGCCGAGCTGCTCGCTGTCTTTTTTTTTTTTTAGAGAGATTGCTGATTTCCTCTACGGCATTTTCAGCTTCACCGGGCTTTTTTGGGGGCGGCGAGGAACGTAAAGGGTCCCTCAAGCCGTGTGAAACGAATCACCTTCAGAGGTTATCGAGAGGGAACGGCATCGCGCACTAGTGCGCGTCCCCGTGCCCTACTAGATTCTCCGAAGGGTTCGGATCGGATCGGGTACTCGCCGTCGCTCGCTCTACCGTCATTCAACAATGTGTCTATGTCGTATCACGCTAAGATTATGCTCGCCGCGAATGTTCGTTACGGTGGTCACGTTACGATGATGTTCGCTCCGGTCAGTGTCTACGTCTCTACCATTACGGAAGTGCCAATCGCAGTAATGCTTTATACAGCTCTTCAATTGACAATGTATGTCAATGAGTGAGTGTGAATAATAAAATGTCGACATGCCATTTCGACGATAACAAGACTTTTGAAAAAGTGCTTGAAAAATCTTGAGAAACGTGTTTGTTTACATAATGTTTTTGGTTGAAGTTAAAGTTTGTGTTGTGAATGGAAATTTAAAAAATATATTTACGTTGCTTCTTGCTACGTCAGAGATGGCATTGTTTTACATGTAACGTATGGAGGTTGTATTACATCTATGAAATTCTCTATCTAAAAAAATCTATAGAAAATATCTATATAGAAAAATCTATGAAAATCTATGAAATCTATATGAAAGTTTTATTACATCGTCGTAATGCACAGTAGTCTCTCGAACGTTACTTTCTATTTTAAAGATCTTTTCATGCGCTTCGTAACTACCACAGATAATACATTATTTTTTATGCAATGTCATGGGGTTAATGAACCATTAGGAGGCATTAAGCTCTCACTCTGACTTTTAAAATGTATTTAGCAGGAACAATAAAGAAACATTAAGTACAATTAACTTATTAATTAATTCGAAATAAATATGAAAATATTCGAAATTATCATAAATAATATCGCAATATGGCAACCCGATCATGCCATTTTGCAAATTAAGCAACTTTTTTAGTTAATGGCGGATCACCTGATTAATAAAAATATCTCGACCTTCTGTTTCAGAATGCAAGTTAAAAACCCACCAAAGTGCAAGTTTATGTCTATGTCTATGTATATCTCCTCATTTGCTTTTGTTCATGCATATAGGCCCCACTCCCACTCCCAACCAGCCCCCCGACCGCCTAACTCTATCGCCATCGCTCTCGCTATCGCGCTCTATAGTTTATGGCGTCGTCTTGTCATTTTGAAAGCGATATGAAAGCAATATGAAAGCAATATCGAAAGCTAAGGCCTATAGCTTTCGATATTGCTTTTATATAGCTTTCGAAATGACAAGATGACGCCATAAACTATAGAGCGCGATAGCGAAAGCGATAGCGATAGAGTTAGGCGGTAGGCCCCCCGGTCAACCCGAGGGCGCGAGGGCCTTTCGCTCCCGGGTTGTTCCTATCTCTCTTATATCTGATCCGAACACGCTGGTGTGATGCCATCCCTTTTATTTCTAGAAGGGATTCTCAGAGGGAATTCAACATTCCAGAGGGTTTCCCCTCTGACGATGTTTTGATCATACGGCTAGGGTGAGGACCCTTTAACTTTCTCGCCGCACGTTTCGTTGTAAAGGCTATAAGGCCGCCAAAGCAAACATTTAAAAACAGGGTATTTTAGCTTTAAAGTTTAATATAAAATTGCATCATACATACCGGTCTGATGAACAGTCTCTACAGACCTCCAACGTTCTGTAAACATCTCCATATCACATCGCAATGAACTGATACTTGACCCGATTGTTGAATCAAAAGATCTTCAACATCGCCAACGGAGTCAACACAACCTTACCGCACTCCAATAATGTTATGGCTGAAGACGAAATGTTCAAAATCATGATTAAATCTGATTCATGAAAAGACTTTCGAGGTTTTCTAATGGCTTGTTAGAGAAAAATACTGTAAATAAAACTTATGATGAAAGATGTAGGATGGCTACCTAATGATGGTATTCTATTATTCTCCTTCTTCTTTGTCTTCGCAAAGACCGGATACCTACTAAGGCCTTACACGGGCTTCCAACACTGTTTTGTCGTTTAGTTTAATTTGTCAATACTAATCATTTTGTCATTATTATCAGCAAACCACAAATTAAAGAATGCGAAAAAATGCAGTAAACCGATACCAAGAAACCATTTTAGTGAATTATTTTCAGGAAATGTTTTTTATAAGGAAATGATAATAATTTAAATTGTTTTATAGATTGAAATGATAATAATGATAATATTATTTTTCACTCTCCCCTTATGTAGCTATCTCCGAAACAAACAAACGTATTTTTTTAAATCGATGGAAAAGAGAGAAGTTTATGCTATTATTTATTGTAATAATTTTCATTGGCTGTCGCTAGAAGAAGTATTAAAACAGTTCACTAGCAGCATCTTCTTTGTCATCATCAAAGTAATAAAATCCGGTGATGCTGAAAATGCCGACTAAGGCTAGCAGCTTACCTACTCTCTCTATAAAAAAAAAAAAAAGTAATCATCGGTTACGTATTAAATAATATTCTTTGTACTTATGTAAGTATACGAGTAATGTACGATAGTGTGTTGCAAAAATTAAATTATATATGAATGGTGGATGCCCCTCGATATTTACATAATAATGCCTCATATCCAAAATGCGTGACGACATACAGCTATTATGAGTACTGCCTATAATTTATGTCATAATTATTTGAAGCATATTACATAGCGCACAGTACCGTAGAAAAAACAGTATTAAAGTCAAAGTAGGTACTTTGTGTGTAGGTTTATAAGTACATACAATACGAAAAGTATTTCTAATATTTAGTATCTGGAGCATTCGAGAAATATTTTGGAGAATATCCTATCGTAGCTAATAATTTCGGGTGAAGTGCGCTTCCAACTTCCCGATGGCCAATGCATTGGCCTGTTGTGGTTTTAAGTAATGCGATGGCAAATAATCGTTTATTGTTATTACAGGAAGAAAAGCGTATAACATTTAAAAACAGGTTACATTGTGTTCATGATTTAGTTTTAGCAAAGTGGGGGTTTTGGTTTATTCGATGATTTTGATCTAAATATTACAAGGGGCGTGTGCTTCAAAAATATTAAAAACACTTTCGCCCCGCATTAAGGGACGAATGGGTACCTTGGTAGGGGGCGAAAGGGTATTTTTAGGAAAAGGGGCGAAAGATGAGGGGCGAACGGGTGCGAGACCCAATATAGGGCCAAATCATAAGTGTATCGGATCTAGAGTTCCCGGGATATTTAGGTTTCTGACTATTCAAAGTTCTACTAGACGTCGTAGCCATAAGCACGTCTAAATAATAAAACGTCCGTAGTCCGGCCGTAGCGGCAAATTGGCTGATAAAATTTTGTGTTCTTTTGTATGCTATGTAACTAAAAATGAGGTGCTTTTCAATAACAACAGAACTCGTGTACTGAAAGTAGTACCTCCCCATCTTATATAAGATGGGTAAGTAGCATATCTAGGTAGGTACATTACACAGGTCTTGACCGCAAATTTATCGAATGCCGTAAAAACATGTACTAATGTCTTCATAGCTGGACAATGTGGTCACAATGTTAATAATTACCGTGCAGTCTCCATCGTCACGTCCACGCCACGTCACTCGCGGCACCACGCAACTCTATAGCCACAAAATAAGGGTACTGCAGAAGGTAAGCTTCATACATGGCTCGGTATGACTTTAAAAACTTTGTTTCAACTTCAACCTCTACGTTTTTTTTTTGTAACTCTGATGTACAAATAAGGCAGAGGAGCTGTACCATACAGCCTCAAAGTTGCTTCTTTTGGTTGATTTAGTTGTCTTTTATTTTATTAAGTAATTAAATTAAGTTTTTTAGATTATTTTCAATTTTAACGTATTTAATTTTAATGTATTTTTGCATGCTACCGTGGTTGGCTGAATGGGATGACCGTAGAATTGTCACAACATCTCCCCCTCCCATGTACCCTATTCATACGCAAATAAAATAATTTCATTTCATTTCATTACAAACGGACACGGATCTCGCAACAGCTGCGTTCTGATTGTTCCGAGCTGTTCCGAGATTCGTCCGCGAGAGGGGTCTATGTGTGCGTTGCTCGAGCGCGGTATGTATGTGTAGCTTACCTTCTCTACCGCGCAATTTATAAACGCTGCGACGAACATGTTTCGAGAAAATAGATCGTAATGTCAGCACCTCAAATATCACAATCACAAACACAGTAAGTTGTACTTACTGCGTTCATAAGTTGTCCAGCAGTTCTGGTCTCCGTATTTTGTGCTATAGCTTTGTGCAACATCACATTAATTCTTCAGAAGAACTGCGGTTAAGAGTCACGATGTTTTACGAGTCTTTTTTTTATTGCAAAGTGCGGTTTGCACATTTTGCCAGTGTCAAGTCAAGCAATGGTGTTGTTGCCGCCGAGGATTCCTTCTCCCAGTATCACTTTGACCCTGTGGGATCTTTTGTGCAACAGCGTCAATTCCTTTGGATATATTGTTAAGTATTTTCTTTCTTTTATAATATGTAAATATATGATAATGAGTGATGAAATGTTTAAACATGTGAAAACAACCTTTGAAGAAATACATAAAACGGTTTGTTTTAATGTAAAGACACTAACTACATAGGTTAGAGAAATTGGCACTTGGCCATTGATTTGACAAAAGAGAGGGATTTCCATATATAGGTACTAACAATGAAAAAATTACATCATTTAAATACCTACCAAATTACTTTTACTAAATCCGGTTGCAATGTGATATTAATTGCGATTTTGGTATTTGTAGATTAAGTATTATTTTCATGTTCGATTTGCCGAGGCAAAACAATTGTCATGTAAGTGATTTATCTGATACGATTTGTTAATCCTCCCCCTATCGACATTTTTAGAAGATTGGAGATAAAAACATATTTAAATAAGATATATTTTCCACGGTAACCTTGCGATTTTATTTACTTTTACCGAGTAACAAATTACGGTGAAGATTGACAGATCAACAAGAAGACAGCAACAAGGTCGCATAAGTTAACTAAGTAAATAAATAGCCTATACTGTCCCACTGCTGGGCAAAGGCCTCCATCAGGTGATGGATTATAAAAAATAATGTTATTTTTATGTAGTCAAATAATTTCATACGCTTTTACAAGGTCACGTCTTCGATTTTGATGACTCCTGTCACAGATATCAAGCTATATTGAACAAACTATAACGGGTAACTTGCCTTTCAGAGCACGAAGGAGCTCCGTACCTTATAATGCCAAATGGTCCTCAGTCCTCACCCAGCTAAATCTTAATAAGAATTATTATTATTTTCTTCTATCTACAGTCTGTGTCATTTAATTATTTTGTCAGTGTACCTCAAGTAAGTAAATAAATGTGCCCCCCATATAGTGACACATCATTGCAAAACCTACTTGCATGATCGCAACCCGACCGCGCCAGTTTCTGCGCCAACGTAACGAGTTAAGATCAGTTATTATTTCCTTGGTTCGAATAGTAGGACGCGGCATTGCAGCACCTATATGGAGGAGCTAATGGCCCCATCACGGCGTAATACGTCCCAATTGTTCGTAGTGCCGGGCTAATCCTGTCCTTGGAAAGAAAACGCGTGTGTAATAGTAATTCGTGAGGCCTCAATACCTTTCAAACCTTTTTGAACACATCTATCTACACATACGAAAAGAGAAGTCCTGATTGGCTGAATCAACATTGCTGGGACTATAACACTGATGTTTTTCATGGCAAGAGATAGTTTTCCGAAATAACCTATTAATCACGGGATGCGGGACAAAATCAAGGGCTGTCGTTAGTATGTAATAGTTGATGAGCTATAGCTCATTAGATTGCCTTTATCAGTCTTCAGCAGTCAACCAAATCGAATAGCTAAATTCGAAGCGTTTATAGCTTTTAGTAGCGTTATCTAGTCATCTTATTCAATCAATAACGTCTATAAGCTAATAACAGCTATTTAAAAAAGTAATTTTTTTTTGTGTTAATTTTATTTTTTTAGTATTTTTTTTTATGGCGTGATGTTGCAGCGTACTGGAAGGTGTGGAAAAAGTGTGGGGAGGCCTTTGCCCATGAGTGGGACAGCTATGGCTGATATAATGATAATAATAATTTTAATTGTTAGTTGACGGGTATTAAAAACTGAGAAACCGAATCATGCCCCAGGTAAAGCTATTTATTAATAGGCATTATAAACTCGAGCTAACTACTCCAAAATTCGAGGCAGTTAAAACGACCGACGATTTAACAAAAAAGCCCAAAGTAACAAAATTAATTAACATATTTTTTTTAAAGTTCACGCGAACTCGACTCATTGAAATGAAACACTTTATACGATTTTTTCATTATCATAAATACTTGTTGTTATCAAAATATCAAATTCAAAAACCATAATTAGTGGCCACACGTTCTCATGATTTGATAGCGTAAGACAATAAGTATTCGCAAACAAGTTTAAAAAAAAAGATTATTAAAATTACACGTGTTAGTTCTTAAATATTGCAATAAACAAGTGATTTTTTATTTCTTTAAATTTGGGGATCTAATAGCAGTTTTATAGTTGTTAATTAACGATTTACAATAAATGTATTAAATAATTAATTATGAGACCAACACAGTTCACTACGATTCAATCATGAATATTATAAAGAGTTTAATAAGCTTGGTTTTCTAACGTTACAGTAGTTATCAATTATCATCTTATTCACTTTGTTTCAGGCCGATGAAGGTTTCACGGATTTTATGCACGGATCCAGCACACAAAAACGGCTATGTGGGTACGGCCACCCAAAAATCGGCCAAGTGCGCGTCGTAATCAAAATGTTGACTTCTGAATTTGGTAAGGTTTTAGCTGTGAATGTGTGCGTGTGTTGTGTGCTGCTTTAAGTTCAGAATCACACAAACACGGTTCATTGCTAGTTTTTTAGGGTTTGAATATAACCGCAAATTAAGATAAAGAAACATTTATTGACCTGCACGACACATAACAATAAAACATGCAAAACGGATACATACAACTCGTCCAGTTTAAAAAATACAAATTGCACAAAAATATCTTCGATCTCAATTAAGGTTGTGGACATGCCCATTGTGCCCACAACGGTGGATCCGACAGGTTAAGTTAAGATCAACGACAAAGCGAGCATGCCCGTTTTAACAAAAACGAGGATGTAGGTACCTGGCAAAATTATTTGTCACCGATTAGCACTACTTCAATGCTTTAATTATACAAATTTAAATAAAACACACTAAACAAATAAAAGTATTCAGTTGAGGCAAATAAAACTCGCACTAAGGGTGCCCATGGGAATTTCTATAGCATTGAAGCAGCGCCTCCTAGTCAAACACGAGAAGAGTAAAATTTTGCCATATTAATTTGTCGTGGCAAGTAAATACTCGCACTAGGTATGAAGATGCCTGTGCGAAAGTATTTATTTTCTCATATCAACCATCGTGAAAAAAACATTTATTTCTTGAATAACTAAAGAAAATAATTTACACTTTGTAGTTTTTATTATATGCGTACCTATCACTCGTTAGGTGGTCTTTGCTAACATTGATAATGGCAAATACCCCTTTATCAGGTCATGTTTGATTGATTATAATGCGATTAAATTGTATTATTGTATTCAAATATTTATCAAGTTTTTCTACTATTTAAAATTATGATAGAATATGTTTTAAATATATACGTAATGAACTTGAAATTTGTATGGCCACGACATTAAAACTGCTCAGATAAAAACTAAGAGTACAACACAGGAGATAAAGTTTCCTCGTATGATTAAGATAAAGCCGTAATTTTGCCATAATTTCGTTCAACATGACTGCGTCAATAGATTTATGATGACCTTTGTATTCTCGGACGTATGGTATCGTCGGTATCTTCGGTATGGCGACATGGAAAAACCACAATTAAATTTCTTGGAGGCATAAAGATGACTACATGGGCCAGTGGCAGTGGCCACCCGCAACGGTCTCGTTTGGACAACTTCCCGTTTCGTAACCCTAATAAAACACCAAAACAAAAGTAGCGTTTCGTGAACTTTTATATTCCATACATTTAGTCGCGTTTGGACAACCATTATTTTAATAATAATTGTGTATACCTAGTAAACTCATTTTCAAAAGTTACAAATACTTCTTTATTAATAAATTTGCTATATTTTCTCCAAACAAGTTAGTAAATATAAGAAAAAAAAAGTTGTTTCAATTCAAAGCAACAAAACTCATGTTCTTCAGTAATTATGTTTATAAACAATGGCAGTAAATTGATGACTTACGATAACTTAAGGTTTTAATTAAGAAAGATAACATTTGAACTCGAACTATGTGATATTATTACAATTGTTTAAAGGCGATCACCTAATGTTATTTTTATTTTATTTTCTGGACACAATAACGTTTGTAATCTAATTAATTCTGGCTCAATTCAGTCAGAGGAAACAACATCTTGTAGTAAAATCTGAAGTGATGCCATTACAGCTTTTATTTAAAATATTCAATACTATGATTGATGTGTTACATTTCTTTTTCTCCATGACTGTACTACTCGAATTATAGGTTTTCCAAACAAATTTATGCAATATGAAAAGTTGTCCAAACGCGACTAAATGTATGGAATATAAAAAGTTTACGAAACGCTACTTTCGTTTAGGTATTTTATTAGGGTTACGAAACGGGAAGTTGTCCAAACGGGACGCAACACAACCGAAGATACATTTTGAAGTAAGTAAACGAATTGACTGAGGTAATTGAATAAAGAACACTCCCCATGTTAATACAGAATGGTTCAGACATTTGTTACTCTTTAAAGAATGTTAGGTAAAGCATCTCTTTCCTTGAAATTAAGTAATCGCTGCAAATGTTTGGCTTACATTGCTTGCCAAATGCGGATTGGTAATCACAATCACAAACCCAGGCCTAAACTTGAGCTATACATTGAAAAATCTGAAACACACGTATGCCCGACCTCGCAATTGAACTAAAGACCTCTGGTTTATACCGGCTTTATAGCCGAGCATTTATCCACCCGGCCACTATAAGCTAAATACTTTATTTTATTCGCTAATTTAAAAACATTCTTGCAAAAGCCAGGCTTAAAATATCTGCACTTCATGCAAAATGTACTCTCGTAGCACCACAAACGCCACAGTCAGGCCTCAAGGTGTACATGGACAAGTTATTGACAGAATTAACCACCTCAGAGCAAAGAAGTTCATAGTTTAACCAATCGTCACTCGACCCTGCGTGTACGCACGCCCTACCTGCAGTGGCATTGAACAGCTGAATGTTTAGCCGAGGAACATTGACCCGGTTTATAGAACCTATAGGCACTTGTTCCGTTCTATTGTTACGTCAACGCGTCTCACTGTAACCCAAAGCAAACTCTTCCGCTTTCACTTATTTTATTAAGTAAGGTGCGAAGCCTATTGAATTTTGTGAAGTCAATTTTAAAATTGAGTCGGCACTTCTAAAGTGCACTTCTTACTCAATTTAATAACGCCTCGGCGGCCAAGTGGCAGAGTGCCGATACCCAGCCCCCCGACCGCCTAACCGATCGCTTTGGCTACGTGTATAGTTTATGACGTCATCTTGTCATCTAGCTAATACGTATAGGCATATATAGCCTATAGCTTTCGATATTGATTTCATAGGGGGTACGAAATTACAAGATGACGTCATAAACTATACACGTAGCCAAAGCGATCCGTTAGGCGGTCGGGCCCCAGGTCGGGCAAAGTGTGTTTTGGATTTTCGATGCACAGCCCGAGTTTGTGATGATCACCAACCCGCATTTGGCATTGGCTCTAACTCGCATTTTCACACAAGCGTGGTGATTAAACCAATACCCATCGATTGTAGTGATGACTTGGTTTAAATGATGCAGGCCTTTGCCCGGCAGTGAGTGGGACAGTATATAGGCTTACTTACTTACTTACTTCTAAAGTGTGTGTTTTATTTGTCCTCCTATACCATCTAAAGTGTACATAATATAACAACTTATAGTAATTGAAGAAAAGAACGTAGAAAGAGAAAAGAAGAAAAATTTAAACTAATAGGTAACGGTCATTTCATTAATAAACGAGTCGTGGCCTGCATAAGGTTTTCACGACGACGGACAAAGAAGAATTAATAAAGAAATACAAGATAAAATATTTAAACATGAGCAAAACTAAATATCTTACAGCAAACAGCAAACTAGTCAAATCTAATCGTCACATCTTTATTTACCTGCATCTAGACTTATCTTATTTTATCTTAACCTAAATGAATAGCTTCGCGGTGCACGCATTAACTTAATTTCAAGTATTATACTCGTTAAACAAAGAATTTAAACGGGAATTAACGCAAATTCATCAGTAAAAAGGTATCATAAGTACCTTCTTTATACCCGACTTTTCGACCGAGTTACAACGGCCGTGATCACGGGTTGACTGCTTAGACCATATTCTAATGTTGACTGCTGTCGCGATGTTGCGCCTCCGTTTGCGCGGCAGAGTCTTCATCCACCGTCACATTATTTTGCCAACTACCGCCATACACACTAACGGTAACCTATTACGTATACAAGCTTTATTATGGTTGTTTACCGACTGCGAAGAAAAACTAGGATGTCTTTTTGCAAATACTGGATTCCACGCTGAAGATAGTTTGTGGCCGTCTTCCCGATTGAAATTGTTAGGGTGCTTCTTTATTTCAATCGCTTCACGCACTAATCTTAAATAAAATTGGCAATCTATGGAGAGAACTTGCTTACGGTAAAATTCAATCCAGTGATTTGTGCCTCTTTCAAGTAGATGTTCTGCATTTAATTCCTGTTTATATTCTTTGTTTAACTATGGAACGCGAAAGTTTAAAAGTGTAAGTATATATTATACTCGAAGTAATAGTAAACTAAGAATATTGTACTGTTTGTTGTACAGGGTGCCAAGTGCGAGTTTCATTCGCTATTCGATCACGTTAACGAAAACGAAAATTTGTATGACAAAAAGTTAATTCTTTTCGAATGCCGCCAGGAGACGCTGCTTCAATTCCATACTAATTTTCATTTTCTTAAACGTATCGAATGAATACGGATCACATCGGTTTTGTTTACAATCCGTAAGAACGAAAACGAAAATTTGTATCGCAAAATTTTCCTCTTCTCGTATCTCGTCAGGTCGTCTGCTTCAACGCCATACTAATTTTCGTTTTCGTTAACGTGATCGAATGTCAAATGTAACTCTAACTAGGCAGTCTAGGCACCCTGTAGATTGAGTTAAAATTGGAGTCTCACAACACGACGTGTTATTACAAAAAGAACTCGCATGAAACTCCGTCATCTTAATTGATCGAAATCCGTCATATATGTATAAAATCATCTTGTTCGTCTCGGCGTCGTCGGTCGCGTCGTCGCGCCTTACAGCTAGCCAGCTGCTGTCAAGTCAAAAAGTCCGTCATCTATCCCGCAAAATCGCGGGATTTGCAGGATACAAAAAGTCATACTGTTTGTTTTTGTGTGTGTCTTCCGGAAGAACGGAAAAACTCAAGATTTTTTAGATCACTCATTCGGTATTGCGAAAGTTAATTTCATTATCGCAAAATTAAACGCAAAATTATTAAATTAAATTTTAGATATTATTAATAACACGTTTTTGCGTAATTGGTATAACTACCTACTGATTAGCTAGATTTGTTAAATAATCCTAATTAATATGTATTAATCCGAAAGTATATTAATTTGTCTGTCTTATCTTCGCGTTTCAACCCGGCTGCGATTTTTAATCTCACTTGTTGATCTTGTTATTTTCAGTTAAAACCAAAGTCAATGTCACAGTCAAAATATATTTTATCGTGTGTACTTAGACACGTCTGCTCATCAGACTACCACAAACTTATTATTTTTTAATTTATTATTTATTTTACTTATTATTTATTATGCCTTATTGAAGCCTCCGGTGACAAGAAGGCTTGCAGCTACCTCTGCCAACGTATTAGCTTGGCAATCCAAAGAGGTAATGTTGCCAGCATTCTTGGGACCGTTCCCATGAGCCCACAGCTGGAGGACATTTTTTATTTATAGGTTTTATTTTGTCTTTAGTTATCCTAATTTTTTTTTTCTTTAATGTAGTTAGTTATGTTATGTTTTTTTACTAATAATTGTATTATATAAATTTCAATTATTTATATTTATTTATATTTACTATTTATATATATATAAAATTTATAAAATACAGTGAAAAAATTAAACGCCCGCTGACTGACGTAAGCGCTGAATTTTGTCACTGCTTGACATTTACTATTTGTTTACAATTTTCAGTGTTATTATAATAGTCACTGGCTAGGTACTGGACATGATTATTCAGAGATTTAGGAAGGCTACATTCTTATACCTGTCAATTCGTTGTTCACAGGGTAAAAATAACGAGAAAAAGTCTTAGGTATAACAAATCGAATTTCACGCAAGCCAATCTGTGCATGTGTTTAAAATAGATAGCTAGGTGTGTTCTGATAATTGCCTATATATTTTAAGCTTTGAGAATTAATTTGATAATGATAATATACTCGTGGTGTGTAATTATTCATAGTAGGTAGGCTCCTTGAACTGAGTGAATAATGTAAAAGGTATTATTTTTTAATTTTATATAAGTAATAGTTTACTTACAAGCTATGACTGAAGTCGGAATATTCAATTGACATTGAATTATTTTTATTAAATAACATTCCAATTAGGTAATTATGATTAAATAGATATAACTCTTGATAAAATACGATAGTAAGATGATATTATTGTAACATAACAATCAGCTCTCGCTTGATAAATGAATCAATCAAGACAAATAATTAACTCTAATCTAATAATTTACTTTAAGACGAAAGTCACTGACAGTTTAATTCGCTGCAGTAAAGCAAAGTTGATAAATGCAATATTAGAATTTAAAATAAGGCATAATTGTTATCAGAATACCTAATTATGATAGCCGACAATCACAATGCCAATTAGTTTCGTATATTTTCATGGCCATCATGGTCTGAAACAGTTTATTGCTCGAATAAAATTATGTTTAGACTACAAGAGGATGTGTGTTTGATATTGTATTCAATGCAGAAAATTGTACAATAAATCATGTAAACAACGGCCGAAAGAAGTTTAATAAATAACATAGTAGTTTTTATTTTTTAAATTCAGTAACTCCTTAACGATAAAACTAATTAAAAAACTCTTGACACTTACACTGGGAGTTTGGGAAGGTTCGCCTTAAGTCTTTAATCGCCGTGGTGGTCACCGGTGACCGACAAACAATAAATTTTCTATTGTGTCTGATTTTGCGGCAGTCAACGTGTTAAATAAAATCTTTAAAAAACAAAACACACTCACCGTTTAAAATCCGAATTTTTTGTGCATGCATGTACGACCTACTTCGATTCGAACTTTTCAAACATCTGCTGATGAGTTTGATTTTCCCGCGTTAGATCCGCCGTTAACTTTTTCGGCGCGCGCTATCGACAACGGAACTCAGACACGGGCAGCCAGCTCGCGTGCTTGCGGCTCTGTGATTGTGATTGTGGACGACGGAAACGCCCGGTGGGGTGCCGATGATTGCCCCCGCGGACACTTAATACCACTGCACCGTGGGATATAGAATCAGCGTAATAACACTCTATTGACGACCGAGAGTGCAGAGTGTGGAGCCAAGAAAACACAATCGAACCTCGTCGCGACTAGAAAGTCTCATCACAATTTATGCTAAACATGATTGATGGACGGTGTCTCTGTACGTTATGCGAACACTAAACAAAGTGAAGCTTTCTTTACCCACAATTTCCTTCTTGTGAATGTTATAACTCTGCTAGTAATATTGGTAAGTACTGAATCTTAAAGATAATTAGTTGTTACTTTCACGAATGTTAAATAAAAGTTCACATCTGACTAAAAGACTACAAGCATTGAGCAATAGAACATCGATTTGGCATATTATTTTACTGGGATCAACCATCTCAGCTCAACCAGCTCATCTTCCTAAAATCATTTAGGAAGATGAGCTATCGTTTCGATTAACGATTTTTCGAACATATTAAATAGCCATGCGATGCCACAGCCAAAATAAAAATAAATGTGTAAAAACATTCTGTATAAATTCTTAAGTTTTTACTTTTAAACCACATCAATCTTTCCAATAGTCAACCTGTTTATTTCTGTCACGAACCAGCAACGTCCTTACTGTGTACCTGTACCAGTTTTAAAGAACGACATCTATTCAAATTACGATGTCTTTCTTCTGTAACAGAGGTTAAATGACTGATTAGTAAAATACAAAAAAATAAAATAAAAAAAGCTATAACACAATGCATATTGAAAAAAACAACTTTGCATTTGAGACATATATATATATGCAGTCAGGTCATAATTTGTCACACAGTAAAAACTTTTCTTTTAGAATGCTGGCCACAAAAAAGTTTATTGAATTCGAATTTCGAATTGTTCATGAAAATAAAAATGTAAATTTTAGAACTTGACTCATTTTTAAATATGGAGTGGACGCTTAAAGAAGACCGTGTTGCAGTTATTGCGTTGCATCGTTGCTGTTACGCGCCATTTCAAATTTTTGACATACTGTAAAATTTGAATTTAACCGAAAGATTCGTTTATCGTACCATCATACGATACAATGAAGACTCTAGTGTAGATGACAGGTCAAGAAGTGGTCGCCCTCGGTCTGTTAGGACTGTCCAGCAGTGATAAAAGCTGTGAAGGCGCGAATTCAAAGAAATCCCAAACGTAAGCAGAAACTGTTGGCCCTTCAGATGGGGTTAAGCAGAACCACGGTGAAAAGGGTGTTAAATGAAGACTTAGGGCTTCGGGCATATCGAAGAAAAACAGGACATCGTTTGAATGCTCGTCTAATGGACCTGAGACTGAAGAGATGCCGCGCTTTGTTGAAGCGGTACGCGGGAAAAAAATATCGCGAATTTCTTTTTTCGGATGAAAAAATTTTTACCGTAGAAGAGAGCTACAACAAACAAAATGATAAGGTGTATGCACACAGTAGTGAAGAAGCGAGCAACCGTATTCCGCGTGTCCAACGAGGTCATTTTCCATCCTCGCTCATGGTATGGTTGGGAGTTTCTTATTGGGGCTTAACAGAGGTACATTTTTGTGAGAAAGGTGTAAAAACGAATGCAGTTGTGTATCAAAATTCAGTCCTGACGAACCTTGTGGAACCTGTTTCTCATACCATGTTCAATAACAGGCACTGGGTATTCCAGCAAGATTCGGCGCCAGCTCATAGAGCGAAGAGCACACAAGACTGGCTGGCGGCGCGTAAAATCGACTTCATCCGGCACGAAGACTGGCCCTCCTCCAGTCCAGATTTGAGTTAGATTACAAGATATGGCAACACTTGGAGGAAAAGGCGTGCTCAAAGCCTCATCCCAATTTGGAATCACTCAAGACATCCTTGATTAAGGCAGCCGTCGATATTGACATGGACCTCGTTCGTGCTGCGATAGACGACTGGCCGCGCAGAGTGAAGGCCTGTATTCAAAATCACGGAGGTCATTTTGAATAAACAGTAAGTCAGTAAGTCAGTTACTAACTAACAATAAGAAATGCGTATTTAGTTGCCAATTAACAAACTAGCAATAATTGTAATGGCAAACTTTCCCTTTAATTTTATATGAAAGTTATTGGGATGGACCACGTTACATTTATTTCTCTAGTAATATAATCTCTTCAATCAGCATACAGTTAGCAACGAAAGTAGCTTAACACTTTAGAACCTTGTCTATGCAACTAAGAACTAACCGGTGATTGTCAAATGCTAGCAAAACTATTATGACCAAAGTGGTCAGTGACTTTCTTTGCTGACCGTACATACCTAGTCAAAATAATTTTATTGTTCACTTTAATAATAAGGTATATTATATGCCTATATATACTGATCAATATTGATACCATGAAATGATTATGTAAAGGCATTGACTACGAGTATATTAGTCCATGATAAAGGTTTCGTGAACACCAGCCTCCTAGACAAGTGGCATAACGCAAATTTTTAATCTTTTTCCACTTAACATCAGGTGGTGTGGAGTCATTTGCCGTGTCATTTGCCGTTGCAAGTATAAAAAAAAATACTAATAACAAAGAGGTAAAGTTTGTGACTTTGTTTGTTTGTTTGTTTGGTGTATGCGCTATGACTATAGTTGTAAACCAGCGGCTTGTAAACCGGTAGTTACCGAAACCAGCGGCTAGAACGAATAACCAGCCGCTTGATACCGGGTAGATACCCGACTTGAGCATCGAAAAAAATAACTATTTTTATATTTTTTTTTTATTGTTTAACTCTTATTTTTGTTATACAGTTGCACTTTTTTTTTTTTTAGTTGATGGCTTCGTGCGATTAGCACATTTAGCCAGTGTCAAAGTAATTTTTCTTACAAGTAATACATAAATATACAATATGATGATGATGAATGATAATAGAAATGAAGTGAGAAATGATATACCCCCAACCACGCGAGTATCTCAGTAAAGATGTGCTAAGTCCTCACGCAGACCAAAACCCGGTGAAGCTGAAAATGCCGCAGCGGCAATCAGCAAACTCTCTCCAAAAAAAAAAAAAAATCACGCAGACTTCTTGAGAGAATTTGAAAAGTGACGTTGCACTGTTTTGTTTCATTTACCAACACTTATACACACTCACGAACACTTAACGGTTAATAATCCACCAATATTTCATATTAATATTCGACATAACACAAATTTTAGAAAAAAAAACAAAACCGCAGACATGATTCTTCACTTTCCCGCCAAGAAGTCGACCTCGTAGCACTTATTATGTTCTGCTATTTTTGTTTTTTTTTAAATAAACACCGAAGACACCGTTTATACCAACTAAATTACTTAATTCAGAGACGAACAGGAAACTATGAAACAACGTTTGTGTTTAGGTGGTGGTGTATGAAAATTATAAGAATAAAGATATCTCTAAATTAGTAGTTTACTTTGGATTTAATCATCATTATAAACCAAACAAAGAAATACAACTAAATGCTTATTAATAGGTATCTATCCACACTTATTTAATGAATAAATACCTATTTCCAAAACATCTCTGACAAATAAATTATTAAAATAGTCTTATTCCACTGCTGTGTCACATTTTGTATGAGAATTTTGAGTTTTTAATACTTAATACAGATGCAAATGGCATTGTGTATGTCTATTATGTATGTTAAATGTATCCTATAGTAAATAAATCAGAAGAGAAACAACAAAACCAAAAACTAATCATGTGAATATATCAATGAAATGTAAGCAGCCGTTTCCAGCCGCTAGTTATCGCTAGAAATGATAATAAGCCAAATAAGCCGTTTCTAGCCGCTAAGCTTGAAACGTTAGTAACCAGCTTCACATCTATAGCTATGACCTCAGAACAATATAGCTTTAGTTATTATTCTGAGGCTATGAAGTTTTTTTTAGGCGTAAGAGTAAGGCAGTAGCCACGGTCCACCACAGCCCGTGGACAAAAGTCAAATCATTGACGTGGCTGTAACTTCAGATCTTATCATCAGATCCAATCATCATCAACATCAGCCTAATCACGACCCAATGCTAGAGCCAGGCTAGCGACGGGCCTAGCCCTTGATCAGGGTAGAGCGTAGAGCGTAGACTGTATTTTGGCGTTCTTTGGTTGACTTATTCACATTATGTACCTCCGAACTCCAGTGATGTGGTTTTTTCGCATTTGACATTTTGGCGCCCCTTTGCTACCAGGCGCCTAGAACGACCGCCCCACTCACTTTAACCTATAGCCGACGCTGGGTGAGACCTTCTCGCACATCAGGAGATCGGCCCACGATGGCCCAATGCGCATTGGTGGGTTTAAACACTGCCATCTTAGGACAACAAACGGGCCCAACAGTTTTACGTGTCTTCTGAAGCACGGATGACTTAGATACCTACTTATGCTGAACATAAGCTTCTTATGCCCCATATATCTATTGATTAGATCTAGTATAATTTGCAGGAATAAGATGTGTAGTTAAACTGTAAAGCTATAATTCTTTGAATGTTTATTAACTTATAACGAATTCCTTGATAAACTTTACTTTGTAGAATATTTTAGTGGCCATTCACTCAATTCTATTAAATTAAAAAAAAAAAAATTCTATGTGTCTAGCCTTTAGCCCAGATTTAGAAGGTTACTTTATATTTATCAAGTAGGTACGTATAAAGTAGTTCGGTCAATTAAAAGACCTTATTAAATTTAATGAATTCATAAACAGTTAAAACGCATGTTGCACGAGAGCTCTCGTGCAGATACTTATATTCCATTGCAATACAAAGTTGATCTTAAGTTTTAGGTAGGGGAGTATGTAATATAGATAAGATTTGGTAAGATTAGGATTAATTGTGTTTGTGTGGGAAAAAACACTGTGCTTTTGGGGACTAAGTTTTTTCTTATGAAACGAGTCGAGGTAGCCTAGCCTTGAGAGACGAGGCAACTCTAGGGTATGGCTAGTCTAAGTTTTATTGCCAATAATTTGTATGACAACATTTCAACTCATTACAGACATAGTATTACATACCTATTGAAGTATACTTGTGTGAAACGCCTTCAATATTTTAAAGTGTTATTGACGCAGACGCGCGTATTATAGATGAGATATTTCTATGGCGCTTATGTAAAATAACGCTATTATTATCATGATAATAATATGATAGAATAGATAATAATATTTTCTATTGTGTTAGTGGAGTGGAATATTAAGGTTCGTAATAAAACACATTTGGTGAATGGTAGAATTCCGCAAGGCCCTCGCCCTTGCTATACGAAATTACATTTCTTCTTTTCCCTAACTACACCGTGTAGATTATTGTAGATTGTAATAGTGAGCTATTACCCTAATGCGGCCATCTTGATAATTACCCAAGGATCAAGGGTAGTCCTTTTGCGCCCTTTACTGCTTGCCCTCGTACGAATTCTTTCAATATCAAATAGGCAATAAAACGAATTTGACAATGCCAGCTTTTGGTGAAGTAACCTGGTTTCTATAAATAACTCCAAAGCCGGGGCGGGGCACCCAGCGTTCATTGAATCGGATTTATGTACCTACCCAAAGTTTGATACACGTTACTATGGCAATAACGAAATAAAAAAGTGGTGTTGTTTGGCTTTCGTGTTCTGATAATATTATTATCACGCGATGCAACTCTTCTATCAACGCTTGACCTACAGACTTAAGCTGTTAACCTAATTCACTGTATAGAACAGGTAGGTTCGGAAAAGATTTAGAAAAACAGCAGGTATACAGTAACAGTATAGCCTATGTCCCACAGTTGTACAAAGGCCCTCGTCATTGCAATCAAGTCATAGCTACAATTGATGAGTACTAGCAAAATATTTTTAAAGTATTTTAATATATTTTTTTAAAACATGTATATTAGAAACAAATACACACACACAATCAGACACTCACACACTCACTTACACACCCACCACACACAAACAGATACACGCTTCTTGGCGGGAAAGTGAAGAGTCAAGTCTGCGGTTTTGTTTTATTTTCTAAAACTTGTGTTATGTCAAATATTAATGTCAAATATTGGGCGGTTATTAATCGGATCTGACCGATCTCCTTTTTTCGGAACCGGTTGCACATTAGCATCTCTCCAAGATTCCGGCACACAACCTGAAGAGAGCGAGAGACGGTAAAGACGAGTTAACACGGGGGACAACTCCGCTGCACACATTTTTAAAACTATTAGCTTTCCGAACATCGGTTGCGCCTGACTTTGCTGATGAGATAGGAATGCGGAATATAGTACTCCATTCCTAAGACTATCTCATCAGCAACTGCTGTCGCACTAGCTGTCGGGTCCTTCCCACTGAAGCAGCGCTGCCCCCAAGGAACGGATGCGAAATAGTTCCGCATACCACCCCAATCTGCCGACGAGTAGTGCCTAATCTGGCGTTTCGATACCGCTGAAGGCGGTAGCGGGGCCAGAGGCACTTTGCTGGATACCATGCAGTGATCCGACGATCCTAAAGGAGCTCGAACTTTCACTCGGTAACCAGC
Organism: Eudonia truncicolella; assembly: GCA_949315975.1. Lineage (NCBI taxonomy): Eukaryota > Metazoa > Arthropoda > Insecta > Lepidoptera > Crambidae > Eudonia > Eudonia truncicolella. The sequence goes on from OX438828.1 coordinate 14,036,134, forward strand.
TGGGTGACACGTCAGCAGAAGATCTAGCAAAGAGGGCGTGACTGTATCTGGGATCCTGGTGGGCTATGTATGCGTGGGCAGTTCTACCGGCATGGCCAGTTTTGGAGGATCTTAACCACAACTCGTGGTGAGCATTGAAGTCCCCCGAAACACCAGTTCCGCCGATGGAAACCGCTCCTGCGCTTCATCTGATATCCGACTAGATGTTCCATTAGTCGAGTTGTGTCCATGTCACCATTATGGGATCGGGTAGACGCAGACGTAGACACGGCTATGAGAGCCCAAGTCGACGTGTACTACAAGGAGGGAAAAGGAAGGGTCCTCCAGACAGCGTAGACGGCGACAGCAAACATCCATCCGAACGAATAAGCACACTCCGGCTTTGGTTTTGAAGGATTCTTCAAGCACAAAGCCCGAATAGTGCAAGTAGCTGGTGTCGGCCGGAAGGATGATTTGTGTCTCCGTCAAAAACAACATTGCTGGCCGTGCCGTCTTAAGATGGTGGTGGACGGCATGGAGTCCGCGGATGTTAGCGAACTCGACCTCAAACGGTATGGTTGTGGTGGGGGTGTGCACCGCTGTAGGACCAGTTTTAATGTTAGGCGCTGTCATAGTGGAGAAAAGGAGGGAGACGTGAATCGAGGAAATGCTACCGCGATGCAAATAGTCAAAGTGCAGAGGCCTGTTTCACCGGGGATCTGCCTACAGAGGAGTATCATTAACCCGCCGAACGGAAGGGCTTCCGAAACCCCCCGGGAATGGCCGCCGGGACCCCACCTTCCGGTCACAGCGGGACAGCCGTTTCAACGGGTCTCCCTGGTTGGCGAAGTTCACGTGGCACTGGTTTGACGGAAGCCTCCACAGACCAAATGCATCGCAGCAACATTTACTCGAGCTCTGGTTATACGCTGGCTGATCCCGAAACGCGACCGTCAAGCGGTCACTTGACGGGTTTTACACCGTTCGTACGGTGGTCACTAACCAGACGGGCCAAGCCCTACCACGCAGTGAAGCATATGGAAGCTCTAAAATCCGATATTCGCTCCTTACGACACCCACCGGAGGAGAGGGGCGGTGAATTAAAAATATGATTGGAACTGAAAATCATTTCAGTTCAAGTAGTGATGTGCCAAACACAGTTCAATTAATGTGTAACACTATTTACATATAATAATTGAAAAGAAAACACCTTTTACAGAACCAATCTTAGTAATTATCAAAACAAACAATTACATTACATTCTATTTATGGCGGTGGTAGTTTGGGCTTAAAGTGAATCACGGATTTGAGTCATTTAATTTCGATGATAATTTGTCGTAAGTTCATCTAAAAAGTGTTATGGTTTTATCTTTACTATCTATTGGCGGCAAATTAAGATCGCTACTATGTTTCGAAGTTTTAGATGCATAGCCCGAGTTTGTGATCTTCAAACAACGCGCCTTTGACGAGCGTTGTGCTAAAGCAAATACCTATTTATTGAGCTATGACTTGATATTTTAAATGAAGCTTTTGCCCAAAGTGGGGCAGTGCATTACTCAAATTTCTATATTTATTACCCTATCACAGAGGATTAGCAGGTAATAAAAGTGAAATAATACCTACCTGAACCTACAGAGACTTTTAAAAACATCAAATAAATATTTATACACCTATTTTACATAATATAAGCAAAATTTTAATTATGCCTGAATTAAATACCTTCATGACATGTATGACAGCACACTACTTTAAAAATAAAAGTTGGTATGACAAAAGGGTCATTCAATTAATTGAAAATATAATTGAATGGAGGATGGAGCCTTAGCTCTACGTGAAATATTTTGTCTCTTTCTGTCTTGGTATGTGTCATTCTTGTCAACAACGGCCGGCCGGTGAAACGTGAAACGCGCTTTTCATCATAGGTTTTTGTGCAGTGAAATCCTAAAAGAGATCCAGCATGTCTCATTTTAAACTAATATCATCAACAAAAGCTTCAGACGTTATTCCCGTAAATAAATATGTATCTGAAAAAACTGGAGTAACCGTGATATTAGCTGAAACCGAGGGACCTCTTGTAAACGGATTCTTCTGTCTGGGTATGAAAAAGCAAATGTACTTATCTCTATTCAAAAGTTTAAGTTAACTTATACTAGTTTTTATAGAGAACTTTACCCATACTTGGCTATCGCAATCTTTATTTATTCAAACAGTCTTTAATTGGAGGTTTAATAATTAACATCTTTGGGATGAACTAAGTAGCTATACTAAATTAAAAACAATCATTAAATTTGTTATTTTATTGTTTCTAATAGCAACTGAAGCACATGATGACGATGGCTTACCACATACATTAGAGCACCTTATATTCTTGGGCTCTGAACGGTATCCATACAAGGGTATCTTAGACCTCCTGGCCAATAGATGTATGGCTCACGGCACCAATGCTTGGACAGACACCGATCACACATGCTACACAATCTATACAGCTGGAGATGCAGGAATGTTGACCCTACTGCCCATATACTTAGATCATATTTTGAACCCTACGCTTACTGAACAGGGGTTTATTACTGAGGTACATCATGTTGATGGTTACGGTGAGGATGCTGGAGTAGTGTACTGTGAAATGCAGGGGCGTGAGAATACAGCTGACAGTAGGTGAGTTTAATCAGATTTTAATTCTTACAATATTCTATCAATTAAAAATTTTTATTTTTTTTTACAAGATTTCTAGGCCTTTAGACTATTGGAAATTAGTTAAGAATAGGAAAGCCAAGCTGATTCTATGCTATTTGATAAATTCAAAATAATGGTGTAGTAGTTAATATTTAATGATTTTTTTTTTAAATATAATTTTAACGCAAATTTTCAAATCCTGCTTGTGGAAATTATTTCAACATTTGTGTTTTTGTAACTATTTAAATTTTATTTTTATTAGCCAAAGAGAAATCTCTTTGGCTTACAAAATAAAATTTAAATAGTTTTCTAAAACTTAAATGAGTTAAAAGCAATCTATATAAAGATTAAGCTTTTGTTTGTTTTGTGTTAGTTAACAAAATCAAGGTTCTAAATCACTACACAGTTTCTTTTATTTAAACAACAACAAGAATTTATAATTTGTTTTGATAAAAATGTGTTTTAAAATAATTCTCTGCAGTTTAGTGTTGTAAGAATTCCAATTAACCATTTCTTAATAATAGGTGTGAGCTGCGACTACTGAGAGCTATGTATCCCAACAATGGGTATTCTGCAGAAACTGGTGGAATCATGGAAAATCTCAGGATTTCTACTGATAACACTAAAGTAAGATATGACATGAGCAGCCTTTTTAATGTATTTTGTGCTATATTACTTATAATAAGTTAATACTACAAGAGGTCAAAATATATTTGTGTAAAATAAATCCAATCCATTACACTAATCTAATCTAAATTATCCTAAATAAATATAAAGTATGCATTAAGTGTAAAAATTGTTTGCTGTTGTTGTGTTATAATTTAGAACTTAGAACTAACTTAATAATATACTATCTTTGAAAGTTGTGATTTTATCCATTATTGAGTACACTCAACAATAGTTAAAATTCCTGCCTCCTGCTCTCAGGCTGTGAGAAAGGGGCGTTGGGACATAATTGGCAAATTTTGATTGAAAATCTGAATAAATGTTTTATTATGTTTATTATTTTTTTTATTTTTTTTGGCATGCACTTGGAGAGTGGACGTGTATAGGCTGATGATGATGATGATGATGATTAATTTTATACAAGTTAATTGGTGTTCTAGGTTAGAGACTTCCACAAAAAATTCTACAGGCCAGAAAACCTGACGATTATCCTAACTGGGCAAATAGCAGCAGATGATGTCTTCAAAGCCCTCGCTATTGTCGAGGATGACATCATAGCCAAGGTAATGATGCACTTACTCATAGTCAAGTACAGGGACAATTTATTATGTTAATTCTTTAACCATTGACTGTAATTAAAAGGTGGTACAAATGAAATATTTACCTTAATTCTATAATAATAAGTGTTATATTTGAGATATACCTACAATAAGTGGCAATACAAATGAATGATTTATTCTTATTATCAGTAGATGGCGTGAGTTAATTTTCCGCAAATGACTATCATCAAGTCTAGTTTGTGTTATAATAATCTTGTTGAGTTCAATGCAAAGAAAACACAGGTATCCGCGTTCACGGCAAAAAAGTCGCCTACCCTTTCTGTCACTCGGCCTGCAGAGCAGTATTAACATGCTCGGTATGGAGATTTGCTGCGATCTGAACCAGTGGGACTACATCAAAGCCGTGATAAAAACAGTCTCACGTAAACTCGATGTCCTGAACACGGTGCGGCGATTCTTCACGCCAGATCAGTTGTGTCTTTTGTACAAGACGCAGGTGCGGTCTTGCGTGGAGTATTGCTTGCACCTCTGGGACGGTTCCTCAAAGTAACTTCTCGATGCCTTGGGACAGATTGGAGCGGCGCGTTTTAGCATTATCGGCAATGCAGAGGTCACTGATACTCTCGAACCCCTGCAATTGCGTAGAGACATAGCGTCACTCAGCGTCTTTTACCGCTTAGGCGAGTGCTCTGAAAAACTATTTGACATCATCCCACCATCTCCCTTTCTCCATAGGAGTACACATGCTGCTCTCCGGAGTCAACGCTGTACTGTCTCGAACATTCCATCGCGCACAAATAAATTTGGTGGTCGTTTCTTTGTCGCACTTCCAAAAGATGGAATAGTCTACCAGCACACGTTTTCCCCCCTTCCTATGACATGGGGTCCTTCAAACGTCGGGTGAAAAAGCGCCTTGTGGGCCGGCAGGGTAAGGGTGACTGATGCTGCGTTGTTTTCACGCTGCACCAGTTGTCCTTGCGTCTGGACTCCGTTTCCACTTCACATCAGGTGGAGTTTGTTGGTTTTTTTCTAAGAGGGATTTACCTACAAATTAAAAAGTCAAAATCTAATGACATTATCAATCATTATCATTATCTAGATAATTAGATCTATCTAATAAGATCTAATAACAGTCTTACGACATTATTACCAGCCATCGCACCTAGATTGGACCAATACATTTGGTTATTTTCTTATAGCAAACCGTGTATATGCCACTGCCATTGAACTTTCAATGTTTGTTGTAGATCCCCAGAATCAATTCACAGGTCCAATTTCATCCTATTAAGAGGTACTTGTTATGATGTTGTGTATGTCTGGTGTATGCAATCGCATACTAACTAGTCTCTTTGATTGAAGGTCAAATAAATTCTAATTTTAAATTTTTTTGTTCATAAACGAATTAGTTTTAATTAAAAGTCATTATTTTATCGTAGAGAATGCTTCTTAGTTTATAATAATATGTGTTCAAATCTTTATTCATAAAAATGATGATATCATTTGTTATGGACATGATATCGATATTAGTAGTGTAGAAAAGCGCAGCGCAATCTTGACATGTGCTTATAATAATAAGCACATGTCATTACGCAGAGTACTGTCGGCAAAATAGTCGTCTAACTCCCTACATCGCCATTCGGTTGCGTTGTCGTACACGATAGACTATATTCTTTTGCAGCATTAAACTTCAATTGCTTATTGCGACATTATAAAAAAATTACAATGACAGAGTTTTTATTTTAACTGGTAGACCACTTTACTGAACTGTAGGTTTATTAACAGTAACTTTTTGCTATTAACAATGTTTAAATCCTGGCCTATCGATCGTGCAGTGCCTTCTGTATTTTCGATGCTATCTTGCAAGTTAAGCGTCTTGTTAGTTTGACGATGCTTCTTTGCATTTATCTAATCACACTTAAACCATGTACTCTATTTTAGGCGGTAACACGTTGGCTTAAAGTCGTTAATTGTGAAGACAGGATTTGTCCAACACTGACCTTTATGCAGATTTGACCTCTAAATCGCACAGCTACAAAATCTGTTAATGCATGACACATCACTTATTCTAATCTCATGTCGATCACCCAAACATTTAAAAGTGCTGCACACACGGATTATTCTAAGCCGGCCACGCGATTTGCAAATATGCTATTAATATCAACACTTCTGATACACTACACTCTTAAACTATTATTTTTTAAATTATTTTAAAACAGTATTATGCTATGTGGTTTCTAATTAAAAAAGCGTTCGTAACACTATGGGCAGTGCTGTTACCTATTCCGTGAAAATATGGATACGAAACATCTCATAGGATTCAATAAATTAGTAAAATAAATGTTTTTTTTTACAACTTTTATTAAGTTCAGTTATTGGTCAACATTTTAAACAATCAATCAACAAGGTTTTATCTTTCGTAACAGGAAGCAATAACGAGATATGTAAACTGTCGATAATATCTCTGCAAATTGTAAAAGAAAATACATACTTATAAAAAAAAACCCTGACTTACTCACTGACTGACTCATCAACGCCCAGCCTAAAACCCTTGAACATGGAAAGCTAAAATTTCGCACAGAGGTCGGCTTTATGTTAGACTAGGAATAAAGTCAGATATTTTTGAAATTCCCGCGGAGTACGGGGACGAAGGTATAATAGGTATATGGACAGGAGTACGTTGGCGCAGCGGGTCAGTTTAAATATCTTGATCTCATGATTAATAAAACTGGTTAAGCCGTTGTTACCCAACAATTGCACAGTTGGTGACCAAACCGTTTGAATATATGAATGAAATGCTTGAGACGAGACAAAGCTATATTAATATTTTGGTATGTTTAGCCTGATTTCGTTATGATGCCCAACAATGTAATGTTTATAGACTAATGATAATGTTGAATATATTATGTCGTAGCGCGAAAAGGAACCTTTAGAAAAATGGGTGAAGCCGTGGCAGACCATTCCCCCAGCACCCCAGTACGGAGAGCTCACCGAGCAGTGGCCTGCGGACACTGAAGATTGTGGTCAGGTGAGAAAGAAAATATAACGCTATTTTGCTTTACATAGTAGTAATGATCGAGAAACGCATGCGACGTACTTTTACCGCGTCTTAATTCTAAGCAGCCTATTTTAAATGACTCTTCACTCATCTGCGCAGGAGTGCTATTTTTGCATATTCACTAATGATATCGAAGTTTAAAAAAAATACTAAAATACATTTTAGCACAACATATATTTACGTCTACTTTTTTATACAATTAGTTAGGCTTGCATTTGACTACTATCTCACAATACTATCAATGTCTACAAACGTTGCCAGCATTTTAAAATTGTTCCTTAACCCTAATATCATTATTAAATTGCATTGAGCAGACTTAAGCTCTTGGCCCTTCAAAATTCAAAATTATTCAGTTTAGGCTACAAATAGCTTTTATAAATGTCACTATGCTATCAATTCGTAAGTCCATTTACTGTCCCCGGTTCAAAGTCTGTACCTCTGATTTAGATTTTTTTTAACGATGCTTAAACTGGCCAGGTGTTGTTCGGATGGCGGGGCCCCCTGCTTACCGAGCCGACTGCCATAAAGGACTTGACCGGCTGCGCGGTTCTGCTGCGGTACTTGTGCGATACCGCTGCGGCGCCGCTGCAAAGATGCCTGGTGGAGCGGGAAGATGCTCTTGCGGGGGATGTGAGTACTGATTTTATTCATTTAATTGGTAATAAATCCACCAACAGAAATATCATTATAATGCAGTTATTTTACAGGGTTCTTATTATAATGTAGCAATAAAACGACAAGAAATAAAAATACTATATATATGGGCTTGCGCCTTTAGCCACATTAGAACGGCTTAAAGCGCGCAATCGGGAAAATATTTTTTTCACTTCTCATGCTCGTAAAGTTGTTCTTTATGTCGAGAGAAGGCTGCATAAAATGGGTTTTTATGCTCTTGTGCATAAAATAATTTCTTCTTTTAAGACTAAGGCAATTAGGCCTTACAGCCACATACACAATACACCTTCATTTAATTGATATATTTTTATGAGATTTAGGTTATATCCTAATTTAATTACGACATATGTATTACTATCTAAATAAAAATTTACTATTAATACGGGTGTGCATTTACGTAAAAAAAATAACGCAAATATTTATAATAACTCAGGCTCTGGCTCAGACCATAATCGAACATTTTAAAAAAAATTAAGATTTTTTTTTATGAAAATTAATTACATTTTCTTGTATATGCTTCTTATCTTATCTTAGTGGGGCCTGCCGAGGTTCCCTCTCCCAGTAACACTTCGACCCATCGGGATCTTTTGTGCAACCCCATCCTTTCACTCTTCCTCCTCTGTAAAGATAGACGCCATAAGTTTGGCAACGTCCTTAAGAGCGAAGAGCCTGAAGTCCTCCGGTTTCGGATAGGCCGACCCCAGGCGTCCCATTCTTTTCCTAGCCAGAGAGTCGCAGTCACACAGTAGGTGTTGCATTGACTCTGTTTCCTCTCCACATGCCCTACACAAACTATTTGTTGAGAGGTACATTCTGTGAAGCATTTGTTTTGTGGCATAGTGCCCTGTCAAGGCACCGATGGTTAATCGGGCCTGCCTTCTGCTGCCTCCGCATATGAACTTACTCCGTCCTAAGGCATTTTCGCCCGGGAAGGATTTGGAGTGTTTCATACCCGGCTGCTCTTTCCATTCGATGCCGTGCCTGTTTTCGATGTAATCTTTTAAGGCCTTGTTAATGGTACTTTGTGCAAGTGCCACGAACGGCTCAGGACCATTATTTTGTTGTTTGACAATTTTGGAGTCGAGGTTGTCATCCCTCCAGGACTGGGGTAGGAAATAAGGAATGCGGGAAGGAGTGAAATTATGTGAATAGGATCATGGGAAAAAAAGGGCAGGGTAGGGTATTGGCCCGCCGTGCGGGATATCACTGGCGGGTTAGCCCTCCACTCTTCGCTACTGAGGTCGCAAGGTAAATTAGTGAGTGTCGATGCTTGCTTGGTGACTACAGCATTGCCTGGGGCGGACGACCCACCGCTGGGTGGGTTCGCCGCCTGCCTGTACAGGTGGTCGACAGGACAAGCGGCGACGAGGACGTTCGTGATAGGACTTGACGGTAGACGCATATAGCTCAACATCGCACACTTGAGCATACATCAAACCGCCCAACCTCCTCAAAATATTGTATATGCTTAATCCTTGTTTTAACTCTATGGCTTGTTTTAATTGGGTGGCTATATGCACGTCTCGGGTAAAATGGCTCGTTTTATGCTCTTGTTGTACAATCTACTATTTTTACCTGTTAATCAAGCAACGTTTGCCGTATATCAACAATAACGCGAGTTAACTTTAAATCCCAATTTTCAGGTATCATACAACCTCACGGAGAATCTAGCGTCCCTCATCAAGATTGAGTTAAACAACGTGCCCATAGACAAACTAGAGGCGGCCCGTGATGAAGCCAAGAAGTGTTTAGCAGCAGTAAGGGCGGGCGAGACGAGCATAGACATGGAGCGCATGCGCCGATTGCTGCGCAAACAGCTGCGCGAGAGTCTGGCCAGCTTGGAGTCCGATCCGCACCATGCGGTTGCCTTCCGGTGTATCGGTGATGCGCTTTACTCGCAGAACGAACAAGATGTGAGTTGAAATACATGTCACGCATTGTTACTCAGCGGAATAGGCGAACAACAGATTTCCCCAGTTTTAGGGCTTCGAATATAAAATCAAATATTATGACCAGAATCCAATTACTGCAGAAATTTCGCTTTTTCCATCTGAAAATGTGTGAATGAACTACCCATTCTTCATCAGATTCATAGTGAGATCCGATAATGATATAAAGATTATCTGAAGAAAACTCTAAAAACCAATGCATTAGCCCAAGACTGCTCATACTTAGATTGAAGTATCTTTTATACGTATCACATACACAACTATTTAAAAATTATTTTGAGAGTGAGCGTACTTTTATAAAACATTAATTTACCTTACTTTTTGTTGCTTGAGTTGTTGACTGTTTGTTGCTTATTAAAAAAAAGTATTTGTTAATTTAGTGTCGAGTAGTAGACTGTTTGATTGTATGCTCGTGATATCGGCGATACGTGGCTAACTTACTGTGCTTTTGTTTCTTTGACTGTTTGTTTGTATGCTCTGAATGTGGGCAGTTCGAGGCTCGCATGAACCCACAACACTCGCTGCAAGAGCTGTTGGAGGAAGGCGCGGAGTACTGGCGGGGGCTGCTGCACCGGTTCTTCACGGAGGACCAGGTCGCCATCGTCGGCTCGCCCAGTATACAGCTGCAGGCTAAGTAATATTCATTTTATTACCCCACTGCGTGAGAAGGAGTAGTATGTTTTTCAAGTGTATGTATGTGTGTATGTCTGTATGTCTGTTTGTTTGGCTCGCCCTACAGCCCAAACGGCGCATGGTGGATTTTAACATATTATTATGAAGTGTCGTTAGATTTGTTTTGACTGTGGGAGTGACATAGCCTATAAAAAAAGAAAAAAAAATATTGACTGAGTTAGCTATTAGTAGTATTTTCTCGCGTTTGTTTTACACATTGCTTTTAATTAATATTTATCCTGACGTTTCGAATCTTTTGCAGGGAAGGATAAACATTAATGAAAAGTGATGTGTAAGATGGGCGCGAGTGGATCCGTAAAAGTTGTTTCATTTTAAATATTTGCATGCTTAATTATAATAAGTAGATTTTGAAGGAAACTGTATTTTTTAAGATCACCATACCATGTACCCAAAATTGAAGCAAATAAAAATATTTCATTTCATTTCTTGACCCCAAAAAACTGTTAGATCGACCACACGATCAAAATTCTTTAAACAATTTACAACGTCTACGGAATTTAAAGGGTATGGCTAATTTTTCTATGGACGTAGATGTAGTTAATAATGTTAATTTACAGCAATGTTTTATGTACATTTTATTTAGTTTTTAAATACATTTGGTTGACGTACATCTTTTGTTTTGTATCTTGTTCCCAATAAGTTATCTTCTTTACAGAATGGCGGACGAAGAGAAGAAAAGGATAGAGGAGCAGAGAGCAACACTCGGCGAGAGCGGACTGGCCGAGAAGGCTAAGCAGCTGGAAGACGCGACCGAGTTCAATTCGGTAAATATATTATCGCACCGCTCACCAATTTTTCTGCCTAGCCCTTAGGTCGACTAGCAGAGAATGCCATTTGGCATGTCCGCCTTTTGTACTTTATTTTATTGTATTGTGCAATAAAGATTAAATAAATAAATAAATAAATCTAACCAACTGCAAGCCCCATACACTTCACTAATGAAAGTGTAGTTTTTCGAGCGTAGATCTAACATATCAACATCATTACACGCCCAGCATAGTTTTGTTGTTTTTTTGTGTGTTGTGATTGTCCTTTATTTTTTTGTGTTTTTTTGTGATGGAAAGTGTCCTTTTATGATAGGGCATTTTCCTATATTTTTGACACTGTAAGGGAGAAAAGAGCTTGACACTTGCTGAGTTTCTGGCCGATTCTTCTCATTACAAGATCTCCCGCCCAGACTAGACTTACGAATCGATGGCATAATGACGTTCATAAGAGCTAAGATCTCCCGCCCAGAGTAGACTTACGAACCGATGGCATTATGATGACGTTCATAAGAGCTATTTGTAGCCTAAACTGAATAAATAATTTTCAATTTTCAATTGTTCTTTACAAAAGCATAAAATATATTCATTATAAAACAGTTCGCCCGGATCCGATCCGATATGTTTGTTTCTTATTAAATCAATAAATACTATAAATATCTGTGTTCCACTCCCAGCGGCCGCCTCCCGCCGGCACCTTAGCCGCGGTGCCGGTGCCCCCGTGCGACAAACTCAAGTGCCATTCCATCAGCACGTGGAGCAGCGACGCCGCGCCCTGCCCGCACTTCAAGCTGGACGAAGTGCCGTTGTACACGCGCGTGCACAGTCTGCACACCAACTTCGTTTATGTGAGTCGGTTGTCTGGTATTCTCACCACTAGAATTTGGTAACACCTACTGGTGACTGCGGCACTTTATCTGCAATCATATGTTCAAAAAATACGAAGTTAAATACATAAGAGTAATTATTGATGGGTTTCCACCTCGCCGAGGTACACACGCCTGCACATCTGACTATGATGAACTGTCAAATTTCCTCAATAGACTTTGAATATGTATATGGCATTATATGGTTGAACATTTATTAAAGAAATTTTACAATTTTAGTTAGATTGATGTGCAGGCGGCTGTACATAGTCGGCACACTAACCCCCTTACAAATAAACAAAGAATAAGGTCCGAATAGTTATTCCGTGTTTTGTTCCTTTCATGGAAACCTCATTTCAAATTAGAGTAAAAGAGACAAAACACGGAATAACTATTCGGACCTTATTCTTTGTTTATTTGTAAGATCCTAACTACGTTTGAACCTTCTCTCCGCCATAACACTCGCTACCTACTACTACACCTACTGGTGACTGGCGGTGTAATTGCAATATTTTTTTTCATAAAACAAGACACTTTCTCTTTTTTTTATTTTTTTGAAATATTTACCATTTCGATAAATAGGCATGCGATGCGATGTCCCTTTTACTGTATTTTATGTTACATTTACGTATATATATTGTGTTTACCAAAGTTGCAGAACTATCGATAGTTGTCCTCAAAAACTTCAGGGTATTGATAATACTAGTATCGCTTCGTGTCAATACTATCGATACTGTTGATAGTACTTTTTGAGCGATACTGTTGATAGTGGCAATACCACAAATCTGCCAGTAATAACCGTAATAACCAGTAATAACCAAAGGCAATCGTTTTTAAGTATGTATGGGATTCTAAAATGTGAAATGGGTTTTACTAAACTACTTTTAGGGTGTGCATTTGTACATATGTCTTCGTATATATTGTTATCAATACTCTTTCCAGATGAATATAGTGTTGGACATGACGAACTCCCAGCAGAAAGCCCGCAAGTGGCTGCCACTCCTTCTGAACGCTTTAGGCGAGTGCCCGGTGCGGCGCGGCGATACCGTCGTGCCCCATGAAGAGGTCATCTCTGCGTTGGAACAGCTCACCGTCAGCTGCAGCAATACTATCGGCTTTGGTTCCGGAGGGAACTTTTCCGTGGGGTACTTCGGAAACTTCGTGTTGACTGATGTCAGGGTAAGTAGTCTTTAGATGAGCATTAATGTTTTGTTTATGAGCAATCCACAAATCTAGATTCAAAATTCTGGACTTCTTTCTGCAACTTCTCTGTTTGCTGCTCCGGCAACTTCGTGCTCACCGTTGTCAGGGTTAGTGTTCTTAGATGAGCTTATTCTGTTTTGGAATAATCCACTAATTTAGATACAGAGAACAGGAACACCGCCGGCTTCGGCTCTATCGGTAACTGCTCCGTAAGTAATCCTCGGAGTCCAGCTGCAACTTGGAGATTACTAATGTCAGGGTGTGTGTTTTGAATATCGAGCTCAGTGGAAAGCTTCTATGAAGTTTACGTGTTATAAATTAGTCTTCAACGGCTCAGTGGCCGAGTGATTAGAGCTCGTAGCAATAAGTCCGCGAGTGGCTGCCACTTTTCTGAACGCTTTAGGCGAGTGCCCGGTGCGACGCGGTGATACCCTCGTACCCCATGAGGTGATCTCTGCGTTGGAACATCTTACCGTCAGCTGCAGCAATACTATCGGCTTTGGTTTCTGTGGGAACTTTGGAAATTTTGTGTTGACTGATGTCAGGGTAAGTGTTCTTTAGATGAACGTGAATGTTTTGTTTGTGATCAATCTACTATTTTAGATTCTGGATCACGCCCGGCTTCGGTTGCATCAGTAACTGCTCTGTAGAGTGCTTCGCTTACTAATGTCTGGGTGCGTATTTTATGAAAGCATAGGAGTATCGAGTTTTTTGAAATTAACGTACAGTTTATTTAGTCTTCAACGCCTTTTGGGGTCGCAAAAGCACGACCCGATATCCGGTAGTGAGGTCATTTCACGAGTCGGGCAAATTTAAGTTTTGGTGGATCAAGCAGGGTTGGTGCATATCACCAATCCGCATATTACTCTTATTATGCTGATTACTCACTTCACTCACGGGTTGTTACCTATTATGTTAACAGCCACGATAGTTTAAAAAGTTGATTTTAATAATGTATAACTTTTATGTGTCAGTGCGAGCCGCAGGACTACGAGGAGGTGGTGCAACTGATGTACGAGGTGCTGTACCGTGCCGAGATCACCAAGGAGCGGCTACTCGTGTTCGCGCAGCGGCTCATCAACGACGTCGCGCAGGTACGGGAGCGACGCGCTTGTTATTATACAGGATGTTTGGTAGTAGTAGTAGCAGTAAATATGTAGTGACAAATTAAAATTGTACTAGAAAAATATCAACCAGATTCCCACTCGAGCTTCGAGTAGATTTCTTATAGATAACAAATTATCTAGTAGTAAATAGCCTAGGCAAGTTCTTCCATCATTGAAATCAAGTAATCAATACAATTGATGGGTTTGGTAATACATGTATAATCCCGAATATGGCAAATAGGGTGCCGTGCATAGAATCCCGGAAAATTGTGAACATGCCTGAATTTATGCATCATGCATTAGGGTTGTACTTAGTTAAATTGTTAAGAAGGTAGTAGACAACCCTAGGTCCACTTGGTAAATTGTTCTTGGTGGTCAACCCAATGGTGCAAAAGGAACAGAAGTCAAAAACATGTCAGGTTGAACAAAAATTATATTATAAAATAAATTTTATTTTCTGTTTGGAAAAGTAAATCTACGAAAATATGGTTTTGCATATTATCACGGTGTCCTTTTTAATTGGTCGCATGACCACATCCACGGTTGTCACGTTTGAACTTTATGTAATTGAAAACGAATAAAATAATTAAATATATTCTGCCTGTTAAAAAGTTTATAATCTGGGGTAATTAATAAACGCGTTGCCTTTTTATAGTTCAAATTTCAAAATGTTTTGTTTGTTTGTATGTCGGGGCTAATCTCTGGAACTACTAATCCAATTCCAAAAAATCTTTCACTGATAGACTGCTGTATACCTTGTGGGTAACATAGGCTTTTTTTTAAGATGATATTTCTTTTTAAAATCTCAAAACCACGCGGACGTAGTCGCAGTTAAAGTGTTATAGTGTATAAAATGGTATAAATAGAACCGTAATATTGTTTCGTAGGTGCGCCGCAACGGGCACAAGATGGTGTACGATTCCCTGCGCGACGCGCTCTACAGCAAGGACAGTAATATGCATTGGTGTACCGTGCTGCGTCAACACAAATTCCTCAAGGAACTGGGTAATGATAAAGCTTCTAAATATTTATAAAATTTAATATTAATAATGATGGCCATCGGTTGCAACGACCGTTGGATAGATGGCGCTCGTGCCGCTAAAAAGCACTCAAAAAACATTAAAATAGCAGTGACAAAATTCAGCGCTTACGTCAGCCTTCCCGGTAGCTTAGCGGTCAGTGCAGTCGCCCGGATTTCGGAAGACCCAGGTTCGATTCCTGGCTGGGTCGGGTGGGCGTTTAATTTTATCACTGTATTTTATAAATTTTATAAATATTTAATTTAGCTTCAGTGCAGCAATTAGCACTTGAAAATAAAAAAGTAAGATAAAGCTTTTCTTAATTTTTTAATAAGAAAAAATAGTATATTGATTATTTTTCTATAATCCTTAAAATGCTTAAGTTGCTTAACCGTATCTTAACCGTTGCTTAATCGTACTACGATTGGTTTGCGATTGCTGCCACTGAAACGCTGGAGTGTTAGGCATCACCAGGTTCAGAAAGTAGATAGAAAAAAAAAGATGTAAACCGGTACAATCAATTTATTGCCCAGGGGTGGGTTACGTCGGACGCTATACAACTCAGTACTGTCGCGAAGTTTTGTAAGGGGACTTAGCTTCGAGCGGAAGGGGTACGCGAACGCAGATCGGCGCCTAGGTCTGCCTAGACCCGGGCCGTAGTCTGCGCCGGTGAAATCTGGATCGCCGTATCCGCCGCTGTTCTGCCCCGGAAATGTAGGGTCGGGGGTGAGCTGCCGTCTGGCCGCAGAAGACGGTGGCTGGGTGCAGGGGTAGCTGCTGCCCGGTAGTAGAACCACTGCGCCATCGAGCTCCATAAATAACCCAAACAAGTTGGGATTGATATCGCGCGTACACGCACGACTAGCTCACACCGGCCTCCGTCACGTTGAGATGTTACTCAACTGTATCGACCTGTACAGAATTAGGGTTGTCAAGCAGAGACAACGAGACAAGAATCTGATGTTAAGTATGTTGTGGAAGGTCCTTTTCATTAAACAATAATATTGACTTTGCTTGACAACCCTAATTCTCAACTGTCGTGTATCTACACGACCGAATTTATCTGAATTCTGAACACAAAGTAATTGCGCTCTTTTTCGAGTGGCGGTATGGTTCGATATACAATGAACGCTATGCTCTGCAAATTGTATAGGCTTTTATAACGGCGACATTTTGTTAATGAAAAAGAGTGCAATTTCTGGTACTATTATATCTTCTGTGCTCACACCTAGTTTGAGAGGTACCACAGTAGTCGGATGATCGGGATGTATCGTGCGTCTTTCGTATTTTTCGACGCATAGCGGGTTTGTGATCACCAACCCGCATTTGGAAAGCGTGGTGATTAAGCCATTACCCATTTTGCCCCAGCAGTAGGACAGTTATAGGCTTATTTACTTTACCTCTTCACCCTTACTTCATTACAGCCTTAAATGTAGCATCTTGTAACGTAGCGTTACTCAAACGCATATTTTACATTTAATAAACGATTATCGCGCTGAGCGCGTGCAACACTAGACACCGTTCCGACGACGGGCGGGGGCTGCGGGCGCGGGGTGAGACGCGTGGAATGCGCCTGCGCACCGCGCACCCGCATGTCTAGTGTTGCACGCGCTCAGCGCGATAATCGTTTCTTAAATGTAAAATATGCGTTTGAGTAACGCTACGTTACAATCTCACTATAACCACATTATAATGACGAGTACTACGTACAGTATGACCGCTTCTGCCTCCCGCTGAATGCGCTCCCACCCGCGATCAGTTACCTCACAGTTACCGACTGACAAATACGCGGCATACTAAATGATTTGTTTGTTTTATTATCATGGAAACTGTCAAAGCTATACGAAGTCCGCCGGGTCAGCTAGTTACAAATATTTTTGGCGCGAACCATAGCATGTCATCTCACTCACACAAGTATGGTACGCGTTCACCTGCACGAGCTTATGACTGTGTGCATTAGAATGCGTTTGTTTCATACATTTTGTCGCGAATGACCGAGGTGTGCTATAACGTTTGGAGTTCCCAGTGGAGCAGTTGAACGCTGGTGGGGACTCCGCGGAGGCGGCGCTTGTTGAAGCCCGAGAGATGTTCAAATGTATAACGTCTCACGCGTGGCTGCATCTCGCCGCCGACTTCGAGCGCCACTCGCTCAGCACCGAGCCCTGGAAGAGGTTCGCTACGGGCAACGAGGTCACGCCGTCGCAGTGAGTGTTGCCTTAGAACAGCTTTAGTACGTAATTCGGTATTATAAATATTTTTTTTTGTCAACGGAAAAGAAAGTGAAAATGTTTCTTCTAGCTAACCTCAAATCTATGTATGACTGTTAAAACCACTTCGATCCTTTGCTTAGTTTTAACGTGAAAGAAAGATGACAATATAAATTGTATTTATGAAAATTACATAACGTATTTTTTATTAATGTCTGTTTTGTACAAAACATAAAATAATTATGTTTTATTTATACAGATTGACTTTTTTATCACCGTCCAAACCTTCTGAAAATAAAATTCAGCTGTTCCATACAAAATATCAATATTCATTCCACCAAAATGTATGGAACAGCTGAATTTTATATTCGAGTTAGGGAGTTGGTCCGATAGTAAGAGTTGTTCGTTTGTGTCACGGGAGTCATCTGGACGGTGATAAAAAAGTCAACCTGTATATATTTTTTGTGACATTATTATCTCATTCATATATTCTTATTTTCGTGTGTCCTTACGATCTTTGTATCTTATTCAATTAAAATAACACATCCCCTACAGCGTCGAACGACCGGCCACTGGTCGCTAACAATTGATTTAACCATTGTTATACGTTATTGACAGTTGAGCGGTTATGTAGCTCTAGGCTCGAGTTAAAAGCGTTCTTAATATTTTGTATGAAACCTTTACTTTTACTTATTTCAGGAATGTGTTTAAAAAACATTTGTTTTCCTACAAAACGTATTATTTAAAAATAGTCGTCTCCACAGGCCGTGCCTATACATGGACGCAGACCTGATGTCTGGGTGGGGCGGCGGGTTCGTGGCGGGCGTGGGCGGGCTGGAGTCGTCGTTCCTGGCGCAGCTCAGCCCCGGCGTGCGCGGGTACCACGCCGCCCACGCCGCGCCACTCACCGTCGCGCTCAACTACTTCACGCAGCTCGAGGTAACTATACTTACAGCCAATTAGTCACTGATTCAAAACTCGCCCCCTTTTTATTGGAGATAGTTTGCTGATTGTCTCTAGACGGCATTTTCAGCGTCATGGACTTTTTCCGGCGAGAAACTTAAAGGGTTCCACAAGCCGTGTGATCGCAGCACCGTCAGAGGTTTTCTAGTGGGAATATCATTACGCACAGGTGCGTCTCCCAGTTCCTTACCAGATTCTCCGAGGGTATCGGGTCGAATCGGCCTAGATTCTCCGAGGAGTTTGGATTGACTAAATGCTCCGAGAGGTTCGAATCGACAGAAGTGGTAAAGAAGTGTAAGTAAGTAAGTTAGTAGTGATGAAAAAAAGTAACTTACGTGATGAATAAAAAGTTGTCTGTTAACGTTTTGCGTGTATGTTTCGTGTGCGCAGGGCCCGATGTGGCGGCTGATCCGCGGCTGCGGGCTGTCGTACGGCTACGGCATCCGGCCCGCGCAGAACGAGGCGCGGCTCGTGTTCTCACTGTACCGCGCCACCAACGCGCTCGCCGCCTACACCAAGACGAAGGCCATTGTGGTACGTGTTTCTTTATTATTTCGAATCATTTAAAATTTCGGTATCCCATACAAATTACAACATTATAATTTATAATAATACAATGAAACTCACATTATTTCAGATGATAATTTTTTTCTGAGAAGCAGTACAGCACCTAGCTCGACCGTCCACCAACAATGCTCAAGTAAAAGTGATTAAGTGACTCGATCCGCCAGATTAATTTTTTTTTTTTTCATTTAGTGTATGGCTTCGTGCGATTAGCACATTTAGCCAGTGTCAAAGTAATTTTTCTTACAAGTAATACTTATATATACAATATTTCCTTCCAGTATGATGACGATGAATGATAATAGAAATGAGAAATGAGAAATGATATACCCCCAACCCCTAGAGTATCTCAGTAAAGATGTGGGGCTTTACTAATTCCTCGGGCGGACTTCTTGAGAGAATTTGAAAAGTTAAGTTACACTGTTTTGTTACATTTGCCAACACTCATGCGCACTTACGAACACTTAACGGTTAATAATCCACCATTATTTCACATTAATATTCATAATAACACAAATTTTAGAAAATAAAACAAAACCGCAGACATGACTTTTCACTTTCCCGCCAAGAAGTCCGCCAGATTAATTCCCACCATTTGTTTAAACATTCAGTGTTGCCAGTTAAATAAATCTTCCCATTCGTTCGGAAACAAGTATCGATTGAAATATTGACATCTATCTAACAAGAAATACAGAAATGTTGATAGTCAATAGAAAACATTTAAAAGTGAATAGAATAACTTTAAAAAATGTTTGTTCTACTGATTATGCGATTTGAAACTTTCCGTAGGGGGGAATATAAATCGCAAAAATATAAAATACAAACATTCTCTGTATTTTCTTTAAGCATACAGCTTCATTCAAATTGGCTTATTTAGAAAACTTGAAATGTTAGACTTGTATGGTATACCGGAATGTATAATGACTCTTAAATCGTATTTACCACAAGAAATAATGTATGCTTATAAAATACCTATTGAATGCCCTTGTACCACAGGAGGAGTTCCTGAACGGCGGCGAGTTCGACCCGGAGCTGTTCGCGTCCGCCAAGAGCTCGACGCTGTTCGAGGTGGTGCAGGCGGAGAAGTGCCCCGCCGACGTCGTCAGCCAGTCGCTGTTCAACTACGTGCGCGGCGTCGGCACCGACTACAACAGGTGCCTCTACATGCTCGCCCATACACCACACGCTCAGCATCAAACCATTAATAGTAGGGTAGCTACCACTAATAATACAGTCAGTGTCGAAGCATAGGTAATAGGCAGCCATTTCTAATCATACACTTACTATTGAAGCATGAGTGCAATAAATAAATTAGATCCCCTTAACTGGTTTCTAAAAAACCATCTTAGATTGTCGAGCCCACTAAAAATGTTAAAAAAATTCTTAAAAGCATTGCAAAAAAACGCTATATTGAGCAATATAGTGTCGCTTTGACCTAATATCAGCTAGTAACACCAAAACATTTGTATGTATTGTCGAGGTATTTTTATATAAAATCCTTTTATTATTTAAATGCAAAGCATTTATCAAATCAAAGTTATGCAAAATACATATGAATGCAAATCGCTTGCATCGAATCAAATGCAAACACTATAATATTATTAACGGAGCGGATGTCAGTAAATTTTGTATTTGAATAGTGGCTTACCATCCGGGCTATAGGCATCACTCAATAAAGACACTTTAGCAACTGGCAAAACTTCAAAATATTTAATGTTCTAGAATTAATTATTGTTATGATTATGGCTATATATAATTTTATGCAAATTTTGCTGCGAATAAATTTGAAAAGACAAAGCGTTGAAAAAATTCCGCAAGCGGGATTCGAACCCGCACCCCGTGACTTGCCGGGTCAGGTGCACGACCAACTATGATGTCGTGGCTCAATTCAACTCGCCGGAATTATTGAAGAATTTAAAAAGTTATTGTTGTTGTCAACTTACCTATTGTAATAATGACCCGGCGTCCGGCCCGCAGCTCGCTGGTGTCGGAGATCGCGTGCGTGACGTCGCAGTCGGCGCACGAGGCGGCGCGGCGCTGGCTGCCGGGGCTGTTCGAGCCGGCCGGCGGCAAGCTGGCGCTCGTGTGCCACCCCAGCAAGGTCGCCGACATGCAGGCCGCCTTCGACAAGTCAGTGCACCGCCTTTACGACACCTTTGGGGCCATCCATAAATTACGTCACACGAATTTCAGGACTTTTTAACCCCTCCCCCCGTCCTTGTCACAGGTTGTCACATTTTTAGAAACCCCACCCCCTGATGTTACGTCACACATTTTCCAATTTTATGCATGTATTTGAAAATAATCAAAAGAAAACAGTTATGTTAATTTTTTCTTATATTTACTGACAGATAATAAATGTGCCAGTTGATGTTAATGATATCACAGTGATATCACATGATATCTATCACCTCTGCACAGTTTTTTGACATATAAATCACATTGATTCGAACTGTATTTCTTAAGGCTCCTGCTAGCTTGACGTCAAGTTAGCAGGCTCACCAAGATACTGAAATATCTTTAGAGCCATAGTATCACTTTTTTATGCTATACGTCACTATTTATACACAATTTTTTGACGTAGTCAAAACCATGTAATTCCGTGGTGAGGCGTGGTGAACTTGACGCTAGTACATATATGTATGTAGGTTGTCATTCAATTGAACAAGAAGCATATGTACGCCAGCAATTTCATAAAATGTCAGTTATTAATACAGGAGGATCGCCTAATGAAATCATTTCGAATTTTAACATGTGACGTCACAAAGCTTTTGACCCCCTCCCTGCCCCTTGTCACATTGTGGTGATATGCTTTGTGCCCTTTTGTACACACGCATGCACATCAACCTATCCAAAACAGACAAGTTTCTTAAATAAATTAGTCTGATGTGCAGGCGTGTACACCCTTTCTTCATTTTCGTGAACGAATTATAATCGGTTAGTTCGTTTACGAGAACAGCAATTTCTTTTGTTTACTAAACCAAATTAGTGATTATCAGGTTTTGTGTATAATAAAAGTAATGTTGTATAGGTACTATATGCACCTACGTCATCGTTATGAGGCATTAAGGCTGCACTTTCCACCAGTGATGTGCTATTCCTCGCACGGCTACCTTAACAATTTGCTACATGGCGCTTGGTGATGTGTTTGGTGGAAATAATCAGTTTCGTTGCTTATCTTTGCTCTCACTCAACACTTCTGCTGAGTTCTGGCCTTCCCTCATAATCGATAGCGCATCGGTATATTGGCCCATAACCCACCAGATTGGTCCAATGGGGGTTGGTGAGTTTAACGACTGCCAATGGCTCAGTGTTCGGCGTCTTGAGGAGCTCGAATATGTTTCGCCATGTACTTTGATAAGGTGGACCGATGATCTGGTGAAGGTCGCGGGAAGCCGCTGGATGCTAGCAGCACAAAACCGGTCGTGGAGATCCTTGAGGGAGGCCTTTGTCCAACAGTGGACGTCTTTGGGCTAAGATGATGATGATGAGAGATACTTTAGGAACCGTGAGATGGGTGACCCAGCATCGCGATAGTTGCGCAACTTGCATTAACGTAACTCGAACGTGCAAGCCGCTGCATCATCAAGATCCCATAATGTATGCGACAGGATTAAAATAATGAATAATATATTCCTTTATTTTCAGAATCAACGTTAAATTGGAGGCGTTTGAATCAATGGAGGCGTCCCATTTTAATAAATAAGCATAAAGCAATTTAAATAAGAGTATTTTCGTATCAACACGCGGTTTTTAATATTATAATTTTTAACGAATTACAGAATGATGTATAATTAATTAGTAATAATCCTGTAAAGTAATTGAAAAATGTATAAACGTTTACTTTTTAAGTAATTGTCGCTTGGTTGTGCCTTATTTTACAATATAAATGAGATATTTACGCCGCTACCAGACACAGACTGTAATAACCTCAAGAGTATTAATAAAATGTAAAAAAAAATATTTATTGTTAAATATTGTATACGAGAAACGCTCCGTTAGAATAAAAAGCCAAAACAATTGGTGATGATAATAATTTTAATTACCATTCATCTTAAAGCTATGTCTATACAAAAAATATATAACTTAAACTTAGTCAGATATAGTGAACATCATTATAAATCATCTCACAACCGCTGCAACACCTCCTTCATAAATTCTCAAACCCACCCATAGAATAATATCATTGTACAACATTGCTTTGTCTCAACACAAACACTGGTTTCAACAAATCAGAAAGAATGTAGCGAAATCTCTTACTACTTTACAAGTAAATATTTACGATTACTCTAGACTAACCTTACATTATAGTAAAGGTGTCTGTCCACTACACCATATTGAAGACAATGGCATTATGAATGTGTCATGTTACGCACAAAACTCTCTGAACATTCATTCGGCGGTGACAGTACGAACGAACCATATTTTTGAATAAATCATAATATGATACGGTATAGTGGCCTTATTATAGATTTCTAAAAGATTGAGCTCTCCACTACATTCAGAGTCAAGCAACAATTTCAGATATATCATAATTTTATAACATTAAAGTGAACATCACATTTTAACTACAGACATTACCAGTATACAATAATTTGTGAAAACTGTTGAATTACATTCAATTAACATTTTTAATATTAGAATTTTAAAATTTTAAATCTACTATTTCATTAATACTTACTGGTTAATTTTTGTTAGTAAGTATGTATGTCATTTGAAATGCGCGATTTATGAGGTACAAAAATAAACAGACCTGGGTGCTCCGCGTGCGAACAGTTCGCGTAGGCCACGTCTACCCTCCCGCCACCGTACTAGTGACGCACAATAAAGTTAAATAATTTAAGAATACGAGAACATTAAAATTGTATTTTACATGTATAAGTATATTTACAGACGCTATTAACCACATAATAATAATAATAATAATCATAGAGAAAATAAAAGCATTCTCCAGTAACGATAATCAAGAATATAATGCATATTTGATATGCACTCGCATAGTTTCTAAAATGCAAATTAAAGCACCAACATTTTGAACGTACAACATGTCATTGTATAATAGCAGTTATTTTTGAATTTCTGGTTACATGTTAATTATTAATAGCGTTGATTAATGACAATGTCAGCTTTAGTATACTGTTAGTCGAAGTGCTTAAAGGCGCGAATCCACTACGGCGCATGCTGTTTCCATGGAGCTTCGTAGCTCAGGGTGCCTAATGCGAGTTTCATTCGCAATTCGATCACGTTAACGAAAACGAGAATTTGTATGGCAAAATGTTAACTCTTCTCGTATGTCACCAGGAGGCGCTGCTTCAATGCCATACTAATTTTCGATTTCGTAAACGTAGTCGAATGAATACGGCTAGTAAACGAAACTCACACTAGGCACCCAGATGTCGTCGACTCGTTTTTATGGAAACAGTGTTGTGTACAGCATGCGTCGCAGTGGCATGGCGCTCTAATAGTTTTGGTAAATGTTTAAATTACGTGTACAGTCTAACATATAATAATTCACTATAGATATCTATCGACGAATAGAATTCTCTAATAAATGAACGACTAATTACATTAATATTAAAGGCTACGTAAAAATTAGAGGCGGCCCCATTTACATTACCCCGCGCTCCTGCGCAGGTGTTTACGATCGACTCCGGTCCACCGTACACGGAATAATAGCTTTTATATATTGTCCTATTGAATTCTCAGTCACTTTTGGGGCTTCAATCAATATATCTGTAGGTTTATATTTAGTGTTGTGATTTAACGCAACCATTTCATTATGATAACAATTTTTCAACTATGTTTTATACGCTTAATGTCACCTCAGACCAATTACAAATTCTAGGAATAACAAACGGTGACATCATTCGTTTCATTTGATTGTTCAAAACGCTTCGAGAGGCCATTTCGTGTCATTTGCGTCGGCGCGACAACCGCGCAAAGTTCAATAATACATTATCTTTGGACGTTCACGTAGCGGACACATGTATAGGATTTTTAATAAACAATAATACGATTAGGTGAGAAAACGGCCACTGTCTTCAAACAATTAACGTGCCACATTTATCACTCAGACAGATCTTGCTATTTCATCACTATTTTTCAGTCTGGGATACCGGAGATTCCATTTTAACCTTGTAAGTTTAGAAAAACTGTAATTAATGATATGCAGATGCGTACTCGTTGTTATCACTGTAAAACTCATAGCTGTAAATTAGGAAGCCATCTGTTAATGAGTTGTGGGGTTATGTTACTGCTATATGTAACGTAGTTAAGAACTATTAAGTTATTATTTTATTGCAGTAATATTGTATGTTTGTTACGATTTTTGCGCGGCAATGTTAAATTTGTCACATGTAGCGCGCGACTGCATTTGTAGAACGCCTTAGCACGTTTTCGTTTAGATAGTTTGTTTTGACATTTGGCAGTATCACAGTAATATAATACATCGCGATCTATGGTTTAAAACCTAACATGTTAACTAATTGAAGTGCAAAGTATCGCGTTCATATGTTAAAAGTGCCTGCCAATGCCTCTGTCCGAAGAACAATACGACAGTCTATAGCAAATATAAGTTCTACGATACAAAGGGCCTGGTGTGATGTTGGCAGGCCGGCTTATTACCGAAAAAAAGCAACCAGTTGCTAATTGCACAAAGGCAACGCGACTGGTACTAGTTGCGGTTGCTACAATCGGTCGGTTTACTTTAGAGCGCCGCCCTTCATGCACTTTTAGTTCGTCAATCGCTCGCTTGTGGCGCTATCGTAGCGGTCTACGTTCCGTAATAAAAGTATGTTTTGGTAGCGATAAATTGTAAATTGTCTGCATTTTTATCGTCACTCAAAAACGTTATGCCCAGCATCAATCAAGGCGAAGATGTCGAGAGGAGATCAGGTGTTTTTGAATCAACCAATAATTTTTTATCTACTTCGCTCCGCTCCGCTTACTCCTTGTTTACGACAGTATGTTTTTCTTCAGTAGATACCAGAGTGACAAGTGTGATTTTCGTTAACGAAAAGTTGTATGGCATAATTTTAACTCTTCTCGTATGACGCCAGGAGGCGGTGCTACAATGGCATAAATGTTCATTTTCGTTAACGACATCAAATATCAAATGAAACACACTAGGCAACCAGAGCCGAGGCTTTGTGAAACGTCGCACTCTCTAGCAAGTATCAAATGAGCTAATCCCCTACAAGATGTTGGTGGTGGCGGACGCCCGCAGCGCGTCGCGGATGTAGCCGGCGATGCTGGCGTCGGCCACGAGGTGGAAGAAGAACAGGTGCTCGAAGCTCTTCAGCGAGATGGAGCGCAGCGCCGGCAGCCGCAGCAGCAGCGACGCGAACCGGCCCTCCTCGGTGCCGCGCGCGCGCCGGCAGTACTCGTCCAGGCACGAGTACATCTGACGAACAACCATGTATTTATCATTATGGTTTTATATTGTTTTACGCGAATTTTGCAGGAGCTCGATGACGCAGTGGTTAACGCGCCAGGTCTGCGAGTGCTAAGGTTAAGCAATTTTCGCAAAGGCCGGTCATCGGATGGGTGACCAACAATTTATCATCTCGAGCTCCTTCGTGCTGCGGAAGGCACGTAAAGCCGTTGGTCCCGGCTGCATTAGCAGTCGTTAACAACCACCAATCCGCACTGGGCCCGCGTGGTGGTTTATGGCCCGTTCTCTATATCCATCCATACGGAAGGCTCGTGCCCTAGCAGTGGGAAGATAAAATGAGCCGATGATGACGCGAATTTTGTTGCAAACAAATTACAATTTGATAGTGTTAATTTTTTTAAATTCAATTGCTTTTTTTTTTCAAATAGTTATTTGTTCGCAACTTAATTTGCAATATAAAACCAACATTATAAATATAGCCTGCCTAATTCTTAACTGATCTTTAATATTTCGCACTACCAATACAATTACTCAAAATATACTATATACTATATATAATATTTGAAATTAAACCGTATTTGGTCATCATTAGAATACGGTAAACTCTAAAAAAATTAGGTTCGGATGTTAATAATTGCCGATATTGAATAAGGCTCCTTTGGCATACAAAGTATGAGTAGATAGTGTTGATAAATTTCGGCCGGTTGGACAGAACCACGATAACATAAAGGTAGTGTACCTGACCTTTACGTCATGGGGAATCCTGCTCCTGAAATTTTTTCAAATAATTTATTTTTTAAATTATGTATCTACGCCTCGATGATGATTTTTGACTTTTTGATGGCCGAGTGGCAAAACGCTCAATTTGCACGAGGCGTAAAACCACGAGTCCATACTGAATTGACTGGCTGATCAGATTATTCATAGTATTACGGCCCATCAAGTAGTAATACTATGAATAATCGATCGACTGCCGTTAGTTGTATTATTTATAATATAAAATTGATTTAAAAATCAATATTATGCTAACTAACTTTACCTTTTCCCGGAGCACTTCGACTTCCTGGCGGTTGTTCAGACCCTTCACATCTGAAAAAATGCAAACAGATAGTTTTAATAAGGGTGTTATTTAAACGGTTAGCAAAGTATTCGTATTTTTGTTAGCAAAAAAATGCTAGTTGGGCAGCAACTAATGGTCAGCAAATATTTCTAAATCAGTCTGCAACTTATATCATTCTGAACAGCAGTCTTATGCCGCTACGCTGCGCTTCCGCTCGTGAAAAAAAATTAACTTAACCTAACCAACAGTAAGGTTTTAAGTAAGTATTATATAATTCTGCTGACCAAATATTTATTTTGTAATACAAATAAATTATTTCCTTTTAATAACAACGAATTAGGATAGTTTTGACTGGTATAGTCTATAGCTAAAAACTTTTTGCCTTTTTATGAGTCTTTTATAGAAACTGGATGGGAATAGCGGACTTTGACGTCTCTATTATTTTCTACGACGTATCATCATCATCAAGGAGTGTTTATTGACCACTCAAGTTACGGAAATCTTTTTTTATATTATTTATATTGCAAAACTGGAACAAAAACACCAAAAAATTCTATTTATTTATTTATATATTAGGAAATTCTACAGATTTTTTACAAACGCATTTTAACTTAATTATTATTACTTATTACATAAACCAATTAGAGAATTCCACAACTTAGAGTAATTCATTAACTAGGTACATATTAAGAATAACAAAAGGCACTTGACGACATCATATGCTCGTGTTCAATAATCTAATAACTTACATTTTAACGAATAAATTTAAGCCACAGACCCAAACCCTACAAACAAACAAAAATACACATCTTCATACATATATAAAATCGCAGAGGCAGACTGATTCTCATCGATCAGATATTTTGAATCATGTCATGCTCGTGAGCGGGTGGGTGCCTTATGTGGAGGCAAATATATTATATTATATTTGTTTTATTAGTTATCTTCTACTAACTAGAATTCTCGCGTTGCAGCCTGTACCAACCGGCGGCGAGTTTCAGTATTTTTTTACATCCACATTACACTTTTTACATCAATCCTTGAATATATAATTATTAGATAATATCAGCGCTATGTCGGTTCGTTTTATAAAATAAACAACCCGGCCATTTTCCAGTAGTCGGGCACGCGTAAAAACATTTCACCGCACAAGAGATTTACTAATAGTTAATATACAAGATTTTTGGTAATATGTGTATAATCCCGAAACACGGCCATGCAAACAATACAAAACCATATTTACGTAAATTTACTTTATAATTTTATTACATTATTTTTGTTCAACCCTGAAATATTTTGACTTCTGTTTCTTTTTTCGACAGCAGCTGGTCACAGGGTTATTTTGAAATTTTTCTTTGTAAGAAACAACCTTAATATCTCAGCTATATGGTGTGGTGTTTTTCAGGCATGTTTACAATTTTCCAGGTCTCTATGTACGGGACTGACTACTAATCTGACTAATAATCGGGATTACACAGGTATTACCAATCGCCTGTGTAGGAAGAATTTGACGGCCTTCGTAGTCGAGTGGCTCGCACGCCGGTTTCTGGTGTCGCCATCTCAGAGGTCCCGGGTTCGATTCCCGGTCGGGTCAATGTAGAAAAACGATCTTTTTCTATATTTTTTAGAGTCTGGGTGTTGTGGTACTGTCGTTGTTACTGATTTCCATAACACAAGTGCTTAAGCTACTGTCTTTGAAGTCAGAGCAATGTATATTATGTTATTTAATATTTATTTATGTGGGAATGGAACAGTGCAAGAGGAAATGTAAAGGAACTGAGCGTGTGACGTATGTATGTGTGAGCTAGAGAGAGATAGAGAGCTAGATGTTTCGAGATGTCATCACGGAAGATTTGAAAGTAAGATGGTTAAGTTTAAGACAGAAAATAATTTAAAGTGTAGAAGATAAAATGGTTTTGGTTAAACTGTGTTTTTACTGTCTATTGATTCTAAATTTATTTAAAGTGGTAGTGTTGTAACTGACCGGGGTTGAGCAGCACGATGGCCTTGAGCGCGACGTACTCGGCCTGGTCGACGCGCAGCTGCCGCATGCGCAGCGACAGCTCGGCCAGCACGCGGTCGAACATCTGCCCCACGCCCGCCTGCAGCGCCGAGTTGCGGTGCAGCGTCATGCCTGCAAACAAATCACACGTTAGCATCAGCTGGTTCCCGACCGATACTTAAACTACTCATCCACATGATACACTGAACTGGACCTAAGCAAGTGTGCATGACACTTGCCTAGGTCCAACACACGGTACTCGTAGAACAATATTAAAAAGACCCGGTTTACACGCGCTCTACATCTGGTGAACCGGTCCCCCAAAACCCTCTGTGGTCTAGAGGCTAAGACCACCGGTTTAGACCCAGAGGTCCCAGGTTCGATTCCCAGCGGGGGTACATGTTTGTGTACTCGGTTTGGTTGGTGGTAGGGCTTGTCTGTCCGCCTGGCTAGCTACCACCATCTTATCTAAATATGTCGCCATAACATCAATGTTTGTAGCATTGTTGTGTTCCGGCAGCTAGAGATAAGATAGCCAGTGCCTCACTAGTTGAGGATTCCCGGGTGAAGTGCGCTTCCATCATTGGCCTTATCATCACTTAACATCAGGTGAGATCAAGGCACTGTGCTTACCCGTAAATATAAAAAAAAAAACTTGGTCAACCCGGGCCCAGGTCCTAGCCTGTAGAGGCACGCTTGGGTTGTTTCGCTCCCGATCCGATTCAAACCCCTCGGAGAATCTAGTAGGGAACGAGGACACGCTTTTTCCGCTAGAAAACCTTGGATGATGTTTCGAACCCATCGCTTGAGAAACCCTTTTAAGTTCCTCGCCGCCCCCAAAAAGTTCGGTGGCTCTGAAAAGGCCATCATCGAACTCAACCAAAAAAACCGTTAGTTCATTTAACATATAATCCTTTGTTGCACATTAGAAAAAAACACATAAATCTTTTAGAAAAACCTCACCTCTTCGGGTGCTACCACCTCACATGAAGACACTCAAAGCCGTTGGTTCCGGCTTCATTAGCAGTTGTTATCAACAACCAATCCGCACTGTGCCTGCGTGGTGGTTTATGGCCCGTTCTCTCTGTGGTGTTTCCATCCATAGAAAAGGCTCGTGTCCAGCAGTGAGGATTTAAAACGAACAGATGATGATATTCAAACCTACCAAATAATCTAAACATTTAAAAATCAACCATTAAATAAGTCTTTAGGGTGCATTTTCATTTGTTCTCAGACGTCAATCAAAAGTGTAGGAGTGTAGGTACCCGACCGACTGTCACTGATAGAAAGTTTATTTATGTCAAATGTTCAGGTATTTTGGTAGGTTTTAAAGCTCCGATCACTCGACACTGACTGTACAAGAATAACAAATTCATATTTTTTGACAAAAAGAACAAGGTTTTCTCAATATCATGATGTTAATTAAGACCGAAGGTGGCCTAAGGATACCGACTAGTGATCATAATCAACCCGTATCAGTTTACTGCTAAACATAGGCCTTTCCTATAATTCATGATGTTTAGCTCTTCTCATCCAACTTCTAACTAAAATTAATGTACTAACCGGGCATAAGACACATCAATTGGGGCGGCGACGTGGTCCGTCCGTCCATGTTTTCACGTTCGTCGTTCAAAAACTGAAATAAATATAGCAAAGTTAAAGTTAACATTCAATTTTCGTTATATTTTGGCATCACATCAGATACAAATTAGGGCAAAATTAAATGTGGCAGGCAACATACTCGTATAAGAATAAATTAAATAAAACTAGTCTGACAATCCTACTACTATTATAAACGCGAAAGTTTGTAAGTATGGATGTATGGATGTTTGTTACTCTTTCACGTAAAAACTACTGAATGGATTTTAATGAAACTTTACCACAATATAGCTTATACATCAGAATAACACATAGGCTACAATTTTTGAGGTTTCTAATGTGAGGTCGTAAAAAAAACACATTTTTTGCGCTTACATTGCAAACGCTGACTGAATCCTACAAGATAGATCAAAACAATTTACTACAGTATTGTAAAACTTAAAAAGGTCTACAAAAAAGTCCGTGATGGTATATGTTTATCTCTTAGGAATAACCCACAATAACCATTATTTATCCTTTACTTTGTACGAGAAATAATGGCTTATTTACGAAGCGATTTTAAGCAATACAGTATTAATCCTTATCTAATTAAGTATCTTAAATACATTGTGCATTTAATAAAGATCAATATGGCTTTTTACAGCATGTAAATTAAATAAATATTTTTGAAGATATCACAGATTTAAAATGCAGAGTCATAGCAATTTCGGCGATAAATACCGTTTCGGTGATAAATACCGGCAGCGGTGCCAGGCGAACGGGGCGTGGGGGGAGCGGGGTAGGTGCGGTGGGGAAGAAGTGGCTCATCGCTGAGTGCGCGACCCGAACGCGGGCAGACGCGTGACGGCAGACGTCGTTGACGGTTGTGTCCGTTTTGCGAATTTTCAAGGCACTAGCGATTTGATAAAAACGTATGGTCGCCTACTTTAAGTAATATAGGCCTAAGGTTAGTAATATTATAAACGCGAAAGTTTGTAAGTATGGATGGATGTTTGTTACTCTTTCACGTAAAAACTACTGAATGGATTTTAATGAAACTTTCCTCATATACAGACCATGACCCAGACCAGAATATAGGATACTTTTTTTTTTTTTACTGTATTCTTCGCGAACGAAGTCGCGGGCAACAACTAGTTTTATATAAAACTAGCTGCCCCCGGCGGACTTCGTACCGCTTTGACAGTTTCCATGACAACACTACAAACAAATCATTTTGTATTGGAAAAATTTCAAAAATCAAAAAAAAATTAGGGGTGGACCACCCTTAACATTTAGGGGGATAAAAAATAGATGTTGGCCGATTCTCATAGATACCGGATAAGCACTAAAAAATCGGTCATCAAAATCGGTCAAGCCGTTTCGGAGGAGTATGGCAACGAAAACTGTGACACGAGAATTTTATATATTAGATAAGACTACAAACTATTCCATTGTTAATTGAAAATAAATTACAAGCTTTGCTTTTAAAAACGAAATATTTTTTTAAATAACTTATTTTAGGTAACGTTCTTGTTTAGATAGCACTAGCTCAATTTGCACCACGTTTTCAAGTATTCAACATGAGTACCTGTCTACATGTTCGGCTATCGACGAGGGTACATTTTTTATTATTATTATACTTTTTTTTTTCTTCTTAAAACTAGATTTTTACAGTATTTTAATATAAAAACAATAAAACCTTATAAAAATCTAATTCTAGAGTACCACCAGCAGCGGGGCAGGGCCCAAGCTACCGGTGGTCAGGGCTGCAGAGTGAGGAACCTCCTGACAATACGTGCCGTGTCAAGGAGAGCCTCTTAATAGCATAACTAGCATACAAATTACCTCCATGGAGCGCCACGCGATCGCGAACAGCAGTAGCTCGTTCCAGGCGCTTTTGATGAGCAACACCTGGTCTTCCATCTCCAGCTGGCTAAAGTGCGGGATGTCGCGCGCCCACACTACTAGCGCTGCTATTTGTTTGTTGCCTGGAAAACAGAGAAGAAAGAATTAATTGATTGATTAAGGTTTAGGTACCCACTTAGCCAGACCGACCAGGTGTATAACACCCCTAAAAGTATTATATATTTTAATTTATTTGGGCAAACAAACAGTGTAACAATAAACATTTATAATAAAATAGTTACATAAATTTATAACAGTACACCAACACGGTTTACCACAAAACATTAAAACTTACAAGAAAAAACAAGCTTAAAGAATACAAGCCACCGCAATGAAGAATGAATAGATGTACCCTACTATGATACTTTTTTCATTTACAACATCACACAAACACCTGATCGGTCTAAATGGGTTAAGACATATATTTATCTAAAAGAAGAATTCTCCCAATTGATTAATTATATCTTTAAGGTTCGGTATATAACAAAGTGTAGATGGCAGAGGGGAGATGCGTCGTAAGCAACCAATAAGCGATGAGGAGATGGGTAAGTTATATTAGTTATTATCGACGTTGAATGACGTGCTATAATAACCTATAAAAAAGGAATATTCCGACAGTCTCACTGACTACCTAAGCCAAACTATGTATAGTATGTTTATGAAAACTACACCTAGCTAGCAGGAATTAAACCGGGGGGCCTACCGCCTAACTCGAAAGCTATCGCCTATAGCTTTCGATATTGCTTTTATATCGCTTTCGAAATGACAAGATGACGCCATAAACTATAGAGCGCGATAGCGAAAGCGATGGCGTTAGAGTTAGGCGGTCGGGGGGCGGATCGTAAATTATTTTCTAACCAAGACTTTCTTCGAATGAAACCAATTTTGAAACTTATTTAGTAAGCGAGCCTACTTTTATCTTCAATCTATTTTGTCCATCCAGAGGTATGGAAGAGATCACTTTTAGTAATAAGACCGCACTACGAGCGTCAATACGTACGTACAATAGAGTACCTACCTACTTATTGAATCTTAACTTAATTTTAGAGCTTCATAAACATAGTGTTTTAAAGCCACCAGCTGTATGTATGTATGTTTTTAACGAATAAACTCAAAAACTACTGGACTGATTTTAAAAGTTCTTTCACCATTAGAATGTTACATTAGCGCTGAGTAACATAGGCTATATTAAAAAATATATATATAAAATTTATAAAATACAGTGACATAATTAAACGCCCACCTGACCCAGTCAGGAATCGAACCTTGTCCTGGGTCTTCCGCAATCAGGGCGGCTGCACTGACCGCTATACTACCGGGAAGACTGACGTAAGCGCTGAATTTTGTAACTGCTTTTTTTTTATTTGTGAGTGCTAATAGCGGCACAGTGCGCCATCTATCCAACGGTCATTGCAACCAATAGCCATGCAGATTCACCTTTGCAGATGAAATAACACAACGCTATAGTAAAATTTTACTTTTTATTTTCAGCGCGCGACAGCGTGTGTAATGTCGAAGATACAGTGAATGACCCACAAGATTTATTAAATTCCCTCAATCCTGCCGGCTTGCCATCTCACGAGTTAAAATTAAAAGTTGGTACTCCCATTATGCTATTAAGAAATGTAAGCCCTCCTAATATGTGTAATGGCGCAAGACTTTTGGTAAAGGAACTATGTGACAACGTGACTGTAGCAACAATCATCACCGGCCCCGCGGCCGGACAGCTCGCGTATGTTCCGCGGATCCCGATGATTTGCCAATATCCTTTAAAAGGTTACAATTTCCTGTAAAGATATCGTTTGCCCTTACAATAAATAAATCCCGGGGGCAAACTTTCTGGTTGGTTACTTGGCATCGACCTAAGAAAAGAGTGCTTTTCTCATGGGCAATTAATTATATGTCGCCCTTTCACGAGTAGGAACTCCTGAAAATCAATATGTTTTGTTGCCACCAACAAATACCACTGCTAACATAGTCTACAGTGAAGCTTTAGGGTACACTTGTTTTTGTATATAAAAAGTAAAAACCTTTAAAGTTATATTTACTTCATAGATAAAGTATAAATGCACATAAAATGTAAATAAAGAAATGTAAAAAATTACATTAAAAAAAAACTAAGTTATAGCGTGGACTGTAATAAAATTCTTTGTATTTAATTTTGAATATTGAAACAATTCGAGTCATGGACGTTTTAATTAGCACATTTTAAGATATATCTACCTACCTAATTCATCTTAAAAATACTATACGGCTAAAGGTTTTTACTCAGTGAAGTATGAATGAAGTGAAGGGACGTAAAAGTAGAACACGCATTTTCCTTATTCTCAACTCGATACAAATGTTTTAACTTTATATAAATCTAATATTTAGTGTATGTTTTTTAATAGACAACAAAGAGACATAATAGTTATCAAGTTAGTTAATTAGATGTATACAGGACTTTGTCCCTATCACATTAAAATTATTAAGAAGGGCTAAATCCAGCTCATAAAAACTTTTTTAACAATTTTCTGAAATACAAAAAGAACAAAAGCATCCATAAAACATACAACGCTAGGTTATAATAACGATTCATAATTTAAATTATTTTTTCATGAAAAAGACACAATTTCTAGTAGGTATAATGAGTCCTTGCAAAAACAGAGACAATTATTTTATAGTTCACACAACATTAAACATAACGAGGAGTAGTTATTCACTGCACGAAATATCTGGACATAATTAACATATCTACATAATTAACGTATTAATTAAAACTTGCTCGACTATATAAGCAGTCTAGGAATGAAGTCTGCGCTGACACCTCACTCAAAACATCGCAACTTTGCAAACAAGTAGGTACGCTGGAGCGCAACACAATAAACATTAATTATCGCCTTTCCACCGCATCTGCACAACGTGAAATTCGCAGAACGCGTGATTAAGATACGGATTCGTATATATCTAATATATAAAATTCTCGTGTCACAGTTTTCGTTGCCATACTCCCCCGAAACGGCTTGACCGATTTTGATGAAATTTTTTGTGCTTATCCGGTATCTATGAGAATCGGCCAACATCTATTTTTCATCCCCCTAAATGTTAAGGGTGGTCCACCCCTAAATTTTTTTTTATTTTTGAAATTTTTCCAATACAAAATGATTTGTTTGTAGTGTTGTCATGGAAACTGTCAAAGCGGTACGAAGTCCGCCGGGGGCAGCTAGTATATATTATATATATTCATCCTTTGTTGTACTTTGCCTTTAATACAAACATGGCCAATGCGAAGCAGCCTGCCAAAATTGACTATTTACAGAAAGCTATTTGCAGTCAGAACTTTTTCTGGCCTACTTACTTCTCTTTATCACCCACACAATCATCAAATATCCATAACGTCAATAATAATGGTTTAAGTTAAAAAAAAAAATTAAATAATGTAACTCAGATAAACCGAAGCGAACCTTAAGTGTGCCTCCAGATAAAAACGTTAAAGTAGATTTTTGTGGAGCGACGACGACGGACGGACGCCGTCATAAACCAGTTCCATATTATGTACGCTATCATAATTATGTACATAATACAATATATATGCGTTCCTTCGCTTTTTTATGCGGTACAATATTTACGTTATACCTTTTTGATGCGAGCTAAATGGAAACAGGGACGCGTGGCCTGTTGGCCACAACGGCAGCGGCGCGGCGGCTGGAGGTCGCGTAATTGAATCAATCGATGCAATAAAAATAAACTTGCAAATCGATTTGACACCATTTGTATTTTCGTTGCTAATCGATTAGAAATTTGAGATACACGCTAAGCTCTTGGCTTAATTTTTTAATGCGTACTAAGTATAATAGAATAATGTAACACTCGGAATTCTGCCAAAATAAAGATTATGGTTATAAAAATACAGCACATTATTGAACGTTACCGTAGGAAGTCATTCAGTCGAAATTGTCAAATTGCACAAAAAACATTTTTTCACATGGAAAATACCACATACGGTGTTGGAAAGAGCGTGCTGTAACCCTAACTATGCTGTCCCAATGCGGGTTCCTTAGTAGTATCTAACGACTGCCATTTCAACGACAATGACTGAGAGCAACAGCTTTTTATATACTCTGGAACAGGAAAAGCTCTACGAAACGCTCATTTTCCGGCATTGCGTAAGTTTGGAAAGAGCGAAGTGGGGTGTGCAGGTTCGAATTCCGCTCATGGAAATTTTTTCAACGCTTCTTCCAATTTGTAATTTATTCGCAACAAAATTTGCGTAAAATTATATATACAACCATAATAATTGCGTAAGTTGTTCAATTTACCCGATTGCTAAACGGTGCCTATATGAATAAGAATTATGTAACTCTTAAACTACGAGTGTGATATCTGTACGGGTATCATATAGTCACAAATCATTCACAAATCTATAAAATAATAATAACAAATATTATATACGGTCGATCCATTCTACTTGTTTGCATGAAGTAGCAAACAATTTTTTTTCGTTTTATAGTTTGTACTGCGTACCCGCTGTAATGTATGTGAAGTCATAGCGCATGGCTGACGATACTTCTGGAAAATATGCTAATTGCACTACTCCATCTGTGCTGGTAGCACTCAACTGCTTCGTGTGCCTTTACCCTAAAAAAGAAGGTCTCATTAAAAATACAACCGTTTGATGCAAACAAAAACTAATTAGGTATAAGATTTTACCCTCTTGTCAGAGCGACGTCTGAACAACTGGATTCACTTTTATGAAAACATATTATTTATTTTGTCTGTTTTAAATGAGAAGCTCGACGGCCGGCGCAGTAATTGGCGTCTCGCAACTTTATCGCAGTCCACTCGAAAACTTTCTATATTTATGGAAAATACAGCGGTTTAGTAAGTTAGCTATAACCTTTTCAAATAACGTAGCATTGAACTGAATTCATGCGATTTAAAAACAGAGATTCCGTTTCTTTTTTGTTATATTTAAAAATTTTAAGTAATTTCGGTTACCTACCTTTGTAATTATATTTTTTGTGAATCAATAAATTTACTGACGGCAAACCAGGGTGCCTACTGCCTAGTGAGAGTTTTATTTACCACTAGTTGTCGCCCGCGACTTCGTTCGCGAAGACTACACTTTCCCACAGGAACCTGTTACCAGGATAAAAAGTATCCCATGTCCTAGTCCGGGTCATGGTCTGTCTATGTGCAAAGTTTCATCCAAATCTGTTCAGCCATTTTCACGTGTGATGCGCGGACAAATAAACAGACAAACAGACAAAAATTCTAAAAACTGTTGGAACGTGTTCTGTTATCGATCTTTTTTTCGAATATCTTCCATGTGCAGACTTTCGACCCTCTTTAGCTTTATTATATACAGGGTGTAATCGTTAAGTGTGCACAGGCGATTATTCCGAAACTATGAGAGATATCAAAAAACTTAAAACTGATAACGAAAGCACGTTATCTAATGAGTAAAATGGCATCAATAACTTTTTAAAAATCCAACGAGAAGTATCCAAAATTTTGACTGTGTTTAAAGTATCCTATACATTTAGTATGAGATTAGTAGAAAGGTTTTAGTTTCCTTAGGCTTTATATTTATTAGAAATTAAGATTGGATTCGCATAAATACCACGTCAGATATCTTGACCCCACCAACTCAAATAACCCAATCTCCCTCATTCATTATTGTACTAACTCGCTGAGTCAACGAGCCAACGCAGTTCGCGTGCTGCTGTGCGCGGTATGTGCTAAGAGATTGTAAGCGCGGTGTGCAGGTGGCGTGCTGCGCAGCTCATTTGGCGCGTTCCATTTTGAGTTAACTCAATGAGCCGGCCGGCGCGTAGTGCGCCAGAGTTATTGAGTTGACGCAAAAATTTGAATCAAAAATCATAATAGGTACTCAGAAGAAAAGGTGCAAGTTACCCACCTATCTGACAGAGGCTGGAGACCGGTGCTCGGAACTTGGGCGGCACGTTGCTGTCGGGGCCCACACGGAGGAACTGGCACTCCTCAGTGGTGTCCGCCACCAGCGACTCCATCTCCAGCAACCGCTCGATCGACAACTCCTGCGGGTCAAAGGGAGAACGTGTTTATAAGATTGAGATAAACAAAAGCTGTCACAAAATGAGATTTCTTTAGAATTTGACTCCCGGATAAGGGACTTAGGGGAGGGTGGGGGCCCCTCTCCTCTGGTACCACACAACGGTGAGGAACAACACCTGAGGAGATACATAGCTTTCTTAAGCCAACCCTACAAAATCTGAACTGAAGAATATTAAAATGTTTTTGTTTTGTTTATATAAAGTTAACGCACCTGCTGTGCGAGCACGGATCTTTTGACTTTTGAAAGTGACATTAGACGATAAAATTTGAGAGTTCAAGTCGACAAATTAACATCGACAGCATGGGACTTGCTTTATCGACCCGTAGATATAATCGGTAAATTTTATCATTTTGTTTAAAAGCTAGCATGGGACTCGAAAATTACATTTCTTATGGATGAATTATATCGATATGTAGATAAATTTATCGGCATCTAAAAGTTGGTAGATAAAGTTATCGACGCTTTCGACGCCATTGGAGAGTTACTAAATATTACACTTTTCTTGGGCGGTCATGAAAAAATGGATTTCGGGCACCTTTTGCTGGTTGCAGAAGAGACGCAACGGCGACGTCGCGAAGAAACTAACGTTGTCCGGCGCCATCTGAGGGAGAGAAACAACCCCATGGATTTAGAAGTATCTGATTTCATGAGGTTGTTTCGCATATCTCGAGAAATAGCCTTTGTGTGTGGTGGCCGAGAGCATTTGGGGCGACATCCGACGGATTAGATCAAACGGATTGTCCGTCCATGTTGTTGTAAGTAGCAGGAATTTAGTTTTTTCTTTTCCTATTTCATATTTTTATTCTAACCTCAACAATCTACTTTTTGCACGTCCTCACCGCTGTGCGGTTTTATGCCGTCGGTAGTTATCAGCGGTGCATTGGACAAGAATAAACTTGGCGATGGGACAACGCACAGTTAGCAAAGTTGTGAAGGAGGTCTCTAAAGCTATTGTGCGTCGTCTTTTGCCCGTCTACATTCGATTTCCCAGCACCGTTGCTGATAGGGCCCTAATTGCCGACGGTTTTTTACAAAAGCATGGAGTGCCAGATTGTTCGGGATGTATTGATGGTTTTTTGATAAAAACACAAATGTTGAAAAAAATTACAAAAGCAGGATTTGAACCTGCACCCTTCTGACATACCGGGTCAGATGCTCTCCCAATTGAGCTATCGTGGTTCTAATCAGCCCGCCGAAATTATTCAACACTATTTACTTTTTTTTACTTTAAAAGCAAAAGGCGCCCATTCAATGTCAACAACTACCGTCATTAACATCTGATCATAATATTTTTACAAATACTAAAGATCAGTTAAGAAGTAGGCAAGCTATTTATAAAATGTTTTCGTTTTGTTTATATAATTTTGTTTTGCAACAAAATTCAAGAAAAAACAAAAACATTTTGTGTTTTGATACTTACTTTGGTGGTTCCGACATAGTAAAATAATATTAAATAAATAAATGGATAATATTAAAATTCCTTTAAAAACCGTACACGATAAGAAACAGAACATAAAATAAAGAAAATTTATTCACTTACACAAAACAAGAAAAACAATAACAAATATAAGATTCGAATGAATGATGAACGAATGGGACGATAAAATTGCCGTGTTGCCATTTTAAAATATCGCTAAAATAGAACACGTTAAAACCTACCGATCCGAGTCCCGTGCTAGCGGTTGTAGATAAAATTCGATAGATAAACGGTTTTGTCGACCGATAAATTTATCGATCGGTAAGATCCGTGCTCGCACCGGTATGTCAGAAGGGTGCAGGTTCAAAGTTCCTGCTAGTGGTTCTTTTTTTTAACTTTTGTGTTTTTGTAATTTGAAGAATATTAAATTTTAAGTATTGAAAACGAATATGAAAATGAAAAACTTTATTGACATAAACATAAGAAAAGAGAAATAAAAACAATACTGACTACAATTATTAATATATAACAAATGATCGTTAAAAACAAAAAAAAAAATCAAAGTTTATTGGCAATGGGTACCAAATCTCAGTAAGGTACTGGGCGCAGCCCAGCGCTGGTTTTCAGACTGGTCCCTTGAATGGTCTATTTGGTTAGAAGAAAGAGGCAATGTGTTTGGTGAGTCATGAAAAGTATAGTAATCATGATAGTAACTACAAGGTTAACTTGGTTGGATAAAAGTATGTGTGATGTGTTTTATGTGTGGCTTTTTAAAATTAGGTGGTTTTGTTGTGTAATAATAATAAAGTTAGTTGAATAAAAAAATAATAATAAAAGAACTTAATTAAGATAACTTCAGTGGCCGAAGGAATAGATGCTCGGGTTGAATCCGACAAATTATAGTTCAATCCTCATAGCTCCGTTAGACTAGGTACTGACGTAATAATTCCCCTTACAAGAAACTGTAATGCAATATGGTGATCACTTCTGAAGGGGGCACAAACTAAATAAGGCAAGGGGCTTTACCATGGTCTCTAATGCGCATCAATGAAAGCCGTCAAAGTCAAAGTCAACATTTTTTATTCAAATAAACTTACGAAAAGAGCTTTTGAATTGTCCATAAGTACACTTTTTACCTACTACACATTCAGGACGTCTATTTTTTAGCTGTGAGAAGAATGGGCGCAAGAAACTCCACAGCTTTATTTGTAACGCCATTTACAAAAAAAAAAGTGTCGATGCCAAATCATACATACAACCCTTTCGCATTCAACTGCATACTTACAAGGTCACAGAGGAAAGATAATAGACAGGGTGCCTAGTGTGAGTTTTCTTTACTATCCGTATTCGAATACGTTTACGACAATGAAAATTAGTATGGCATTGAAGCAGCGCCTCCTGGCGGCATACGAAAGAAGTTAAAATGATACAAATTCTAGTTTTCGTTAACGTGATCGAATGGCGAATGAAACTCGTACTAGTCAGCCCGATACAGCGACACAGTCTCCCAATAGTGAGCGTCTATGGAAACTTAAACTATAAAATATTAAACAAATATCTGATTCATCAATTTGTAATGGAGTAGCAGTTGAACCCGCGACCCTAGCTTGCAATGTGAACTTGAAAATATGATAAATTCAAGGTGACTTATCAAAGTAATAAATGATAACACAAATGCTGTATCTTCGAAATTAAATAAGAGGAGAACGCCCATTGTCCATACAAAATTATCGGATAATATCAGTGTTTTTGTGGCACGACCGGCCGAATAATACTTAATACCTTAATTAGCACATAACTGATGTGCCACCGTCCTGTCACTGTCAGTCCTGTATTGTTTTGAAAAATTGTTTTAATCCTTTTTATGAAGGGCGGATAAACATCACTGCGTATTGTAATGGGATTATAAATTTTAGAGTGTATTAAATATAATGTAAAAACTGTAAAAGTAAAATCCGAGAAAGTGACTGTATAGAGAGCCGAGAAATAAAAGACGACTAAACAATAGAAAATCAAAAGAGAATCGAATATCTATTATCTATAAAATGTTTTTGTTTTGTTTATATAATTTTAACGCAAATTATTGTTGCGAAACAAATTACAAAAACACAAATGTGGAAAAAATTTCCACGAGCAGGATTTGAACCTGCACCGTTCTGACATACCGGGTCAGGTGCTCTTCCAATTCAAAGTAAAAAGTAAATAGTGTTGAATAATTTCGGCGGGCTGGTTAGAACCACGATAGCTCAATTGGAAGAGCACCTGACCCGGTATGTCAGAAGGGTGCAGGTTCAAATCCTGCTCGTGGAAATTTTTTCAACATTTGTGTTTTTGTAATCTACTATCTAGTTCCATATCTAAGTAATTTATAAAATACTAGCGGCCCGCCCCGGCTTCGTACGGGTGTACTTTTCTTTTTTTTAATATTGCCAGCGCTAATGTAGCATTTTATAAAGGTGAAAGAATTTTTAAAATCGGTCCAGTATTTTTTGAGTTTATTCGTTGCAAACATACATACATACATACATACATACATACATACATACATACATACATACATACATACATATATACATACATACAAACAAACAAAGCTTTCCTCTTTATAATATTAGTATAGATACGACTGTATGAAACAGAAGAACGAACACTAGAGAACAAAAGAGCGTTCATAATTCATAGAAAAATAATTTTGTCGCAGCTTCATCGAAAATACATTTATCGTAATGCAAAAATTGCTCCATAGCTGTTCTAAGCAGTGCTTTATTTTCATATTCAGTGAATTTCACTCACTTTTCTTTTCTTTATGTATTCGTTATTATTAGCCAAAACATGCCTTTAGATTTGACTTTACGGACTGACATACTCAAAGTAAGAAACATAAAACGATTTTTAGGGTTCCGTAGTCAAAAAGGAACCCTTATTGTTTCGCCATGTCCGTCTGGTTGTCTGTCTGGCTGTCTGCTGGCTGTCTGTCTGGCTGTCTGTCTGGCTGTCTGTCCCAGCCTAGCTCATAGACTCTTAGTAGTAGAAAGCTGTAATTTGGCAAGGATATACATATCGAGCAATAGCAATTTCAAAACTGTTGCAAGTTTGTGAAAACAGTTTTTTGATTGAGGCATCCTTTTGTGAACTATTAAGCTTTAAAGTGCGTAATGTTGTTAGAGTTAAGTGTCTCCCCCCCCACCCCCCCACCCCCCACCCCCCCGAGCTAAGTAGGCTTTATAAGTTTACGAGTAACAGTCGACCAACTTATAAAATGTACTTGGCGCAGTACAAATTCCTCATAAGGAACTACTTAAATAACGTTGTCAGGTGTGTGAAACCGGTAGTATCTACATTTAAGTATATGAGCCAACGATAAATAAATGTTCATTAAAGCTCTCTTCTAGAGTCCTCATTATTGAGATAGGCTTCGGAATCCTACACTGCGCGTGGCCCGACACGCACTTGGCCGGTTTTTGTAAATAAATCACGGCTAATTATTTATTCTTTGTACACAGCAGGTTGCAATTCTTATCACTAATGCGATGTCTTTATGATAACCTTGTACGTGTTGCAGATACGTTATCGTTATCATATCGTCGCATATACATATATTAACAAAAGTGGATAAGTACTTTTAATAAATAAAAATTAAAAATGATTTAAACATAATTATATTTTAAAGTCCTGACTAACTAATCAAAAGGCCCAGCCCAAATTCTTGAACCCTATAAAACTGTTTTTTTTACAGATTTTTACTTTCTAATGTTCCCAAAAAATATCACGGGTTTTTTTTTTTAAATTACCTCGGGAACACAGGATACGGGTGTACGCGCAGACAAAGTCGCATGCAATGGCTAGACTTTTTCATTATGTTCCACATATAAAATTACATTATGTTCCACATTCAATACAACTTCTAAATCAAGTTCGAGTCAATATTTATCGGCAAACTATGGATTACCCTACACATCTAAGGTTTGAAATGTAATCTAAATTCTAAGCGAGACTATTATTGAAGTTTGGATCTAATAAAACTTTATTTGGGTCGGATACACGTCAAGGTCGCAGCTAGGGCAAGGGAGGGTGTAATGGTTCACACCTAGGGTTGGTAAACGTTCAAATTAAGCTAAAGTGGACATGCTAGCCAAACACAATAATTTTGGAAATGCATATTTTTTGTTTTTCTTTTCATAGTAATTGTATGGAAAAAGTGAGTAATGACGTCACTTTAATATGATTC
Organism: Eudonia truncicolella; assembly: GCA_949315975.1. Taxonomy (NCBI): domain Eukaryota; kingdom Metazoa; phylum Arthropoda; class Insecta; order Lepidoptera; family Crambidae; genus Eudonia; species Eudonia truncicolella. The sequence continues at coordinate 14,080,738 of OX438828.1, forward strand.
ATCAATTGTTTTTTTAATTTTTTTTTTTGTTTTTTTTTCAATTTCTTTTTTTTACTCCTCCTTTATTATTACTTCATTGGTATTATATCATTAATAATAATATGTAGACATGAACTAATTTTAGAACTTAAATAAAAGATAATTTTAAGACGAAATATTTTTCAGTATGTAATTAATTACATAACAATTTAATTACTGTTAACTTATGTCAGTACCTACTTTAATTATACAAAATAACAGCGCGACAAACTACGCGTCGGCTGCCCTATTAGAATCCTAAACACTGCATTGTTGCGGTGAAAAGGAAACCATATTTTACCACACCCCGTATAACTACACCCTCTATATGGAAATACCATTCGTAATTGAACATTGTACACAAAGAAACATTAAAGCAACGCAAATTGCTTTGTGGTTAACTGTAAACATAATACAGAATCAAAGACTTGTGTTAAAAGAAATAGGCAAACCTGTCAAGTGCTTCGCGTATATTTTCAGCAGTGAATTCTGAACGAAAACATAATTTACTTTGAAAAACTTGTTGAACACTGTGTACACCAAGTCCTTTGATATCAAACTCAGCTTGACCTTTACACCCATCTTTAAATTTAGTCTACCGTTTTTGGCACCCTAAATACAATGAAATTATTAGGTTTTTATTATATTTTTTAACATAAAATTTCTCGCATATAATAACAGTGAATAAAAATAATTATATGCACATGTAGACAAGAAGACACATTAAGCTGTCTATACATTTGTGTGGTTTCGCTTCAACTATTTCTAAACAAAAAAATAACTTCAATCTAAGATCATCATCATCAGCCTAAATACATTCCACTGCTGGGTTCTGAGCTTCATACATGAACAATAGCAGAGGGGAGATCGGGCCATAACCAATCACGCTGGCCCGAGAGTTCATCAGTAAATAACGAAAGCCATTTAGAACAATAACTAGGACCAATAACGGCTTAACGTTCCTTTCAAAATTTGGGGTTGCTGGAGATATGATATCTGCTGATGTGTTTTGACCGATTATCGGATGGGTAATCAAAAATGTATGAAAAAAAAATGTATGTCAGAAGGATGCAGGTTCAAATCCTGCTCGTGGAAATTTTTTCAACATTTGTGTTTTTGTAATTTGTATCGCAACCAAATTTGCGTTAAAATTATATAAACAAAATAAAAACATTTTATAAATAGCTTGCCTACTTCTTAACTGATCTTTAGTATTTGTAAAAATATTATGATCAGATGTTAATGACGGTAGTTGTTGACATTGAATAGGCGCCTTTGGCTTTCAAAGTAAAAAAGTAAATAGTGTTGAATAATTTCGGCGGACTGGTTAGAACAACGATAGCTCAATTGGAAGAGCACCTGACCCGGTATGTCAGAAGGGTGCAGGTTCAAATCCTTCTCGTGGAAATTTTTTCATTATTTGTGTTTTTGTAATTTTTTTCGCAACAAAATTTGCGTTAAAAGTATATAAACAAAACAAAAACATTTTTTTAAATGTATGATCTTGTGATCCTTTGTGCTTCGGCTGCATTAGCAGTCGTTAACAACTCAATCCGTACTGGGTCAGAGTGGTGATTTATGGCCTGTTCTTCTAATTGTGTTTTTATCCATAGGGAAAGCTCGTGCCTCAGCAGTGGGAATATAAAAATAAGCTGATGATAAATAAGATGATGATAATAATGATGGTGATGATTTGTTTTGGTGTAAAAGCGTGACAATGTGATGATCGACACACAATTTCGCATTTATATTACTATCTTATTCTTGAATATTACTGCGATGCACACCACGCAAAACTTTTATCACAAACCGGCTTAATAAGAATCCATAATAGTTATTAAAAATATCAACAAATGCTTACTCATGCTAACCGACCTTGTCAACTCAATTAATACCCAGTAAATTATCCATTTGCAAACTGTTTTATTTGCCTACCACAATTTATTGATATTAATAAGGAAAAACAAGAACTATATAAAAATAATGATAAAATTAATTATGCAAGTGTTGATCTCAAGGGGATCTTGGAGTGAAAAGCGGACTGTATTTTAAGTATTATAATATTATTATAAATCAAAATCGGCCGGTGCCTAAGCTGTCGCAAAGCTAAGTGTCGCGGTGTGCGGCGGGCCAGGGGTCCGAAGCTGTTCCTACCGCCCGCCGCTACCGCGTCGTGTCGCTGAGAGCGGCCGAACGCCCCTCGCGCGCCGACACAAGCATGATTTCAAATTAAAATGACCATAACCTCTTGTACCAGGTAACAGTGTAGATGGCAATTATAATAGCAGTCATGAATTACATAAAATTAAGCTGTCTCGATATATGTAAGTAGTGTTTTTCTACTTGACTTTTCATAAAAAATAATTAATAGGCTACATTAGAGTTTTAACGAAAGTCACAACGCCGGCCGTTGTCGTATCATAGGTCTACGTGGATAGATTTAAAACTGTGAAGAATCAGCAAGAAACACAGCTATTCCTTTTCTCCCAATCTTCTTAAGCCGTTAAAATAAGGGAAATGTCTTCCCCCTTCCCCCCATAGTACTCAATCCTTATCGTTCACACTTAATATGGCGTCATAGTACAATGATATAACCGCAACACAATTTATACCTAGTCATCACTCAATATCCATTCGAAGCGTAACTGAAACGATTTAAAGCATGTTTTTTTCGCCAAAACAACTAGAACCGCGAGGTACGTTTCAATACCAACAAAATCCTCGCCGTCCATAAATTGAGCAGCGTCATCGCGTTGCCACAAAATAAGAAGACCCCAGGAGGTAAGCTTATATTAAGCATACCGCGCTCGAGCAACGCACACAAAAACCCTCTCACGGACACGAATCTCGGAACAGAGTGCCTAGTGCAAGTTTCATTCGCCGTTCGAAAACGTTAACAAAAACGAAAATTAGTATGACATTGAAGTAGCGCCCCCTGGCGACATACGAGAATAGTAAACATTTTGTCATAAAAATTTTCGTTTTCAGAAACGATGCATAGCCCGGTTTTGTGATCACCCTCGTATTTGGCAAGCGTGGTGATTAAGCCAATACCCATCCATTTTGTAGTGATTTTATACACTTTAGTGATGGAGGCCTTTGCCCAGCTGTGGGACAGTTATAGGCTATTTACTACTACTTTACGTAAATGAATGAACACGGATAGTGAACAAAACACGTTACGAGATTCCGTGTTCGTGAGAGATTATCTGTGCGTTGCTCGAGTGCGTTTGTATGTAGCTTACCTTCTGCAGTGTACTTATATTGTGGCGTTGCTGAAACAAGTCAAACAAAACGAGATCGATGCGATAGTCCGCCCATAAACAAAGAAATCTCTGTCGACTCGCCCAGGCCCGAGTTATTTTTATTACAGAGTCCTTTTAATTAATCGCACTTCTTTATTTCTAATGATCGTTATGCGATTCCATTATTATGTGTATCAATAAATCAGTATTTCGATTGCTCGGAGTACCTGCTGCCTGCAAATTTATCTTATTTGAGCATTTAATCGTTATCAACTTCCCTTCTCATACAAGCCCATTCAGTGATCAAGCCATAAGGTAGCAACAACAACAGCTTAACGTATCATCAGGTGTATTCGTTTTAATTTGGTCACCTACCCAGTGACTCGTCATTGCGAAAGCTGCTGTAAGTACACACGTCTGCACATCAACCTACCCAAAACTGTCAAATTTCTTCAATACATTGTCAACCTTAAGCCTTAAACATAAAGTTCAAAGTCTATTGAGGAAATTTGACAGTTTGTGGAAGGTTGATGTGCAGGCGTCTGTACTTGCAAGTTTTTTTTTTTTTGAGAGTGTTTGATTGCCTCCGACGGCATTTTCAGCTCACCGGGCTTGTTTGGGGGCGGCGAGAAACTTAAAGGGTTCCTCAAGCCGTGTGAAACGAATCACCTTCGGAGGCTTTCTACTAGAGGGAACGTCATCACGCACTAGTGCGTGTCCCCGTGCCCTACTAGATTCTCCGAAGGGTTCGGATCGGATCGGTTACTTGCAAGGTTGGAGTAAAGCGTGTTTCTAATATTTGGTTATCTTCATCTTTTTTTAATTAATAGCACAGTATATTTAACTTTTTACGAATAATATAAAACAAAAGTGGGCGTTGTTTGTCTTATTAAAAACTATCGTTTGTTATTATTTTTTAGTCGGCATTTATTCGCAATACAAAATACTTAGACTAGAATGTGTAATATCATTATCAAAATTTAGTGCCATTTTCATATACAGAAGATAAGAAGATAAGATATACAGAAGTATGGAGATAACGATCTGCGAGTCCATATAATTTGTTAATAAATAGCAATCAGAAATCGATTTCTAACCGCCTCTGTGGATAAGGCACCGGTTTAGACCCAGAGATCCCGGGTTCGATTCCCAGCGATGTACATGTTTGTGCACTCGGTTTGGTTGGTGGTAGGACTTGTTGGTCCGCCTGGCTAGCTACCACCATCACCACCACCACTTATTTAAATATGTCGCCATAACATCAATGTTCGTAGCATTCATAGCTGTGTTCCGGTATCTAGAGATATGATAGCAAGTGCCTCAGTAGTTGAGGATCCCGGGTAAAGTGCGCTTCCACCATTGGCCTTTATCATCACTTAACATCAGGTGAGATGAAACTCGTCTACCGAGGGTTCCGTACAAATGAATAAAATAAAAGTAAAAATATTATGATCAGATGTTAATGACGGTAGTTGTTGACATTGAATGGGCGCCTTTGGCTTTCAAAGTGAAAAAGTAAATAGTGTTGAATAATTTCGGCGGGCTGGTTAGAACCACGATAGCTCAATTGGAAGAGCACCTGACCCGGTATGTCAGAAGGGTGCAGGTACAAATCCTGCTCGTGGAATTATTTTTCAACATTTTTGGTTTTGTTTCTTTTACGTAAGATTATTTTGAAATACTATGTAATATAATTAAACATCTAAGCGTATTTTAACCAAATATTGTTATTTCATTTTTAATTTGCTTTGCCACTTACAATCAAAGGAGTAAACTACAAAGAATCTCATTTTATCTCGATGAACAAATCTATTTTCTGATAAATTGTACTGCGCGGCTACATCGCCAACTCTAATTATGTAGATCAAGCTAATTAGCTAATTTCACAGCCCATTGCCCAGCATTGGGACAGCACGGGCTCATTACTTCTCGTGATTGCTTTGATATTTCCTTTAATATTATACTTGCGTGAATTTCTCATGATGAAATGAGATACTGGAAAAGCTTCTAATAATAACAGATTCCAAAATTATTGCGCGTTTTCTGATATTGACACATCGTTTAAGGACTCTTCAATTTGTGTAATTAGGCTGGCAGTATTTGCAAAGACGCTAGTAATACAGACGATTATTATTATCAAAGTCTTAGGAGACTCGAAAAGTATTTAGAATCAAATTAAATATTTGTTCTGTAACTATAATGGTCTTTAAGCGTAATTACTTTATCTTTACACTGCGAATGAAAGCTAAGTAAGCAGCATTAAATAAAACCCCTATTTACTCTTCTAAGCTACGATTTTATTTAAGTTCATCGGGAATACGACATGACAGTGCATTAAACGATAGTTCTTTACCAACTCTAACTTAAACAATGCTATGTCTCCGCTATACACCTTCACTTTTAATTTTCCATAAATAAGTACTGTTATCATAAGTGTTTTTTAATATCTTTTATATTAAAAAGCCTAGCTATAACTTGAACGTAAATAATAACAATTAACTTGGAAAGGTTAATATTTTCTGCTTTCTGTCTTCTAGTAAGAAAACCTCAAATCGTTTTAAAGCAGGCAGTTCTTTAGAACCAAATCGTCAACTGTCGTTTGTTTTCTTTCTCTTCGTCGTTGAGCTGATTGTAATTTGGTATGTTTTCTTTATTTCTGCTTTTTATACGTCTTACTTTGCTTTTCTCTTCCTTACAAGTCCACCTTTACGCCTCCTTTACACCGTGCCTTTATAAACAACTTTCTATCAATCAAACCTAGACAAACCCCTTGTTATGTTATGGACAACAAACCTGCACAGAGCTGCTCGGGTGGGCATCCTCGGCTCCTCGTGCCGCCCTCTGCCTCTCCTCTTGCACCGCCTCGCGCTTCATGCCGCACGCGAGGCATTTCTGGTACCGGCAGTACTGACACCGGTTCCTTTGCCGTTTGTCGATGATGCAATTCCGTTCTTCTCGACACGCGTACGTCAGGTCTTTCCGTACCGTCCTCTTGAAGAAGCCCTTGCAACCTTCACAGCTGCGAACAAAGGACATTCTGCTGTTAATGACAATTATAAAACACAGTTTGGTGCTGAAGTACACACACTTTTCAGAAAAACATTCTACATTTGTTTGGTGTTAGCAAGAATAACGTTCATTGATCGATTCTACTTTTACGTACATTTTTATTGATATCTTATGCTTGACACGTATTTTCAGTGAAAAACCAATTTGACGTTGTAGAAATGATCTTGTCGATTCCTAGAACTTTAATATTGAATGTTGTAATTGTAATACAAGAGGGCTACATTAATGAGTGGTGGTGACTAACTTAAGACATTATCTCAGCGTGAAATTTCGGAGTATAAACGACCAATGTCAATGGTCAAGTAAGCTCAACAATGCAACATTAAATAGGCTTCCTTCGGAGAAGGACGTTGCGTTATGTTATGATTATTTAGGGTGAGATCATCTTACACATCCTCCAAGACATACATAAGTTATCTTTATCTAAAGGTTATTTGTTACTTAGATAAAATTAACATTTCTAATAAAAATACTATAAAGTATAAATCTAAAATAATATAAATAATAATATAATATAATAATAAAATATGGGATAACGGGAGTTTCTCTCATACTATAACACCATGTGGTCAACGATTTAACCATACCCTAGAGAAACCTACGATTTTCAGACCGTTAAATAAGTTACTTTTGTAGCAACCTCGGATCTAGATTTAGGCGTCACTTCAATAAAAAGATAATATATCTTCCATTGTCGTCTTTATCCCTCCCTACAACGGCGACGGGTTAAGGCGGAATCTGTTTCCGACAGATTCTGGATTAATCAGATTTCTGGTTGGATAGAATACTGATAGTAGTGTTGTTAGTTCCACTTGAATCATTTGGGTCTTTATATGGTTTTCTCATATTACTAAAGATAAAGAAAATTTCGAAAAAACTCGACCGCTGTCATATAATAATAGGTCAGCCAGCTTTTCGACGATATATTTCTTCAAAAAAATTCATTTTTAAATTGAACAAATTAATTTTAAAACCTTTGAAAGACCCTTACAGATATTACAATCAAAGACTAACAAGATAGAAAGCAAAAGATGTTGGGATTAAAACTTTCTCGTCAGAAAGATGTCTTACTCAAAGCTTACATTTATTCCAATATTTTGTCATTGCGATTTTTTTATTTAGATTCAAATGTACCTGGCATTAAGAGTCATATTCGCAGCGAAGGTGACGTTAGACATGCAGCCCACAGTACACAGACAGAGCGCCCACGATTCGCCGTGGTTATTAATTTAGTTAACGACATGATTACATTTTATATCTCGGGTTACACAGCGCCCACTGCGAATTACTGTTTTGACTTTCGCCTTGCCATTTTTTATACGGGATTTATACGTTTTTTTCATTGGGAATGAGGACTTTAAATTTTCTGCGATCTGCGAGTTTGTAAGCACTTGAAAGTACTAAAGTAATATTTTTGTGATTATTATGAAGAGAACGACGAACGCCGATAATTAGATAGACCTAACAAATAATACTTTCAACCTCTTAGCTTAAGTCAGATAAAATGCTAGCTAGGTACCTATGGATTAACTCAAAGCGGACATAAGGTTGTACAAAAAACAAAACAGATGTTTCTACGTATCTACCAGTATTGACACCACAACTTTCACCAAAACTTAAAGGTACTCAATCATTAAAGTTGAGATTTGGGTTAAAAACGTTAACAACATTTTTATACTAACAAATTATCATATTTTGTGAATTGAAATTTCGAAACAACTTTATATATATAAATCTTCTGTGCGTTTGGATGAAATTTTTTGTGTGTGTTCAAGTGGATTCGAGAATGGTTTAGATTTACAATTGGACCCGGTAGGTGGCGCTGCTATAGGGGTCCATCATAGGATACGGGTGTTCTTAAGCGGACGTATAGTTTGTTTGTTTTGTTGTCATGGAAACTGTCAAAGCGGTACGAAGTCCGCCGGTCAGCTAGTAAGTCTATATAAACCTTCACTTGCTAATTCAAATAAATTAATTCAATTATTTTTTTATTAGCATAGTTTTTATAAGCATACCTTTTTATGTTACAAAACATTTGTACGACTTAAAACTTATGTTGATTGAATGAAGAGCTGGCTCTTTTCGTGCTCCTAGAAAAAGCAGCATTTCTAGCACGCTAGCATCTCTACATATACTACTCAAAACAAAATAAGGGCCACGAGGTATTTTGTCTATACCATGAAAATAATAAAACCAATATTAATTTTTTTGTCTCCATAACGAAAACTAATGTTGTTTTTACCGTGTAGACCAATAAATTTATTCCAATAATAATGATTAAAAAGTTTATTTGCTTTTGAAAGAAAAAACACATTTAAGGTTAAAAATAAAAACAATGTAAAGTTACTGAAAACAAAAGAAAATACTCCATGCTCATCTTTTAGTAACGGGTATGCCCCCCTCGTTTCGTTACGCACTCCTGAAGCCTGAAGCCTGATGCCTGAAGCATGCTCTCAATCAAATGCCTGACATTTTCCATTGGAATCTCTTCCCAGGCCCTTTTAACAGCGTTGATGAGTTGCTGTTGGTTGTGGATTTCCTGATCACCGTCTCTAACTCTTCGTTTCAACTGATCCCACATGTGCTCTATTGGATTTAAGTCCGGACTGTTCGCCGGCCACGGCAAGACTTGAATTTGAGACGCTTCCAGTACAAACCGAGTCGCTTGAGCCGTGTGTGCACGAGCATTGTCTTGCATCAAGATGAATCCAGGACCCGCTCGCTGGGCAAATGGGATCACATGTGGTCTGACGACTTCCTCAATATACCGCTGAGCAGTAACAGTACCCTCATTTAAAATAGCGAGCTCAGTTTTGCCGTGTAAGCTTATCCCGCCCCAAATCATTACATTTGGACCACCAAAACGATCGACTTCATGGATGCAGGCTTCTGAAAATCTCTCGCCGCGTCTTCTCCATACTCTAATACGCCGATCGTCGTTAAAAAATTTAACTTTGCATTCGTCTGTGAAGAGCACCATGCCACCATGTTTATGTCCCAGTCCAAATGTTGACGGGAAAATCTTAAACGATTTGCACGATGATTTCTGGTTAATGGAATACGGACAACTCGCCTTCTTGATGCCTGCTGGTCTTCATGCAATCGATTACGAATAGTTTGGTCACTGACACGAGTACCCGTTGTGAGCCGTAAACGATTTTGCAGCTTGCGGGCCGTCGTTGTGCGATCTCGGCGCGCACTTAATCGAATGTAACGATCCTCTTGAGCTGTTGTAATGCGAACTCTGCCCGAACCAGGTCTTCTTCTAACACTGCCGGTCTCTTGGAAACGATTCCATAGATTTTGAATAGCTCTTCGAGAAAATCCCAATTGCAAACCCACAGATCGCTGCGAATGACCTTCTTCAATCATTGTAACGGCTCTGGTTGCTGTCAGCGAGTCCATATGACGCCTGCGTGCTTGTGGCATATTGCAAAAGATGTTTCTGACTCGAGATATAAATGAACTCTGATAATTTCTAATAAACCAAGAAGCTAAGAAAAGCAAAACGTCAAAGAAAATGGAATCAAAATTTTCAAAAATAATTTTAAATCAAATTTTATTTAAAATTGTTGCCAGCATTAGATGAATACTACAATATTAAAAAGTTTAGGTATCAAAGAGTTTGTATACTCAATATTTTACTACTTTCAATATGTAAATGTTTAATAATTTACACCAAAATGAAAAAATACCTCGTGGCCCTTATTTTGTTTTGAGTAGTATATTTCTACGGCCGAGTATCCTGCATTACTGCGCCATCCAGAAAAGTTTTCGGGTAATAAGGCTGCAGTGACCGCTTTCAACCATGGACAGTATTATTATTAGCTGATTCAGTTGTATAGTAAAACACTTTTTGTTATTCGCTCCCATTGCTCCAAGTTTTGCGTTGCGTTACGCATCACTACGCAACATGATTGATGAGGGAGAACGCCTTCATCAGTCCTCACGCCCACGTCCTTAGACAAAATGCTCCCTTATTCCCTTAACTTGTATCTATATATACTAGTCTAAAAAGAGGGGATGAAATAAACAAGTGATAGACGGCGATACTGCAAGTAATGCTACTGACGGCGATACTGCAAGTAATGCGACTAACGGCAATACAACAGTGAGTCTTATGGAGTGGTTGCTGTCTTTTATATGTTCAAGGCCTAAGAGAATGACAAAAGAGTATACTATTTTTCTATACTACAACAAAGAAGCTTGAAATATTAATACGAAAGAAACGATTTGAGCTTACTTCTTTTTTTACACATTGAGTGTGAGGTTTGGCAAATTTAAAGTTTATATAGAGGAGCAGTACAGAAGAATAAAAATTATGTATAACTAGCGACCCGCCCCGGCTTTGCACGGGTGCAATGCTGATACTAAATATACTACAGAATGTCTTTATATACAACGTTCACAACTTTTTTGTCATTAGACAATACAAACATGTTTTCTTTAGAGGTAACTTTTGAAAGAGCGAAATATAATTGGCCGTGTGAAAAACACTCAACGCACAAATCTAAGCCTGCAACGTTGAAAGTTTGACCCTGCGATTTATTAATGGTCATTGCAAAAGATATCTTTACCAGAAATTGTAGGCGTTTAAATTGGAACGGTAAATCCGATGGTATCAGAGGAATTCGGGGAATCAATACATCTTCCCCGGTTTTTTTTTTGGAGAGAGATTGCTGACCTAGAGGGAACGGCATCGCGCACTAGTGCGCGTCCCCATGCCCTACTAGATTCTCCGAAGGGTTCGGATCGGATCGGGGAGTGGAACAACCCGAGGGCGCCTCTAAAGGCTCGGACCTCGGCTCGGGTTGACCGGGCCGTGGTGGAGGAGAGAAACGCCCAGGTACATGTCTGTACCTGGCGTAGAGCGCGTGTGAACCGGTTCTTCGTACCCTTGTTCTACGAGTACGGTGTCTTGGGGCTAAACTAGTGTGCATGTTTAGTGTATTCTGTAAATGTGTAGTGGCATTTAGAGGATCGGGCGGGGTCTTCTCCGGTACCACATCCGGTGAGTTGTGCACTCTATTATGAAAGTTTTTAGTGATTTTACCAGCAAACGCGTGCCATTGCAAAATTTAGGTGGATTCAGGTTTCTTATAATCTAATAAAATAACAGGACAACCTAATTTTAACACCATTTTATGAGGAGGGAGTCCAAACGGGTCCAAAGAATTAAGAAATTCTGTAGGAAAATGAACAGTTTCTTCCAAATCGAGAACAGTATCGACCGAGTAGCATTTTTGCGTCAGCGCATCAATCTTTGAAAGAATCAAGTTATTTACCCTATCTACTTGTTCGTTAGTTGGTGACAGAATAGCTCTTTCTTTAAACCAAGATAGTCTTTACAACTTATGTTATCAATGTCGGGATAGACATTGTTGACCAACTCTTGGATATTGTCTATCAAAACACAAAGGTTTTCTAGGTTAAGGCGACACTTAAAAAAAATAGATCAAGTTTCATCGATAGTTGTAGGAGTATGACAAGATCAACGAATCTAAAATTTTGATATAGATAACTGCATGCCTTTGTCTTTAAAAACCCTTGCTCAAAAACACGATTGTGCAATTTTGGCTCGATCGTTATCACAAAAAACGAAAACACCTCTAAAAAATTATTTATGCTAAAATTTCAATGAAATTACTTAATGTTAATCTATATGTTTTGAAGTCACTCAAATTCACTCAAATATTGATGTTATCATTATCAATATATTTGAGTTATAAAGTTGATGTATTTTTTTCAAGTGTCGCCTTAATCCTTCCATCACTTTGTGTTAACTCTCCATTGCCAACTTATAGTAGCATCTCTGAAAAAAGCCTGTTCTTACGTGAAAGGGTTGTCCCCTTCAAGACAAACCCTCATGTTAGTAAGCCATTATTTCTCGTAAAAAGTAAAGGATAAATAAAATTGATTATTGTGGGTTATCCCTAAGAGATAGACATACACTCGGCGTCAAAAAAATCGCACCTTTTAAAAATCATCTTTAAAAATTCTTAAACCTTATGTAGAGGATAGTGTTGGGTATCATTAGAAAGGTAACAAAAAGGAGTATCAAAAAACAATTAAATTTAACTTTCTGTTTAATTATAATTATACAAACAACATTAAAATTAATAAAATAATAAAAATCCTTAATTAAGTCCTAATTAACAACAGATAATTTACAAAGAAAAATGTACAAAAAGTGTCTTAAAATTAACTTAAAATCTAGTGTTACCCCCCCTTGCCCTGATCACGGCTTCCATACGGTCCCTCATGGACCTCACCAACTTCAGGAGCTCTTCTTGAGGGATAAGCCCCCATTCTTCAATCACCGCGTCTTGGAGCTCCTGTAGAGTCGAAGGAGCTGGATCCCGAGATCGAACCTTACGTTTAAGATGGTCCCAGAGGTGCTCTATAGGATTCAGATCCGGACTTCGCGCTGGCCACTGCATCACAGAGATTTGGGACCTCTGCAAGAAGTCGCTCACGATGCCTGCAGTGTGAGCGCGAGCGTTGTCGTGCATTAATGTGAACCCCTCGCCAAAAGATTCGGCAAAGGGGACCACATGCACTTCCAGGACCTCAGTGACATAGCGGCGAGCAGTCAGCGACCCTTGTCCGCGAGCACCTCCAGTCCGGGAGACGCAGACAAGGTCGGTTTTGCCGGCAGCAGACATACCGCCCCAGAACATGCAGGATCCGCCACCATATTCCACCGTCTCCTGGATGCAGGCTTGGGCGAAACGTTCACCCTGCCTCCGGTATACTCTTCTCCGTCGGTCGTTGCAGAAAAGACACACTCGCGTCTCGTCTGAGAAGAGAACAGCTCTCCACTGCTCAAGGGTCCAATCGACGTGGTCACGAGCAAACTGCAAGCGGGCTCGCCGATGCGCTGCAGTCAATTTTGGACCCGTAGCAGCTCTGTGGGCCGCTATCTTCTTCTCCTTCAATCTTCTTCTAACCGTAGATACGCTTACGGTGCGTCTGCGAACTGCCTGGAGCTGCTGTTGCAACTCAACAGCGTTGGAGAAACGATTTCTCAAAGAGTTCGACACAACGAACCGGTCGTCTCTTTCCGAAGTGCAGCGACGTCTACCCGAACCGTGTCTGCGGATATAGCCACCGGTCTCTATGAAGCGCTGGTACACTCTTCGAACGGAATAACGGCTCAGGTTCAGTTGCCGGGCGACATCACACTGCCGCACCCCTGATTGCAGTAGTGCAACCACTTGAGCGGCTTTATCAGCTGTGGTATCCATCAAAATCTGTGCGTGTGTCCTCTTCAACGGTTGAATAGCGAATGACCCACATTGAACCCGTGTTGACCGTTTTATACCCACAAAGGAAGCGCAACTAGCAACTCTCACGGGTAGCAAAATTTGCATCGAATTTTTGTGACACTTTATTTGTTGCATTAGGTTTTATTTGATAATGAAAAGTAATGTTTTTTATTAAGTTAATTAAGTAACCTTGTAAATAAAATCATAATTAATGCGACTGCATGTGCATATCAAGAGTAAATGACATTTGAAAGTGATTTTCTAAGAGGTGCGATTTTTTTGACGCCGAGTGTATATCCATCGCGGACTTTTTTGTTTTGTAGACCTTTTTAAGGTGTACGATACTGTAGTGTAGTACATTTGATCTATCTCGTAGGGCTTAGCCAGAGCGTTTACAATGTAAGCGCAAAAAAATGTGAAACCTCTAAAATTTTCAGTGTTTCTCTACTATATTATGCATGTATTTGTAGGATGGTAGTAGTAGAGGGAATCACGTCGGGGTCACCACTGTAGGATGGTAGTAGTAGGATGGTGCGCCACAATGAGGAGAGCCAAAGGGAAGATCTTCCTCCGAGCTGGGTGGTATAGCTCAGGGACCGAGGTCCGACGGATGTTAGTCGGAGGTGCTATATTTAGCGAAGGAAATGGTGAAACTTCACTACCGCGATGCAGGCTTCCCATACTATTTATCGTCGTAGTATGGCGACGTCGTTGGTATGCGTTTGTGGCTCCATCTGTTGACACGGTTGAGAAGGTGTTTTTGCTTCGTGTCGATTAATGTGCGGCGTATGCGGTAGGTGACGCCGCCACATATTTATACATATAAACCTTCTGAATCACTCCATCTATTAAAAAAACCGCGTCAAAATCCGTAGCGTAGTTTAAAAGATGTAAGCATACATACATAGGTACAGACAGACAGCGGGAAGCGACTTTTTTTACTATGTAGTGATAGTGATTATCCTCGGTAGCTCAGCGGTCAGAGCATTATACCGGTTATCCAAAGGTCGTGGGTTTGATTCCCATTCGAGCTTCCTTAGGCTGGTTAATTTTTTCTAGTAAAATTTTATCTTGTAACTGTATTTTTTGTATTTTTCTGTCTTTTGTGAATGCAAAAATTCAAAAACAATAAAGTATAATAATTTGTTATATTACTTTGTATCTTAAAAGATTACGGTCGAATTTGGACCACACGTTGACCTATATTCAAATATATGACAAAAAAGTGCATCTAAACGTCTAAATGAACATGTCACATATTGTGGCATTACATAACATCCTTGCTATATGCCATCACGTTTTACAATGTACATGTATACTATGGGTTTGTTTCGCGAGTGACCATTTGTCAGCAAAGTGGGTCACCCTCCAATAAAACTCTGACCGTGCAGTTAATATTGATTCATCAATGCTACTTCAGATAACAAAATCTAACTGACAGAAGGTTAAAAATCAGTCCTCAGTCTTTTAGAAATATATTGAATAGCTAATTGTTAAAAAGCATCTGACCTTGATAATACATAACAGGGCTCTACTAAAAATGCTGTCTGTCTAAAAAAGTGACAGCATCTATAGCATCCGTTTAAGAGCCCTCGCCTACGTCCGATAATCGGTTACCAATTTTTTAGTCGGTGAAAATGAAACATTTGGAATTCTATGTTGAAACCACGGAATACAGAAGTTGAAACGCACACGTCCTACAGAAAGTCGGTCACAAAATCGGTACTAAACCCTAGGCGAAAAAATCGGTCCGATTATCGATCCTACAAAAAGTCTGGAGTGCTCTGAAGAGCTCTTTGACCTTATCCCACCTTCTCCCTTCCTCCATAGGAGTACGCGTGCTGCTCTCCGGAGTCACCCCTGTACTGTCTCGAACATTCCATCGCGCACAAAGAAATTTGGTGACTCGTTTTTTTGTCGCACTTCCAAAAGATGGAATAGTCTACCAGCACACGTTTTCCCTCCTTCCTATGACATGGTGTCCTTCAAACGAGGCGTGAAGAGGCACCTTATAGGCCGGCAGGGTGATGGTGACTGATGCTGCGTTGTTTTCACGCTGCACCAGTTGTCCTTGCGTCTGGACTCCATTTCCACTTAACATCAGGTGGAGTGGAGTCATTTGTCGAGCTACGTAGAAAATAAAAAATAAAAATAGTCGGTTGTGGGCGGGAGCCGGTAGGCATTATTATTTGAATATAAATAGATTTTTAATCTTTAAAAATTTATAGAGTACTTCTTAGGCAGAAAGTAACTTCGAATTGAACGAGTGCGCCAATTTTAAATAGAGATGCCTACATTTCTAATTAACATGTCCGGATTATTGCGGCTATAAGTTTATTTTACGAGCTCATTAGCGCTGCGTAATTAAGAATAATTTACATTCGTTAATGGCAAATAAAATTTACTAATTTAAGTATTTTTAACTTGCAATACGGAGATTTAAAAAAATTTAGGTATGTATTTATCCTAATTAACGTCAATAGATCAAGAGGAAGATGGTATGGCACATATTAAATTGTTTTTGTTTTGTTTATATAATTTTAACGCAAATTTTGTTGCGACACAAATTACAAAGACACAAATGTTGAGAAAATTTCCACGAGCAGGATTTGAACCTGCACCCTTCTGACATACCGGGTCAGGTGCTCTTCCAATTGAACTTAAATCGGTGAACTTAGGCCGTAGCCTGATGCTGCACGGAACAATAATGTTGCTCATCTATTTTGTAGTCGCCTAGCTACACTAAAAGCTAGTTGAAAAATACGTAAAATGGGGTTACTTTTCAATTAAGGGTACTTAACTCTGACAGTATAGCCATAAATCTAACTTCTTGAATCGTGGCTCAAATGTCATATTCGTTCAAGTGTGAGTAGAGTAGTACTCGTAGTGTTAGTATAGTAAGCTGAAGATACGATTTTGCTAACGCTGTTCTGTAACCGTATTTTAACATTTAAGCTAAGGTCCAAAGTAAA
The DNA here is from genome assembly GCA_949315975.1 of Eudonia truncicolella. Lineage (NCBI taxonomy): Eukaryota > Metazoa > Arthropoda > Insecta > Lepidoptera > Crambidae > Eudonia > Eudonia truncicolella. The sequence goes on from OX438828.1 coordinate 14,097,310, forward strand.
TACTTAGGACAACTCAGGTTTGTTTTCATATTGAACTCGCCAAACATTAACGCTACGGCAAATAAGTGCTTGATGCTCAGTCAGACCAAGGAGCTGCAGTGACATTGCTTGGTTTTCCAATATTAGTTTAACATTATTGATGAATAACCAAACCATAGATGTCTTAAAGCCATGGAACTTTTAATTCTGTTTTAACAGCCGGCCATCAGTAGCTGAAAAGGTGGTTCAACTTATAAAATATTGTTACCTATCAAATAAAAGAAAAATACGTAAAATGGGGTTAATACTTTTCAATTATGGGTACTGAAATCTGACAGTAGGTATAGCCATAAATCTTTCCTAAGTTTTTGAATAGATGGCTCAAATGTCATATACGTTCAAGATTACGGAAGTCTATTTTAAAAATCAGGAGTTGTGATAATACATAGGAGCTCGAAGGCTTGCGTGTTCGCATTGCGATCTTGTAAATTATGCCACTTTCACTATTCCGGGACAACGAACGGGTGGCAAAAAAAACTAGAGCTCCACCATGCATCGGACCCCCTTATTCATAAAAGCATTTTAAGCATTATTTAGTTAAATATTGTTTTGTTAACGTACAAACGTCATTTTGAATTTGAAAAAGAGAAGCTAAAAAACAGGTTGATGTAATATATACAGACTTTAATAAAGCGTTTGACCGGATATCTCATGATCTACTAATAATGAAACTTCAAATGTATGGTGTCGATGATCCATTATTAAAGTAGTTTAAGTCATATTTGACGAACCGCTATTTTTGCATATGGTTGTTAATAGTTTTCAATCTAACGAATACAAAGTGTCTTCGGGTATACCTCAAGGTCCCACTTAGGCCCTATTTCATTTATTATTTTTATTTACGACATATCTAAATATTTTTCTAACTCTACTGCTTTTTTATTTACTGATGACTTCAAATTTGCAAAAGCTATCACCAGTATTTATATACCAGTATCAGCGATTTAGGAGTATAATAATAAATTGACATTTCTACCTCATATAGATCATATTATTAAGAAGGCATCAGGAATGTTAGCATTTGTTATACGTAACGCAAAGGTTTTTAGTAGAGTAGGTACAAAAATATTATTGTACAATTCACTTGTACGTAGTGTCTTAGAGTACTGCAGCGTAATTTCGCTACACACTCCCTAAGAATTAAGCGAATTAAAAAACAATTTTAGGTCATTTAGCATATTCTAAGGGAATGAGTAAAAGATCTTCCTATGAGGTGAGGCTTGAGTGATTTCATATGATGGGCCTTGAAAATCGTAGGGATATTGGATCTTATTTATCTTTACAAGCTACTACGAAACCAAATTGACTGTCCAAATTTGCTAAGCCAAATAAGATTTAGAGTACCATAAGGTACAACTCGGATATCTTTATAGATCTTTATAGATCTCAGATCCAACCATTTTGCCCGCCTTTTAGAAAAACTAAATTCGGTATGAGTGAATTCATCCATATACAGAATTTGTAAACTGTATAATATGAATTGTGGTAAACTAGATGTACACGCAGAAAGTTTGCCACATTGTTTGAAAATATAAATATTAGTTAAACTCGAAACCCCACACGTAAAGTGATGTAGAATAAATTTCATTTGTAGCTTTTTTAGAAACTAAAAAAATATATTTTAGTTTCTGATAATACTGCAACAACATGATTCGTACAATACTGGCGCCTTAAGGTCGTTGAAAGAAAAAGCAAAACAAATGAACAGACAGTACGTACCCAGTAGGGGATTAGGTCATTAGAGAAGTAGCCGGCAGGTATCACGTAATTCACAAAAAAGCTGCGAGATGAAAATAGACAAGCCCGCGTTGTACTGCCCACATCGCATCCAAGCACAACACTATACGCAAACATGGCACTTATTACAACGGAGTAAAGCTTATGCAGGAAACATATCACACTTCGTATGCTCCGGTTTTTACCCTGGTGTGCCAAAGAACAAGTTTACACATCATCGCTCTGTGTTTATTTCGTTCACCTAGCAAACACTTAGTATAGTAATCTCGGAGAATCACTGATACTACGCAGCTTTATGTATTAGAGGTAATATCAAGAATGTAAATAACAGAAACACGAGCTATAAAAATATCTTATTGGGCGTACTCGGTTGATGCGTGATGTGATGACTCACGGTCCGTCATGTCGTGCCTAATATTTTACTTGAGTGGAACCTGAAACCAGTATGATCTCTAGTATACAAAGCTATCATTATAAGGCTATTAACGTCTGATTGCTGGGATTAGGTTAGGTTTCCTACATCTGGGACATTGGTCACAGATGCTGTTGAGCTTAAGGTGCGTTCCGATACACAGAGGAGCTCGAGGAATTTAAATTAGGGCACCCATCCGGAATTGCTATAGTTTATAGGTTAACTTGCAAGATCACAATCTGAACGCGCTTCTTGCTGCTTCATTGAGATACATATGAAATTTTCAGTTTGTCAATTAAAACAGATGAAGAAAATTCCAAGGTTTTCTAGGAGCAAAGAAAACAAAGTGGATCCATTTAATATTCTTAAAAGCTAAGTAATATAATCTCACAATGTTAAGTACTGAGACGACGACGTAAACGTCATCTACCCACAATATTAAATGAAATATAAACAAACTTTTGAGTAATTTATCCGCAAAAAACTAAATGTCAATTATATTGACATAATGACTTCACTCTTCACTGTATTGAATGAATACACAAAAGAAACTATGACAGATTTTTAGAAGAAAATCACGTATATTTGGCTGGTAGAGAACCCTAAAAAATTCTTGGCAAAAGTATAAACAAGATGTAACGCACCCATAACACGACTAGGAATTAGTGATATTTGAATATTTACATTTTATTAATCTGTTCAAATATAAATATTTAGAAAAATATAAATATAAAATTTAGACAACATCACATACATTGTTCTTATCCCAATGTAAGTAGCTAAAGCACTCGTTTCATGGAAATCAGAAACAACGACGGTACCACAACCACCCAGACCCGACACAATATCGAAAAGTTAGTTTTCGACATTGACCCGACCGGGAATCGAACCCGAGACCTCAGAGTTAGTGCCTAGTTAGTTAGTGCACTTGGCTACGGAGATCGTCAAATAAGTCTATAGATTTTGCTTTTTAGTACTTAATAAGTTTCATCACTCATTCTGTTCAATTCACCAACTATTCTGTGAAGTAAATGCAGAATGAGTTACGTGTGCCTTTGAACCTTGCACTCGTAACTCGCATTTCACACCAATATTACCTTTATTTTATGGCGGTATTAACTAAACAATACCGAATCAACACAAACTAGCTATTGTTGCAGTGCTGGGCGACACTCAATTAACGGAGCGCAATTTGAAAACGTGAATGTGTACAATATAGCCATGGAACCATTAGCTACAGTACATATACTAGTATTGCTTATGCTTAAATACTAATCTTGTTCTGATCATGTGAGTAACGAAACCTATTTGCAGAGAATGAAGAAGAAACAACAAATGGGGACTTTTGCGGCTAATTATCAAAAAATTCAATACAAGAGAGAGAGGATGACCAAGACGGTGTGCAGCAGTGAGCAAAGTATAGATTGTCATGTTGATCGCCAAACAAAAAATAATGGCACGCAAGCAAAATTCAATAGCGAACATCAGCAATCAAACATCTTCTGTGGAATTAGCGCTGCGAACAGCAGAGAAGATAAGCATTCCGCAGCCCAAAGGAACTCGAGACCATTTTCATTACACCTTCCATACGTTGACCAGTTACTGTGAAATTTTATTAAGACTTTTTTATATTATACCCCAACTTTTACATCAAGGTAGCGCAATTGAAGCTCGTTGCTATTTTAAAATATTTTTATTTAGATTGCGATTTTGTACTTACGAAATGTGCCAGCAACATTTTATCAGAATTCAGATAGTGATCCTCTAAACACCTCGTTTAATCAAAGTCTATATTCACGTTGTCATCGTGCATATAGTTGTCATTCAAATATTGAATATTATTACTAATCAACGCAAATTTTATTGATTGAGCATAATTTTAAATATATTGATGAAATGACAGTAAATTTAACGAAATAAAATGGTGCTGGCGGCGCTGAAAATCGGCTAAGCGTGAGTGTAAACTGCTATGACATGCATGACGTTATGAGAGGAGGTATTGAAACATTGGGTCACTGGTGTACAGACGCCTGCACATCAACCTATCCAAAACTGTCAAATTTCTTCAATACATTTTCAACCATATAGTTAAAGCATAAAGTTCTAAGTCTATTGCGGAAATTTGACAGTTTGTGGCAGGTTGATGTGCAGGCGTGTGTACACAATGACCGATGTCTTAACTACCTAAATTTAGCAAACGATAACCTTTTTAGATGTATCCCTTAAGTGTCATCGCTTTTTAGTGAAAACGGAGAGTGAAATGTAATTTTGCATACCTAATATATTATGTATAGCATAAATGGCATAATCTTTTGTTTCAGAGCTAATATCGACAAAGCTTATAAATGATAGCGACCCAATGATAGTATCGAAATTTCGCACTCGTCACCTTTTATTGCATATAACTTTACCATGAAAATATTATATGACAATCACTTTAAGTAAAGAAAATTTTACAATTATGGCGGTTTGGTCTAAAACTTAGCAATTTTATTTATATAACAATTGAAAACAAGTGCCCTGAATTCCCAACATTAGTAGCACTCAATTCATCAAATCAAGATTATACATTATTCAAGATTATTGATTACATACTCAAGGTTGTCTGTCAAATCAAAAATAGGGCTGATTGATGACAAAGTATTATCGTAAACTACCGCACGCTAGCTTTGAATGCCCGAGGTATGTATTTTTTGCCATAGTAACCTAACTTTTTCATTCTATCGTTTGAAAGGTAAGTTAAGAAATTCAAAAAAACAATTTGCATTTTCGAACAGCTTACGTACCTACATGCGATTTAATTTCAATACTGAGACGATATAATGATACGATCATTTCTATCTATGGTGGATAAGATATTGTGATCGTTTTAACGGGAAATTTCAATAGTTTAGGGATTATCCGTCTGCTCCGATCAGCTAGAAATTGTATATCAATAAGTGATGAGTGATCTTCTATCTACTGTACCTACGCATGCTGAATGTTAATCTAAAACCCCTCAATTTACGTCTCAGAGGCAACAAAAAATCAAACGACAGTTAACAATGACACACGGCTATGTTCCCAGACGACTTCAGGGAAGTCGTCGCGAAATATCTGAATTTTAAAACATGCAAATCTATGAAACTTAACTACCTGCCGTGAGGGTAGATCGACTGAGGGCATCAAGAATTCCCAAGGTGAGTATAAAAAAATGTCTCATGCATGGGATTACAAGCTGCCGGCCACGATCGATAGAATTTTAAATCGCTTTATAATATATTCTCAAGTCTAATTTCACATTCTGTTATTCCTATAATAGTCGGAATAGTTTTTAAGTGCCTACTCCCACGCGCACACTCCTACGATTCAATCAAGTTTTTACAAGAATAAGGTGTAAAATCTTAAATTTTGCGCATGTCATATTTTTTTACACGAAATCTATAAAGTTTACAGACAGCCCGATATAGTACGCTCTCTCGCGATATAGTAGTCTCCTGCTATGTTCTCAGACACATTCTGATAGAAAGGTTTTATCTGGCACTTTTACTTATAGCCTTAGAAAAGAAAAGGATAGTTCATACTTTGTAGACGTTTGAAAAAATTAAACTTAGCTTCTGTTGTCAATTAGAATTCGTTAGTCAAGCTTTTGGAAGATTTATTTTATTTTTGCAGCTAAAAAACTTCTGACACCTTATCAACTTGTTAGAAACTAATGAAGACAGCCATTCTACTATGGTTTCCCAAGTAAAACTTTGAAGATCAGCTATAATATGAAAAATGATTTAGTTAATTTAATTTAATTTAATTAATTAATTGTAACTTTATTTAATTCTTTGTAGTTTAATTTATTGTAATTTGATTCTTTTATAGTTTTTAATAGTCTTTAATTTTTAATTTGAGTCTGTAGATTGCTGTTTTTATTAATTTTTAATTTTGTCGTGGTGACAAGTACGTATGTTTGCGCGCCAAAATTTTTATATAATGCTGTGTGTACACGTTTTTTGGGTCTCGATCTAGTTTTAATCTATGTAATTTCTGTTTTCTACACTTATTTGATGGTTACCTGTTGTGTATGCCAATATAATAAATAAATAAATAAATAAATAAATAAATAAATAAATGAGTAGTTAATTACTATATCTTCTTAATTGAAGAGAACGTATCAATTGTATATTATTTTCTGTTTGTAAAACAAAATATTAATGTATTGATTATGTAAAAAGCGTGGAAGGAAACAACATGGTGTGCCTTATATTCTTTACTGAAGCGTTACATGAAATCTAAATGAGGCCTGATGTCGGCATAAGGTAAACTGAATACCTACTAGTAATACCAAGAACACCAGTTACTTTAACCTATAGTATTTTGTACATTGTGGATGGACATTTGGACGGGGGTTGGCGCAAATTACTTATTTATATGGCGTTGATCCTCGTCTAGGTGTTTATTTATTTATAATGAAAGTTCAAAAGTGTATATAGGGTACTTATATTGTGATTTTATGTACTTATATATATTTTACAATGTAATGTACTTTTTGTATAAAATAATGTATGACAATTATTGTATATCGATGTAGATAAAACGGCATTAACACAAACCTCAGTGGTTTTAAATGCTGTACTAATATTAAGGCGTAATTATATTATTGAGCAATAAATAATAAATTAAAAAAAAAACCTATTACAGGTAAATACTATTTACATGTAATTGTCTATAGGCAACCAAGACGTGAATAGCTACAGAAATAAAAGTCTTTCAACAAAAGAAGACCCCAGTTATCTGCCATAAATATAAAACGCCTAAGAAATTAAGTCTAAATATAAAATATTGTACACCAACAACGAATGATTTTTATTTTAAGACGTAATAATAAAGCATTGATCCGAACCTTATATATCACGCAATGGCTGGAAGCCGGTCCAAAATTCGTATATGATTTTCTTTATCATGCTAAGTGGCTTAGTAACAAAAATATTCAAAGCTTAGAAAATGATATTGTCAAGATATTACCTCTAAATAGGTATTTTCAAATTGCTTATTTTTAATATATTTACGAGTATATTAGGAAAACCGAGACGAAACCTGCGACATTGGTTTTAGATTTTAGAAATACCTATGTTATTTTACTACTATTAACAAATATAAGTTTCAAACAGCTAGGTACTTATTGCTTAATGGAATATCGCCCAGCGATCCTATACCTAACTTAAATAAAATTGGTTGATCGCGCTCTAGATTAAACCTATAATTGAGAAAGTTCGAAGCCACAAATACACAAATATACGCAGCTGAAACAAATTCACTCGAGTAACTTGTATAATGTCATTTCAGGAATATAGCAAAGTAAGAGACAATGGTCTGCTTAAGTTTAAATCATTTAGATTTGTATAAAATTATTTATTATATCTTCTTTAAAAGGAAATATTTTGAAATGTTCATCAATGATATCAATCCCTGATTTTGTACTTTGTTTTCAAAATACAATATATAAAACATAAGACAAGCCGAAAATACACCGAAAATAAGACAAACATATAAGTACTTCTGAAACAATTGAGTTTCCAATTAATACCAATTTCGCAAAGGCCGTCTGTCTAAATCCACATCTCTTTGTGCTACGAATCTGCTTTCAATCTAAAATGCCGCTAAGACTTAATGATATAAAGATATTTTGTGATAGATGTATTTACGGATTTAAGTAATTCTATTCACTAGAGATTCTTCGAATAGAGATGTTCGTTTTTACCAAATCTAATTAAAGTCAAAGTGATTTATTGCTATTGAGTGTACAAAAAGGTCTTATAAATATTAGTATTTAGTGGTAACAACTTAATTACATTTTACAGGTACTGCAAAATTGTTTACAAGCATATGTAGTGATATAATAACGATAACATAAAGCAATGTCACAATTTACTTAACTTAAGCAGAGTAGGTACGCCAAACTAAATAGTTTAAGTTTTGTCAGCAAAAATGATCCCCAATCGGATTATCTTTAAACCAGAATTCATAAAGTCAACAATATAGGACAAATGCTTAGTGGCAGATGGAAAATAAATTGAGTAAAAGCTATCCAGTCCAAATTCTAGGTGAGCCTCTTTATTTTTAACTTTTTCGGTTAGGTAGAAGAAGTAACTGGCTGGCGGTATATTACAAATAAAAATTACCTGTATACTCCATAGTGTTTCCCTGACGCCCTGTCCCCGCATATCGAGCACAGGTGCTTTGAACCGCTCAGCGGGTGATTGGGGGGGTAATTCTTGAACGCCGGTGGGGAGGTAGCGTCGTCCCTTAGCACGTCCAGCATCGCTGTGTCCGGCTTCATCTCGGGCGGGGACATCGGCGACATGAAACTGCCTTCCAGATTCAGCCCTGGTGACAAATGAGAACCATCTTAACCCGTTACAGATTAGTGCTAAATGCTGTGCAAAGTTGACGCTTTTCATTATTGAATCTCAGCTCCCGGAACACAACAATGCTACAAACATTGAAGTTATGGCGACATATAGGTATAGATAACATAGTGGTAGCTAGTCAGGCAGACAAGCAAGCCCTACCACTAACCGAACCTAGTACACAAACATGTAAGTACGCTAGAAATCGAATATTTCCTCATAATATTTATTGTAACTTCGTCGTCATTTTAAGAAACGTTTAAGGATAGCGTGCACATTCTGAAAATAACAACGATTTTTACACATATAATGTAATAATATAACATATTGAACGCATTCATTTAAGTTTCCGCCACATATCGTCACGGCATCGAAAGAGCTTAAAAGTCTTGTCCATTCAGAAGACCCAAGTAAAAAGTGTATGAAAGCACTAAATTAAACCAATACCAGCGCGACAGGTGTAGGTTTCATTTTGACGTAGAGCATCTGTCAGTTTAATTTGATAATAAAAAAATACAAAAGTCTAACTCAACAGCACAACCAGGCCCTGGCTTCGCAAAGGATGTAATTTATGGAAGGGCGCAATAAAAAATTGTATTATGCTCAGTCAGAAATGATTGCCTTTCATTATATTATAATAGCTAATTGATAACACTAACCGAAGCTCTCAATAAAGTTTTATAGATAACACAGCTTTCGCAGCGCAGTAAACTGTACAAGTCATTTGAAAAATGTGTAACATACCAAGAGATAAAACTAACTCTATTAATATTTGAAATTTTTATTATTGATTCAACTTCAAAATCTCTTAGAAAATCATGTCCTAGACAATTTTATAACCACTTGAGCAAAATGTATGAAACTCATTAAACTCTAATAGCCATTTACTACCATTTGAAGCTGAATACATGGCATGGCCAGCCACTAATGATTCTCCAGAGAATTACTTCGTAGCAAGCAATCACGTACATTTCCGCCAAATGTAAAAGCGACCATTCAACAGAAGTATTGCATCAAATGCTCCAGATAAAAAATCTATGCAGACGGTTCCGAAAAACCAACAAAACCGGTCCATTAGTCTGAGGGCTGGAACGAGACGCGGTAAAAAGGAAAATAAACACGAATGACGCAAACCACCTTCCCACACCAACACGACTTAGAAAAGATGGATCAAGTTCTACATATACCTATCATATAGCTCATACTTCAAATCTGAAAGAAGTTTTTACAAAAAGCCATTGAAGCTTCACGGTGAATTTGAAGGAAACCGAGTGTTAATTTGAGAAATCTTATTAATCCGAACCAACTTACATCAGCTGTTAAACCTTATTCTGACAAGCAACGCCTACAACTCCGTCTGCGTGGACTTTAGCTTCAGCATTGTCTAGTTGCATCATCAATCCTGTCTTAATTTCTTGTCAGTGAGAAGATAAAAAAAAAATAGCCGGACCAATAACAAAAAGGAGATATTCTTTCATACTAAAGGACATCCAGTCCGACGACACATCTCTTTGATGTGTTTGATGTGCTCCTTTATTTCAAAACTAGTTGACCCGGCGGACTTCGTACCGCTTCAGTTTCTATGGAATATCGGGATAAAAATGTGTTAATCCAGATTATAAACTATCTGTATGCCAAATTTCATCCAAATCCATCCATCCATTGCAGCGTGAAGAAGCAACAAATATACACACATACACACAAACTTTCACATTTATAATATTAGTGTGAAGTGTGATACGCACCCTATAGTTACTCACATAAACATCGTCCAATAAACCAAAATTTTCATAAAATATTTAAACCTTATGTATAAAATATTTAAACTGTTATTTATTGTACACAAAATATAAACATATTTTTAATTTTACAATAAGTTATTATTTTTTATTTTACGTAAGGTTTTTTTTTAATTCTCTCTTGATCTCGTGTGTTTACGTAGACAAAGTCGGTTGTTCACTTGAGCGTGGTTCAATATTCAAGGAGATACTCAATCAATGAAGCACTTCTAATCATCTCGTTCCCTAAAGAAAATCGCATTACATACTACAACAAGTAAATAGGTTTATCATTGATGGAGCCAATAATTTGTTTACGTACGCTATACGAAGACTTCGGAGAAATATTATATTGAAGAAAAACATTGTTACGGAACATATAAGATCCTAATTAGTTTACTTTCAACAGTCCCTAGGCTTTTAAGGAATGTGGACACATAATTTGTTATGGGGATACATAATCACGTAAAATATGTTTAGTTGTGAGAATATTATAGATAATCGTAATGGATTTAAGTTGAAACAAAATGACAGGTTATGTATGATATACATATATATAAAAATTTACGATATAAATTATTAGTCATAATTTTCATCCGACACAATGTAAACATATTATTGTGTAGTAAATTATTTTTTAAACTTCAAGTAGCATTTGTCACGAGTTTTCTACAAGTGATTTACATTTTTCAATATTTGGTTTGTCTTTATCAAGTTCATAAAGCCCATTATAAAGTTTTCAAAGTATCCTAAAGTTAGGAGTTAGCGGATTTGTATATGACTTCATTATTCATTCCATGGAAAAAAAATTTAAAAGTCATCGTTTTAAAATATTTACAAATTTAAAAAAAAAGTATTTAAATATATTTTTTATGGATTCTCTATTATGAAATCGCAGACACTTACATTTCAATGAACTTTGACAAAAGTGGAGTTGCAGCGATCCTTAAGTTTCATACACAGACACAACTATATCTCTATAGCCTAAGCTCTTATTGTTTATATTTTCATTATTACATCTTGCTCACTGTAATAAAAACTTACAGGCTTGCCAACATAAAAACAAGTCAAGCTACATTTCTTCCGAGTAGGTTTTTCTTCAAGGTGAATAAAAACCAAATTAGCTAAAAGCTTAATGCAATACTAGCTTTAACAAAAGATTGCAATTAACTATACTTAAACAATGGTTCGTAAAAGAGCCTTGCATACTGCTGATTACGAGTATATAGCTCACATCAAAATAGTTTCATGGTACTCGGCATAAAACAGGTACACACGGCGACAGATCAACCTACCCAAAACTGTCAAATTTCAACAATCAATTTTGAGCTTTGTCGTTTGGTTATAAGAATCAATATTTATTGGAGAAATTTGACAGGTTTGGGTAGGTTGATCTGCCGCCGTGTGTACACTCCTACAGCAATATCACTATATTAGAATTTCTGCTAACCAATAACAATTAATTTTCATAGTACACCCTTATTATATTATGCATAAATTTGAAGAAATGAGCTAAAGGAACTTTATTGTTTCAGTAATTAACACTGGCAATCAAAACAGCATCGAATTCTAGTAAAAAAAGACTATCGGTATTAAAGGTTACTAATCTGTCTACGAGTAATACCGATCAAAATAACCGATCGAGCGATGAATACGCATGATTCATTAAGTAAGTAATTAATAAAAGACGAAAAAGGTTAGTATCCACAAATGAACGGGCAGCCATAACCAAACTAAAAGTAAACAACATTGCTTTGCGTATTTACAAACAAAGTCACATCTTTTAGATGTGCTGGCGGCAAGGGGACTTTGTCCTTCTCTCCTTGGGATTGAGTTTCATTCTAAACACATGTTTTGGTTAGTTTTTGTTAGGATTAGGACCTTCTTGCTCATGTAAAGATCTAAGTCTGAGTCGCAGAGAATGATGTCATGATCAGTTTTCGGAGCAATTTTTAAAATTGGTTGGGGTACCTCTTCATTCTTCCGCACTCAACCCATTTTGTGTGAAGGCTGCAGAAATAACAGACTATACTTATAAGCTACGGTAAGACGGTAACAACTTTTATCGGGTACATATAAGATTTGCCACCTTAGCGAAATATGATTTAGCAAGCGTACACACGAACAGTAAACATGAAACAAATTGAGATATGAAAGACACGTCAAGAAATACATGATCATCATTACAAACAGTACATTACTACATCTCTAGGGAAGGAGATGAATGCGGTGACGCGTTCAGGTTGCGATCTTGCAAATCTCACTATGCTAGACACCGGATGGGTGATTGTCTCCTGAGACATACATTAAAGACTGATTGCAATCAATCGTTTCTCACAAATAGCATGCAGTTGAAATTACAGGTTACGCTACCATTTTTCTATTCATTACCTATTCCCTTGGAAACTAACGTCCTCGTAGTTAATAGCCCTTGATAGCTGGAACTTTGCTAAGCAGTTAATAAAATAATCACGTGTTATATCGATTTGTCGATTACTTTCAAGGCTTTATACTGCCTATTTTCGTACCGTCTACCTGAATGAATTAACATTTAATGAAACATGAATACAATAAGTGTTGTGTTTGTGGAGTTTTACATACATTGCATGTCTAGTGAACAGTCGACGTTTGGTATAGATGGCATAGCGAGCGGCTGCAGCATGGAAGGCGCGGGCGCGGGCGATGCTGGCGGCGGTGGCTGCGGGCCCGGCGGCGGCGGCCGCGCCCAGTTGATCAGCGCCGTCACTGACATCGTCGGCTTATCTTTCTTCGCCAAGCTCGACATGGCAACGACGCACTAGCATCCTCACATCACTACCGACACTGCACTTCGCCGATAATCGCGATAAGACTGCACAAATTTACACAGCTGGTCGAGCGGTCCGTGTCTCGCCGATCCTCACAATCAATTTGCGCTAGAAATCGTGAGTTGTCACTGTGACGAGTGAGGTTCTAAACGATACACAGAAGACGACCGAGCGAGCTGCGACAGAGATATGGCGAACAAAAGCGTCACAGCTGCCGGGGACAAAGCAGACATCGTTGTGACATTGTGATAAGCGATAACTATTGCACCCGAGCGAGCGTCGCATCGCCCGTTGCCACGATATCGGTGCAACACGTCGACGATGCGCTGCTAGCTGCGCCACCGAGCGACGCTTAACCGAAGTGACTAATGCGCAATTCATCGAGCTCGATTTTGACAAAAAAAAGCATAGGTAGGTACCCGTCGACTTCCGCGCGGTTACCAGCGTGAAGGTCTCACCCGGCGCGCTCAAGGTCCGCATACAATCATACATGAATAAATCTCATTTTATGTTGAAAACGAGTCGGTATAATCACATTTTTTTACCATTAACAAGCAAATGATACTGAACTAAACTATGTAATTTTAAATATTTTATAGTTATGACGGAGGCATCGTCTAAATAATTGGAGTTGTTAGCAGTTGGCCTTCGTGATCGTGGCTGCGCGGCTCGGTTCTGTAATTAAGTTTTACGTCACTCGTGCATGGCGCATGGACCGAACTCCCAGCGCTAGCCTCTGCCATCATAGGTATAAACATTTGCGCTGTATCAATGAGCAAAACTTATTCCAAAAAAATTGGAGTCAACACGTTTTCCTTCATTTATGTTTTACAATATGGGACCAATACTCACTGTAAGAAAACTGTCAGTTTTCTGGCAAAAAGAAATCGTTTCATGACATTTATAATAATTGCGCTGCTGAGTTAACTCCACAACAGCTATTGAATAATTTGAAATGATGGGAACTTCCGTTATTGTCGCACGCAACCCAAAGAACATTTGTCTAACCAGTTAAATGCGTCACTGATGGAAACGGACTTTCAAAGCAAAGAATCTTTCGAGCTACATTCTTGTACGGGTCGAATGAAACTGGGCTATCTGCTCAACTACTAAAAGAACCCGAATGTTCGTGTAAGTGTGGCAACTGCCGATAGCGGATTGCAAACAAGCATTCGGTTTGTTTACACATGTTCGGGGACATATGTGCGGCCTTGAGGCCTCAATCCATACATCCACCCACACTGCACGTGTTCAAGTTAGTTTGCGCCAAAAAAAACTTGTATCCGCACTATCCGGCGGCGTCGTAAACTTTGTAATGTTATGCCGCAACGTTACCTATAAACATTGCAGTGACATTGGCAGTTGTTTCAAAGCCATCTATTGGTTTGTTCTGTCTGCCCTAATGAAGTAAGTTTTCAGTTTCAATTTCTGGCTAATTATGATAATAACGTACGACTTCTCAAGAAGATTATTAACAATGCATGATATTACTCACTGATACTATTTTTTTTTTAATAAAATAAGGAAGCAAACGAGCAGGCACCTGATGGACAGTAAATACCGCCGCCCATGGACACCCGCAAACCCAGAGGAATCGCAGACGCGTTGCCGGCCTTTAAGGAAGGAATAGGCAAATTTCTTGAAGATCCCAACGCACACACAGCTGACTGTTTTAGCAGTACAGAAAGAGTAGTTTTCATAGTTTTCGTAGGTAGACTGAAAATTCTGTTTCTTAAATAGTAAGGAAGTATAAGAAGTTGCAACGTTGATAATCAACCTAACAGTATTAAAATACTATGTAACATGTGCGTCAGTAAATAGGGGTGATCAGAAGTAGTGAATACAACCCAAACAATATTAGATTACCTAATTCCATTTTCATGACAAATAGATAGTAAAAGTGCCATAGAAAGGGAAACGAAACACTAAGAATAACCGAGAGCCGAGATCGAGACAAAATAGAAGGTTCGAATTTCATTACTCCCAACATTCATCAAAATTCAATGCCCACGTACCTATTCTAGATATGGTGTCTATTCTTGCTACAGAGGAAGTTGTGATATATTTTTTTTTTTACTTAAAATATAACTATTATGTAAACACAATATCGTCTGATAACTTGATAAGTAATAGTAAATTGTGGGGATGCCAAAAACATGTACAGAAATGGAATAACTTATTTGTACAGCGTAGGCGGTTACTGGATGTTTTTCGCAAGTACACACATACAATTCATTGAAGCGCAAAATATTATCTTTCACGCTCCGTGGAGAGTGTACATTATAGGACCGCATTACCCGAAGTTGTCAATCAGGCGGTATCCTTGACGACGATCGAATCCATGAAATTGATAGCCTCTCTTGACAAGAGGTTTTCTCGGCATGTGATTACGTAGGCGTGTTGTATATCACGCTCGTGTAAGGTAACAAATCGATATGTAGGTAACTCCACACAATTGCCAATGCGACAAATGAGGCTTTAATAAAAACACCAGCACTATCATTTTCGGACAAAGAAAAATATATATTGATCCATTAGGATAATGTTGGAAATTACGGATACGGCTATAACACAAAGGGAATCAATAATGATGACACAAATGACTAAGGAAATGATGTCTTTGCCGACAGGCAAACGAGTTTTATGTGGTTTAAAACGTTTAATAAATTCAGCAACAGATTTTATATACCACTTTATTTTTATTTAGCGGCAATGAAGCGCGAATATAAAGGATGTGACAGCAGATAGCCCGCTAAGGTTTCTATGCGAATATGAAAAATGGCTGGAGGGGAGAAAAAATAGACATGTTACGCAGCGTTCAGCGAGCGTGGAATGGTGCGCAGCGTTATCTATCACGGAATGTACTTTCGTATACTTTCTTTGGTACGCATGACGTGCATGCGTGCAGTAGTGTGGATACACCTCCTCCCCTCTTCGCCGCGATCGATCCCCGCCGACCTTGACTTGGCGCGCCCGTCAGCCACAATTAACATTGACAATAGCGACGCGCGCGCAGCGCTTTATAGCGTTTCTTACTTTTCTTTTAATTTTCTTTGAAGATTATTGTAACAAGCCGTTTAGTATTTTTGTTTCTGGTCTACTTACTGCATAATCAATTTAGATACAGTGAAGCAGCCAATTCAAATTTACAACGTAATTATTTAATTTATCAAAGACATGCAGTCATCAATCCTGATCAGAAGTCAGACGAAAACAAATAACATTTTCTTAGTTTTTTTTAAACTTCGAGTCGTAGTCGGTTTATTTGCAGTGACGTCAGCTGCAAATGCATCATATTGACAGAGCATTAGTTCAAGAGAGCAATGTTATACGGCCGTCCTAGACTTGACCCGGAGGCGGCGAGTGCGGTGAGTCAAGCGCGCGGGGGCGGCCGGCGTGCACTCGCCGCGAGATATGGGTAAACGGAACGCAGATGAGTGCTGCGGGGGCCTGCGGGGCGACCTTGGCGATTCGCTGACGACTACAGGTGTTTTTTGTTTGTCGAGAGTCAAGACTCGAGACCACTGAGCGATACTTGCTGGCCGCTGACCATCGGTGCGGAGAATGCAGCCGGAACTCAACCCGAAACAATGCTCCTTTTGAACCGAACCGACACGCTACGTACTTAATGCTGTAGTAGCAAAATTAACTGTTCTGAACTACGCATCTTGTTAACCTTACCTTTCTACCAAAAATGAATCTACCGAAGTTATACTTAAAATTGGTATCTCCACAGACCTTTTAAAGCTTGTTATAGCTAAGTTTTTAGGTGTTTGTGAAATGGAGAGCCGTTTGATGATCATAAAAATTGTAGATGGTTACGATTACGACAAACATGGACAGAAATTTACTGATAATATTGTGCTTACGGATCATAAGCGAACGTGAAGTGATTTTATAGTATGTTTAGGTGACGATCAAGTAAACAAATACCTATTACATTTAAACACATCCGATGTTTTAACGATCTATTGTGTGCAGATATTTATACCCAATTTTAATTTAGTTGGCAACCATAACATTAATCAAACACACAAGTCTTGATTGATCGGATACACAATGATAACTTTCAATGAAACGAAGATTTGCCCCAATTTATTTACTATAAATCTGGAAAAAATTAAGATTCTAATTTATAAGAGATAAATTCGAAGTTAGAAACCGGATCTACAAGCTGTATTGATTTATAAATATGACAAAATTTAAGACAACATAGATTATGGCATGATAAGACCGGCGATGCGGCCGACCAGCCGGCGCGGCGCGGCGTGGCGAACAGAATTAGATAAATAAACAATGTTGATGTAACAAACGAAAACGCGAACGTTTTTATCATTTACCAAGAGCGTTACGTAATGAGCGCAACGCGAGACCTTGGCCGTGACCAGCGAGCGATGTTTCCCGCGCCACTACACTCGAGATTAGGGGACTACGGACTCGCGATAACCGATTGTGTTTTGTATATAATCGCTATTTCCATTTCGTTGGCCTGTCTATTATAAGTACCGCGTATAACAGCATCGTAGGTAAGCACCAATTTATTGGTACGATAAATACCACTTGGACCAGTTACTATTCTTGTAAATGATTCAATTGTATTGCTGAAAGCTGAAATACATACGTCGCATGTACGTATTTTACTACACGTAATATTTTGAAGAACTAAATAATTATTTACGCATACAAAATTAAATCATCTCTACAAGAATTTGGGTAACAAAAACCAGTATTAGCGTAAAGATAGGTGATCTCATAATCACCAATTACAAGAATAGAGGTTTTTGAAACCTCTGACTGACCAATGCGTGCACAGTTATTTTAACTCAAAACAATATCAATGTTTGTTAATCTATATTACCTTTAAGTATGAATTAACAATTTGTCAGACGCAGGAGATAATGTTTAGTACCTATGTAACTTATGCGAGGAAACTAATGATAACGAATCATTTAAAACGTAAAAACCGGCCAAGTGCGAGTCGGACTCGCGCATGAAGGGTTCCGTAACATTATCTATAAAAACGGCAAAAATATCATGTCTGTTGTATAGGACTGGGAGCCCCACTACAATATTTATTTTATTCTGTTTTGGTATTTGTATAGCGGCAACAGAAATACATCATCTGTAAAATTTTATTCCCGATAGGGTATCAAGTGTAAAGTTGTACCTACTACGAATAGCAGTCCCAGTGGTATAGAATATATCTTTTATTTAAATTCGAAATTAAATATTTTGTAAATATTTCAAGTTTCTACCTGTTATGGTTAAAGAACGATATTTTTTTTTTAAAATCACGTTTGTTATATGGGGCCCTTTAAATATTTATTTAATTTTAATTTAATTATTTATTTTTAAAATGTAATAATTAATAACTCAATATTCTGTGAATATTTCAAGCGTCTACCTGTTGCCGTTATCAATATCGAGCAATTATATTATTCTGTTTTTTAGTACTTGTTGTTATAGCGGCAACCGAAATACATCATCTGTGAAAATTTCAACTGTCTAACTATCACGGTTCATGAGATACAGCCTGGTGACAGACGGACAGACAGACAGACGGACGGACGGACAGCGGAGTCTTAGTAATAGGGTCCCGTTTTACCCTTTGGGTACGGAATCCTAAAAATGACACAAAACTGCTGGACGATCACACACAGATATCACAAGACAGAAAGAGTAAAGACGATTTACGTAAACACGTAAAAACATGTTTCTAAACTACTTCAGAATTATCAAGATTAATTAAAA
The DNA here is from genome assembly GCA_949315975.1 of Eudonia truncicolella. Taxonomy (NCBI): domain Eukaryota; kingdom Metazoa; phylum Arthropoda; class Insecta; order Lepidoptera; family Crambidae; genus Eudonia; species Eudonia truncicolella. Next base: position 14,116,214 of record OX438828.1, read on the forward strand.
ATACGAGACATAAACTTGATGTCAAATTGTAATAGGCAACTAATAGGAAGGATCACGACGAAAAGAATTCAAGTGAATCCACACATTAACAAAAACTAAAGTAACTTATTAGTATTCCAAATGTGAATTAGCGTGAGGGCGGCAATGAATTCTAATAAAGTGGAAGGCCTTGACAATGATACAACCGTCTTGGACTACCACTCTATAAAAGTATAGACGACCTCACTTTGACGACCTCCTTGGTCGAGTGGTTTGTACACCGGTTTCCATGATGTCGCCATCTCTGAGGTCCCGGGTTCGATCCCCGGTCGCGTCACTTTAGAAATTATTGTTTTTCTAAATTGTCTCTGGTCTGGGTGTTTTCTATGTATAACAAGTATGTATTTAAGTATGTTTATCCGTTGTCAAGTAACCATTTAACGAATTTCATAACGAAGCTTCTCTTGGGCTAGATAATTGGTGTGAGTGTAGGAAATTTTATTTATTTACACATTATGGCATAGGTACGCCGCATACGGTCCGTTCCTAATGCAATTCTTATTTACCTAATATTACCTATTAAATATTTTGATAATTGAATGCAGTTTATAGCAGTCAGAATGTTTTATGGACACGTAACAAACAAACGCAATGATATAGTTGTATAGCTATTTGAGGATAATAAGTAGCGAAAAGTGATTATTAATAACGTCACTACTGCTATCACATTTTTAATTATCGGTATCTTAAGTCGTTGTTGTTATCCTATGATTGTTCCAAGATGTGAAGAAAGAGGACAAGAGACAAACAACATATAAATTCACAATAAGTCATTCCAATTGCATCATCAACATAAGTAGCCACTCAATAAACCCGGACTCTTGCATTGAGATTTTGGAATTGTAGTCAGGTTTCAAACAGAGCAATACTTTTGGGTCATGTTTGTTATGACATCGATATTATCTTGAAGACACAAAGTTCATCGATGTTCAGTTTGGCACAGTTCCGCTTGTAGGTTACATCACTTTGACGTCAATCCATCGGTAAGGAAGAAAATGTTGACAATCATTTGAAAAATCTAAAAAACTATTACTTATTGTGCCGGTATTATTCTTATCCATATAGAACGCGATAATAGAAATGCAGCGGCTAGAGCAATAGAGCACCCAGATAAATGTATTCAAAACACCTAGAGTCAATACACTTGCAACCTTGCAATGCTCTATCTATACGACTCGCGTCAGATAAAGACATAGGGGCGTTGAAGCATTACGATTTTATATGCTCTCAGACAGAAGCGAACTGCATATATCTGATTTCAATTTTGATAACCAGTGGACCTACTATACAGCAGTCTGCTAGATTCATAATTGAATAGGAATGTGCAATATTCATTTTTAAACAGCATTATTTAATAATATCACATAAGATAGGAGTTTTATCGTATTCTCGGTTTTATTTTTTGATAAGCATGCTGAGTTCTCAAAAATTTTCGTAGATTTGGTGCATCGCTATTATGGTGTGTAGTGAGCTCGTTCCCTTGTCAATCAAGAAACTCATCAAAACATTTTGGAAACAAATCACCACATTGTTTTATATTGATTTAAGATATGATATGGCGCTCCTAACGCCATGTTTATAAAGAATTGAAATTCATTACTTGTTCCATACAGTCCATTATATGTAACAACTGGTATAAGATCACCAACGATTAACAACTTAACGTCAACAAAGAATCATCCACGTGTTGCAATATACTCGTATGGAGAATGGAATGACATATTGCGGACATGCAAATCAAATCTCAAGCGAAATTATTTGTTGAAAAATTAATTTTTAATTGTTATGCGTTTTGTTTAGAACATAAGAATTAAAAAGTCACATAATAATCCTAAGTCCGTCAGCAACGAGGTGGAAACTACACGAGCGCAAATATGGGGGAGACATCGGACCGTCGAACCGCCACTAATCATGTGTTTTAGTGTGGAAATTACGGTTGAATCGTGATGACTGATGTTAAAACTCCGAATGCGGATCGTGCATCGATTTTCGAAATCGTCGCGAGCGGCGCCTTGCTCGCGGACCGCGGCCGATGCGGGCGGCGTCGTTGCTCTGACTGCCGCGGCGCGTCCCCGCGCGCGCCCTTCGCCGCCACCGTTGTTTTGCTGTATTTTCGTTGTTAATCATTCTCCTTGACCTTGTGCGATGTCGAGTGGTCCACTGCACACGACTGCGCACCCCGCCCCGCCACCCACCCGCGTTGCCTGTCACCGACGCATCACACGTACCACTTGGGCTTCTATCCCACCACATGCTCCGAGCTTTATATCCAGATCAGACCATAATCGAGGGTCTGTTCAATACACACTACCTACGCTTTCGGAGGTATGTCTACGTCCTAGACATACTTTACCATCCATACCGTAGATATCTCTATATGTTTGTAATGAAAACTATAGATAGAGCTTCATACGTAATACTATAATTAACGAAGGAAAATAATCATACGAGAAATAGGAAAAAATATAAACATTCGATTTAAATCAATTTTTGTACAAATTTACCAGTTTATATTAAGGTCCTCTTTATAATTGAAAATTTCAAACAAGATAAAACACAAATTGGAGTAGGTCATCCAAGTTATACCTAAGTCAATGTACCTAATAAGTATACAGACTATAACAGACACAGAAGAATTTCTATTACCTAATAGGTATTACTTTTAGCTGTTCATTAGTATTCATACGACAGGAATAAACTTGCAAGAAAATTTGCAAGATTTGTTGCTGGAGAGAAAATGTGGTGAATTGTGCCTCTCTAATATGCAGAGTATCTTTGTAGACTTTTCTGTTTCGTACCTCTTTCGTAACTATTGGTATTTATCATTTTTGTGCAAATTTGCTCAAAAACATAAAAGAAATTCTATATGTATAAAATGAGAGTGACAGCCAGAATAAAATTATTAAATGTGTCTTGTCAAATAAATACAAAATAGCCGGTCACATAAGGTGGTTGGTCACCATTATATTATAATAAGAAACTAAATTAAATAGTTCCAATATTTTTAAAGATACAAACTTACCTACAAAGTATTTAGTTTTCCTTGAGCGAATGTGGGAAATAAACAACGTAAGAACATACAATACTGCTAACGCCATCTGACAGTTAGTTGCGTAAACGAGTGGCGCCATCTTGATAAGAGAGGAACAGTGAGGAACTACTGTTAAAGTTATATGTAGTTTTTGTATTTTTACTACAAAAAACTTTTTAACAGTACTATCAAATTTTGTTTACAGATTAAATTGATACATTGGATTTGAAAGGTTACAAAATCATGGAATCAATATAAATTATTTATATGATTAATGAATTCGGGTCTGTAACTAAAGTAAGAAATGTTTTAATTTTGTTTATTTATAGGTTTTTTTAAGTCATAGGTTTTTTATAAGTCAATATTTTTGGTTTTTGTGAAAGCAAATTGTTGTGGATTGCAAAGCACTTTAAAGAGAAAGATTAATTAAAAATAAAATTAAGTGTCTGAAAAAAGATATACCTATCCATTATGTTGTTGTATGTGTGCCCTTTTTACACAACACATGTAGAGATTTATATTCCATTAAATAATTTAATATTGCATTTTTTTATCAATAGGTGGTTTACCACCTTATGATTATGAGGTGGTTATGAGTAAAAACCAAATAGAGTAGGTATCTGAAAATTCACTCTCATTTAGCATTTTAAGTTTTTTATTCCACAATGGGAAAGTATTTGGCCTTCATCTTACTTGATTAAAAGTGACAATACAACTTAGGGTGGATGTGCACATAACTCAGTATTCTCATTTTTATTCCTAATTTTGGATCACAACAACAATGCCACTAACATTGTTGAGTGACAGTCGGTGTTGGCCAAGTACGGAATGGAAATTAGGACCACTGGTTGGAGAAAAGTAAAAATACAGGCAAAAATAAAATCAACTTCAATCCTTGACAAACCTAAAAAAAATATATGGTTGGGTTTTTGTACTATTAATATTATCTTTTACTTTTTTTAAAAATATTATATGTGTAAGCACTTGGCCTTCATCTTCACCAGACTTTCAGGGATGATAAGACCGAAGGTGGCATTGCATCAAAGTAAAAAAAATTGGCTTATAGTTGAACATATACATTGATTACACAATTTCCTGATTAATGAATGACACCAGTGTTTCTAGAATAATTGTCATTAACATACTGGCTCCACACAATTGTCTGACAAATAAAAATTATATATAAATACAGCTTCCTTGATTGTTAACTGATCTTTGATATTTGTATTGAAGATACAACAATGTTGAATAAGGCTTTGGCTTACAGTGTAAGGGTAGTGATAAAGTGATCAATTTTGACAGGTTGGACAGAGCCACAATAACATATTTGGAAGTGCACCTGAAACGGATTGTCAGAGGATGTGGGTTCAAATTTCGATTGTGGAAAATTATGAACAGAATATAGTAAAACTCTTTAGAGGTCCACCTCTTTTTACAATCAAATGAGTGGCACCAGCATTATGCTCAAAACATGACAAGGCTCAATTGTTCTGGATAAAGTATATTCTGTCATGACCATAGATCGGAATAGGTAGAGATCTTTTTTTTAATTTCGTCTAACATCATCCATATTATGGATGACCTATAAAATCAAAGACCAAGTATACCTCTACCTCCTTTGCATGTCAAACTATTGAGATATGATTTATATGATTGTTTCAGAAGATTGTTTCAAATACTTTGTTTTCTTTAAATTTCAGATATAACTAAGCTTGCAAAGGAGTATCTAATCAATGCTATGATAGATAAAATAAATAAATAAATAAATAGCATTGCAAAAGTATGTGAAACATCTTTACCTATTCCGATCTATGGTCATAACCAAAATTTAAGTAAATTGAATTTGCGCACCATAATGTCACCATTTTTTTAATTTTAAATACTTATTACAAAATAAAAAATGTTGAAAAAATTTCCAGGAGCAGGATTTGAACCTGCACCTTTCTGACATACCGGGTCAGGTGCTCTTCCAATTGAGCTCTCGTGGTTCTAACCAGCCCGCCGAAATTATTCAACACTATTTACTTTTTTACTTTGAAAGCCAAAGGCGCCAATTCAATGTCAACAACTACCGTCATTAATAATTAATATTTTGTTTCGCAACTAAATTTGCGTTAAAATGTTTTTGTTACATAAACAAAACAAAAACATTTTAAATAGTTACCTTGTTAGCAATAAAAGAACAGTAGTTTCATAAAAACACTACTATAAACACTGTTTTTAATCTGTATTGATTATATGTCTATATGATTTCTTGGGAAACAATGGATCGTAATTGTCTAAATAGTTACAACACAAACATCACATGTACAATTTCGACGGTCTTACTGCTCAACGCGATCTCTTCCAGAGAATAAATATACAGAAGTAACATAGTATAATAATTATAGCTTTGTGGAATGGTATTGTTATTGAAGGCATCAGGCTCACCAAGGCTTGAATTATATATAAAATAGCACCCTATTTTTTCCCTAATCCTAGCAGACAACAGACAATAATGACAAGCAAGCATATGGATGTTTATGATTACAGTTTTTATATTGTATATGTATTTTTACAGAACAAATCATTGATACACCTCTGTGAACTTATAATAATATACAGTATAATATATACAACAACAGCACACATAAATGCTAACTTTACCTACTCATTTGTTTTAAATGAAGTCAAAATAAAACTTAGTTTTTCAGGATAAGTAATAGGTAATGTAAATAACAATATAGTGAATAAACTACCATAATTATAAAATATTGAAATTGATTAAATAATGGGAAAGAGAAAGTGCCAATACAAGGTATAATATATTTTAAACTAGGTTCAAACTGACAATGGCCAAGCTTCTCATGTCATTGTTTATACACATTTAAGAAATGGCTTATTGGAATACAAAATCTAGTATAAATCAAAAATGAAAACTTTACTGAAAAATTACAATATATCCACCTATATTATTTAGGTCTATTTTCCACTAATAAGCTTGGTAAACACCCGTAGGCCTACAATGAAACCTGGAGTCGTCTGTGAACTGACCATGTTTGAATATTCTTGAAATATTAAAATGTTATGTACTTGCCTGGCTCTCTCGAGGGCTCCATCCTCAGCAATTTATTTTATTTATCGTTTATTACTATGTAGGAATACCACTTTCTTAAAATTAGTACAGTAGTCGCAAAGATGATGAACCTGTCACTAACAAGGTCATTGAACTAAATATACCTATAGACGAGTTAGTCTTCGGTAATGCATGAGTTTTTGGGAGCCGAATCAAACATTTGGCACAAAGTATATATGCTTTAGTTAATATTTGGTGTATTATTGTTTACGAATCACTAAGATTTTTATCCCAAACTTTGTAATTCAATTAAAAAAAGACCTATAAAATGACATTTAATAACGCGTCACGTCACGGTGATTTTTCGTTTTGTTATTGCATTTAAATCACAGAACACAAACACAATTACTAATTTAAATGCACAATTGGAAAAATAATACATTTCCACTATAACGTGGTGTTCAATATTTTGTCCATACCTTAAACTAACTTGCTTTAAAACTTAAGTGCTATTCAATCAACTATTTTATCTAAAGATAAATATATTAACACCACATTGTAACGTTTGTCAAACGAAATAACAAAACGTGTATTTTGTAGCGTTCAAATGATTAAAAATATGTTTGATTAAATTAAAGTAACGAGACAAATGTGTAATCAGGCGTTTTTATTTATATGGATCACGAAGAAATTTCCAGAAATTTCAGAAATTCCCAACAACAGGTTATGGGCCCAGCACGCTAGAAAATGTTATCTTGAGAGGGGAATTTGGAGTAGGGATGAAACGACTTACGAGTAAATACAAGGAACTACTCGATACTTTACTTCCGATAAGTACTCGCATCGGTACTCGGTCGGTCACCCTGTCTGTTCCTTTCTTAGGAGTGTCAAAAAACTCGTACTTTTTATGTTTGCGTGGTGCAGTTTTTGTTTTCACGCTTGTTTCTCTGGCTCTGCATTTTGTTTTAATATGGGCAACGCGATAGGTGTAGGTGCATGTTAGCCCTTATACCTGAACCTAACGCTGATTCCGAAGTTAGTAATGACTCAAGCGATAAAACGAAGTAAACAGCTACCAATCTTCCCCTCCTCTATCTACTCGTTGCACCAAATGCAATGCACATTTGTGTTAAGTGGCCAAAAGGAATTGTTTCGCCGCATACCATAAAAAGTATTTTTTTAAATATATCACAGGATCTAAAATACAAAGATTTTTTTATAAATTTTTTCTATCCTTTTTTCAGAACTAATAACCACTTTAAATCGTTTTATCCAAGTTTTATTATCATTAAAAGTCATGCTACCTTCAATTTAGAAGCCTTTTAGAGTAAATTTTTTTTTGGTAATGCTGCTTGATATGGTAATTTTCACCGTAGAGTATGTTCAATACATTTTAAACCAGGAGATTTATATAAGATTAATTGTGGAGACATAAATGGCTATGTATTGTTCGAAAGCAAAGACAAGAAAGAACTTGACTGGACAGCTACAAATAATAGCAGAGTGTGTTCTTCTCACTTTACATTGGACGACTATTTACTTAGGAAAGGTAATTCCAGTCGACTTTTTTGTTTCCCTGAATGATTCAGGCACTTGTCAAATGAACATGAAGGCATTCTGATTTAGTTAAAAGGTAATAAATTGCCGTATGACTGCACGCGCTCACGACACAACGGTCCACTGAAAACTGATCGCTAGAGCGTCAGCTAGACGCAGTTTTATTGTCTCATTCGCTGTTATTAGGTACCGTATCTTTCCATTTTTGTTTTAATCTAAGTTACCGGGATAAGAAGTATCCTATGGGCTATGACCTAGTCTCTGTCTATGTGCAAAGTTTCATCCAAATCCGTTCAGCCGTTCTCGAGTTTTGCGCTTAGCAACATTTATTTTTATTTATATATCAAAGATATATTTTGGAACATAAAAACTTGACGGAAGGAAAGGGCACCGGGCAGCTCTCTCTTTTCTATTCATCAACTCGTCATCTTACAGCCATTATTAGGCAGCATGGGCTAAATTACTTTTCTTTCCCTATATAGGAGAAATAACAAAAAAGTTTCAAAGTCAAATTAATGTCACACAAGCACGATTTGCACAAGTTGTTTTTATTCTCTTTGCAGAAAAGTTACAACAAGTGAGCTATGTTTTAATTCTATTGGCTGAGAAGGCTTGCGTTTAGTAAATGCGCCAATAAACGTTTATGTTAACATTGTTGGTGCAAATAAAACATACTCATTAGATGTATATAAAGTGACCGCATTTTATGCAGAAACTTTTGAATATTTTCTTTCGAATTAATTAGACAATCAGAATCAAATTTTAAAGTTAGCGGCGTTTAAAAGTGTTTATTGAAAACTACATATATCAAGAATTACGTGTTCGTTTAGTTAAAGTTGGTTGAACATACAACATTAAAAATGGAAAATCGGACTGATTTTCAATATCCTCACACTTTTGTACTATTGGGCGCGTCAGGAGATTTGGCCAAGAAAAAGATCTATCCAACAATATGGTACCTTTACCGTGATAATCTTCTACCGGAGAAAACAAAATTTGTTGGTTATTCCCGCACTAAACAAACTGTTGCTGAAGTAAGAGAAAAGAGTAAGAAATTTATAAAAGTGCGTCCTGGCGAAGAGGCAAAATTTGAGAAATTCTGGCAAGCAAATGATTATATTTCTGGTTTATATGACAAGCGTGTTGATTACGAGATGCTCAATCAGCTCATCACCAAGTTTGAAAAAGGACCTGTTGCCAACAGAATATTTTATCTAGCTGTACCCCCAACAGTATTTGAGGATGTTACTGTAAACATAAGAAATGCTTGTGTTTCTATTAAAGGTTTCACTCGTGTTATCATTGAAAAACCTTTTGGGCGAGATGACATATCTTCCACCAAATTGAGCAACCATCTTGCTGGCCTGTTTAAGGAAGAGCAAATTTACAGAATTGATCACTATCTTGGCAAAGAAATGGTTCAAAATCTGATGACCTTAAGGTTTGCAAATAAGATCTTTTGTCCATCTTGGAATAGAGAAAACATAGCTTCTGTCCTTATTTCATTTAAAGAGCCATTCGGTACAGAGGGCCGTGGTGGCTACTTTGATGATTTTGGCATTATAAGAGACGTTATGCAGAACCATCTCCTTCAGATTTTATCTCTTGTTGCTATGGAGAAACCCGTATCCTTGAACCCCAATGATATTAGAGATGAAAAAGTGAAAGCTCTAAGGCAGATTCGTCCAATAAAAAAAGAAGATATTCTCATTGGCCAATATACTGGCAACCCAGATGGGCAAGGTGACGAAAAATTGGGTTACCTTGATGATCCTACTGTTCCGAAAGGCTCTGTTACTCCTACTTATGCTTTAGCAGCACTATGGATTAACAATGCCAGGTGGCAGGGTGTTCCATTCATACTGCGTTGTGGCAAAGCCCTAAATGAAAGGAAAGCAGAGGTTAGAGTGCAATACAAAGATGTGCCAGGCGACATATTCAATGGTCTTGGCAAAAGAAACGAATTGGTGATAAGAGTTCAACCAGGTGAGGCTTTATATGTGAAATTGATGAGTAAGTCACCAGGCATGAACTTTGATCTTGTTGAAACTGAACTGGATTTAACATACAGTGTGCGCTATAGAGAGGCTGATGTACCAGATGCTTATGAAAGGCTAATTTTAGATGTATTTATGGGAACTCAGATGCACTTTGTTCGTAATGATGAGCTTACTGAGGCTTGGCGTATATTTACACCTGTTTTAAATGAGTTGGACAAGCAACACATCAAGCCTGTACCTTATGTATATGGTTCTAGAGGACCTGTGGAAGCTGATAAAAGATTAGCTGAATATGACTTCAAATTTTCCGGTTCCTACAAGTGGAAAAAGCCAACACTCCCTTAACTTAAAAAAAAATTTTGCTTTTTAGGTGGTGGTTTCTTTCATCCAATGTTTTTTTATTACACTTATGATTCCTTTTTTTTGCATTTAAATGCTTCATGACAATCATTCCATTTATGTAAAAACTATTTATTTTGATGGTTATACCTAGTAGAGTAAGCTAAGTAAGGTCATTGTAAGGTCACTGATATATGCATAATTTTATTGAATACGTATCTGTATGTAGTCATGCTGCTCAGTATAATCAATAGTTGAGAAGTTTATAATCTTGAATAAGATTGTGTAAGTGCCGTGCCTTATTTATATAACTGGACATAACAATGACATGGTCAATAAGGTTTTTATTAAAAACTGTGATATTCACCTCTGTAGTGGTAAAAAAAATTGTAACAAAGTCAAATATTTTATTTGGTTTTTGCATGTTTCTCCTGTTTGTTTATCTGATGTTTTTTTTAACTTTTTTACATACTTTATGACTACTGTTACTTCTATTTTGAGAAATGATAATGAAACAATCTCGCTATGTTTTTGTAAGGTAAGGCCATAAAGTTAAGACCTGTTTAGACCTATACACACAATGTACAAATATTCTGAATAAAGTTAACAGACTACTGAATGTTGTCCATACCTAACACTTATTTTTAAAGTTTTACTTTAATACTTATTTATTATACTCATTATATAGTTTGTTATATTTGAAATAATTTACTATAATTCAATCAAATAGGTACATAAATGATATTATACTATACATCACTACAATAGTAAAAGCTGTATGACAGCATTAACATTATTTTTTAGTTTATTTTGCAAGTCAGACCGTACGATACATACAATCACGCAAGTGGTGCGTGATGTCATAGACAGAATAAAAAACTTGTATTGTAGTAGCTAGCACTAGGTAATTCTTCTGTGGAGTATTTGTCGAATGTATTGTTGCTTAATAATGATATAAAACTAGAATTTAATAGGCTGGTCAGTTGGCATAGAAATCCCATGTTATCTAATTTCTTTTTACTCAAAAATGTGATAGCATAAATAAGAGTACATAAACTGTGCTATAGATACCTACATAAAACATTTAAGTGTGAAAAAGTCTACATTTTAATGGTATACAAAGGCCGACATAGTAATGTTTTGTATATCTGCAGTGTCATGTTGTTGTGCACATAGTGTTGAGTGAACAGTCATTGAATTCTTACATGGTGATTGAGTGATTTAATTATAATCAATAAAAATCAGTGGCCAAGGTATTGGTACTTTTAGATAAATATTGATAAGTTAACTTCATCATAAGTGACAATAACAATGCATATTTGAATAATTTTGTGTTTCCTCAAAATATTTACCTATCGTTTTTTTAAGATATATCGATAATAATTAATTTAATGATATTACTATATTTATAATAAATGTAAAGTAATACCTACCTAACTACTTGATAACTGAGTAGGTATTTTTGTTGTAATTCTGATTTGGTAATAGGTATGTACTTTGAGTAGGTACCTACTTGGTAAATAAATATATTTTGTGATCTTTTCTATTAAATCTCACACTTGGGCAGTTCAATGTGTAGTATTATAATATATTTTTTTACGTTATACATCTTTACATTCGTGTAATGTATATTTTTGAAACTTTAATAATTAAATTATGCTTTTTTATTTCGTAAACTTTTTGTTTTATTATTTGTTTTATGTGTGTCAGTCACCACAACGGGTAAGCATTTAACTCATCGAATGGTAAGAGTAACGAAAGGCCGAGAAGGTTTATCACCCAGAATCCTCAGTTACTGGGGCTATAGATAAAATGGCAGTAGCTAGTCAGGGCGGACATAAATAAAACAAGCCCAGTCAGTGCTCGTTGCTCAAAAAGACGCATTTTCAATATAATTACAGGATAGCTCATAGTTCTAATTTTTTTAAACCTGAGCGGTGGTGAGTAGGTACCTATTTGCCATGATGGAATTACTTGGTTTAGGTACTTTGTAAGTACAAAGGTCACTATCACATGTTTTAGTAAAACTGAAAACCTCGCGAACTATTTATTTATCAACCAAACGCAAAAAAGACAATCTCCAAATCTTAATTCAATTAGCGTAACTTCTCCTAATGTGGTAATACCTGGCTCGGAAACGTCGCTTACACTCAGGTGCCGAGTTACTTGACCGGGTAGTAGCTAGGCAAAGACTTAGGCGATTTATAAGTTTAGTGCAAACGGGTGTAAGTGGCGTAAGTCTTAATTAATTTATTTGTTAAGGTAAGTGTGTACGCTGAAGTGCAGCCAAACTTGAGCCAAACACATAAAAAGAGGTTACAGAGATGAGAAACATTGCCTTTTAAAACTACATTTATGGCCTATTTACTTGTACATAAAGCAAACATACTTACCTACTTACTTATAAAAATGGAACTAAAAAGTAAAAAAAAACGGTTATACTTAAATAAAAGCGTGTTACATTTTGATGAAACATTAATTAGCTTATTACACCTTCATTATTTTTCTTTTGCAATCACAATGTAATACTTACGCTGTTATTTATAAAATTATTTTTTTAACTTTTTAAGTAGTTATTTTTTTAATTAACAAGTAAGTATTAAAAGCTTGTTTTTAAAAAGTTTTTTCTTTTAATTTTATTTATAACTTTTTATTATTTTTGTAGGGGATAAGGGCTTCAGTACAACAGGGTTCACCCTGGCACCATGAGGCGCAACGTTAACGATATGACATATCTAGCAACAAAGTTTTTATTATTTTTGTAGGGGATAAGGGCTTCAGTACAACAGGGTTCACCCTGGCACCATGAGGCGCAACGTTAACGATATGACATATCTAGCAACAAAGTACATACTCGTCAAGACGGATCATACGAGCCTAAACTCGATGGGGTTGTGTCGTTTAATTACCGAGTTCCTATGGCCATCTTCCAGCTCCATCATCAGACCCTGGTTACCATCTAGCATCAAAGTACTCGTGAAGGCTGATCAAACGAGTCCAAACTCGATGGGGTTGTGTCGTTTAACAACCGAGTTCCGAGATGAAATTGAATTGAATTTGAATTGAGTCTCAATCACGCACGGGTCACTCACGGGCACAGATCGTGATCACGGGTCACAACCACTCCACACACACAACTCACACACAAGTGAGATTGTATGTTGAAGAAATACACAAAGGTGATCATAGATCACCTTCCGGTTTCATCATCAGATCAGCTCCATGTCATAATAATTTTGCATTGTCATCTGATTTACACACGCATGCAAAATTTCAGCTCAATCGGTAACCGGGAAGTGGATAAAATTTAACTTGCAAGATTTGATTACAGACCAACATACTGACAAACATCGGGACAGGTGAAACTAAATAAAAGCTTGTAAAAAGGTAAGCCTTTGCGAAGTTTAAAATCATGAGAGTACCCAATGCAAATAGGTACCTTTGTGTATTTCTTCAACATACAATCTCACTTGTGTGTGAGTTGTGTGTGTGGAGTGGTTGTGACCCGTGATCACGATCTGTGCCCGTGAGTGACCCGTGCGTGATTGAGACTCAATTCAAATTCAATTCAATTTATTTATTTTTTTCATCACAAGGAAGAAGTAAGTAAGATCTAAATTAAATAAATGTAACCCATATAAGGTCAAGTGAAGGTCAACCCTTTATTCTCTGTTAGATTAGGTTCTATATTAGGTGTCTTTCTAAACATTATTATAGGTACCTACTTGTTGACCTTTTTTGCATATTGCACAAGTATCAAACGTTTATTTGAAACGCATTAACAAATATTCCTTTTAAAAGGTAATTTCTTAGCGCCCCGTTGTACAACGTTGTGCTCCGATCCGATCCGAACCCTTCGGAGAATCTAGTAGGGCACGGGGACGCGCACTAGTGCGCGATGCCGTTCCCTTTAGATAACCTCCGAAGGTGATTCGTTTCACACGGGTTGAGGGACCCTTTACGTTCCTCGCCGCCCCCAAAAAAGCCCGGTGAAGCTGAAAATGCCGTAGAGGCCATCAGCAATCTCTCTCAAAAAAAAAAACGTGTATCGTGTATTCTCTGTGCTGTGCGTATTGCGTGGCAAGTGCGGGCAAAGCAGCTCCGAGCGGTCAAAATAAATCAGCGAACATAATAATACCGTAAAAAATACTAAACGTTCGAAAATTTGTTGGATTATTGATAAATCTGTTTAAATATAAAATAATATGACTACATATAGGTATAAAAATGGACGGAGTAATGTTTCACATTACGTACTTAATTAGCAAAAATCAAAAAAATATGTTTTAAATGGAAATTTTATTGGATTACTAAACAAAGCTACATATGTATTTAATGATATAAAAACATATTAAAAAATAAAAATTGACGGAGCAATTTCTCAGTAGTAGTTCAGTGGAAAATGTTAAAAGTTAAATTTGAGGTTCTCTGAAATGGAAAAAAAATGGATTCTTTGACATATTTATTCTAACTAGTACATTACATACGTACGTATACAGAAAGAATTTTAGCCTGAGGAAATATTCACAGATAAGTGATTTTCATGTTTTTTTAAAAATACCTTCTTATTTCTCGTAACAAATTTTGTTGGATTATTCAGTTATCTGTATTAACTTCATCACATGCCAAATTTCAGAGGCAGAGGAATTTTTCGGAAGTCTCCATACAACAATGTCCTCGTTGATTAGACTAATAGGTACCCCTTGTGAGAGACTGGTTCCTGCGATAGGTTTAAAAAACCCTAAGGCCACAGGTCACCAGTGCAGTGCCCCCTTCCGACTAGACTGATGAGACTCTAGGTAGGTATGTAGCTGCTCACCAAATAGTCCTGTATCATTGCTATTTGTTTTCTTTACATTATCCTTGTAGGCTTTTATGACGATATAATATGACCTTACCCTCACATCGTCGCAAAAATCATCGGTACAAAGGCAGAGTAAAATATATTCTACAATCTACATAATTACCTATCTACTTCAGAAAAAATCTTATTCTTTCTTTTTTTTTTTTTTTTTTTAAATCTTTATCTTCTACCTTTTAGCACTTCAGTTAGCGCTGGCGCGGCTGCAAATCATACAGAGAACCTCAAACGGCGAAAGTATGAGAATCTGACTGGGGATCTCATATTTGAGCCGTTTGGGGTAGAGACATTAGGTCCATGGGGCCCGGGTGCTCACAAACTCTTTAAAGATATTTTTATAACATTAGTAGAAACCCCCCGGGACCCCAGAGCTAGCAGCTACTTGGGCCAGCGTATGAGCATTGCTATCCAACGTGGCAATGCTGCTAATAATGGGCACTCTGCCTGATGGGGATGATTTGGGCAATTTTTTTAATTGTAGTTAGTAGTACGAGTAGGTAGTTATAGTTTATTGTTTTTTATAAGATTAATTTTAATCTTGTAATTTTCTTTGTTTGTAAATAAATTACTTACTTTTCCTATCTACTAGATTAAAGTACTAAACAATTTTTGTTACTTAGTTTTTATGTAACGTATTTATGATAAACGTCGAAACATATATTCAAAAATCAAGAAGTTTTGTATGGATTGATGAGATGCTTTTATTAAATGATCTCTGTGGTGTAATAGTTAGTTATGACAACCGGTCTCCGACCCAAAGGTCCCGGGTTCGATTCCCAGCGTGGGGTACGTGTATACTCAGTTTGGTTGGTGGTGACAGAGCGGTAGAGCTTGTTTTAAGTCCGCTTGTATGTGTGTGCATTAATATGAGTAATATTATTGTGTTCCTCCGACAAATAGAGATATGATAGCCATAGTCAGTTTCTTATTAGTAGTAGTAGTAGTTGACAATTCTGGGTGAAGTGCGCTTCCACCTCATCATCACTTAACCTTGCGTCACATTGGGTGATATATTTAAGCAAACAAAAATTTATGAGTTTCGACTTTTAGACGTATCTTTGAAGTCCATCATTTTAATTCAAGTTTTAGGTGTGGTTTTACCACTAATTATTTAGACCTCCTGCGGCATTCAGAATTTCAGACTCGCGACTTAGTGGCTTTTGAAGAAGGCTAGTCAACAGTGGCGTAGCTTGTCTTAGTCGGGCGGATCCTATCAAAATTTGTTAGGGGGGCCCAAATGAAGTAGGTATGGCTGTGGTGTGGAAAACATAACAATTTAAGTATTTTTTGGGCACCTGTAGCCCGGCGAACTCGTATCACTGATACCCCTGCTAGTCAATAATTTTACGTTAAATCCAGCGATTAATGTTCCATGACCTTGCAGCCCAACCAAGGCACCTATTGACTGCATAATAACTGAGAAAAATTGGGTTCGACTTTTTATAACTATTCGAGTCAAGTTACTATTAACTTCAGATTGTAAAGGATTGAAGCAACAGTAGGAAATGGAAGGAACAAATCAACAAACCTGTGTGTTATTTTTTAAAGTATAAGTGTAAATGAACGAACTAACTAAAATGACAAAGCATTTTAGAACTGGGACTTCTTGACGGGAAAGTGAAGAGTCATGTCTGCGGTTATGTTTTATTTTCTAAAATTTTTGTTATATCGAATATTAATGTGAAATAATGGTGGATTATTAACCGTTAAGTGTTCGTAAGTGCGCATGAGTGTTGGTAAATGTAAGAAAGCAAGAAGTCAAGAAGTCCGCCCGAGGATAGTTAAGCCCGATTAGTAAAGCCCCACATCTTTACTGAGATACTCGAGGGGTATCATTTCTCACTTCTCATTTCTATTATCATTCATCATCATCATCATACTGGAAGGAAATATTGTATATTTATGTAATACTTGTAAGAAAAATTACTTTGACACTGGCTAAATGTGCTAATCGCACAAAGCCATAAACTAAAAGAAAAAAAATAAAAGTTTTAGAACTGGCAATAGTAATCCAGCTATTGTTTATTTATGTATTACAATGAAATTAAGAAACTATGTAAGATTTCGGCATATGGACACGAATCCCTGCCATGTACAACTTCAAATAAAAAAAATAGCAGCAGGAGACTTCTTGGCGGGAAAGTGAAGAGTCATGTCTGCGGTTTTGTTTTATTTTCTAAAATTGTGTTATGTCGAATGTTAATGTGAAATAATGGTGGATTATTAACCGTTAAGTGTTCGTGAGTGTGCATGAGTGTTGGCAAATGAAACAAAACAGTGCAATGTTACTTTTCAAATTCTCACAAGAAGTCTGCGTGAGGACTTAGTAAAGCCCCACATCTTTACTGAGATACTCGAGGGGTTGGGGGGGTAATATCATTTCTCATTTCTATCATCATTCATCATCATCAATATTGTTTATTTACGTACTACAATGAAATTAAGAAACTATGTAAGATTTGGGCATATGGACACGAATCCCTGCCATGTACAACTTCAAACAATAAAAAAAAAATAGCAGGAGATATTGCCATACATAAAATATCAATGAAGCACATGTCCCAAAAACTACAAATGTTGGTGTATTTTGTTTCTGAACAGTATTAATTAAATTTTACTTTTTATTTTCAAGTGCCAATTGCTGCACTGAAACTAAATTAAATATTTATAAAAGCGGTCAGTGCAGCCGCCCGGATTGCGGAAGACCCAGGTTCGATTCCTGCTGGGTCGGGTGGGCGTTTAATTTTTTCACTGTATTTTATAAATTTTATAAATATTTAGTAGTAATTAAACTAAAAGAAGGAAATTAATACCTTTTATCTCACAAATAAACAAAGAATAAGGTCCGTCCGAATAGTTATTCCGTGTTTTGTCTCTTTTACTTTAATTTGAAATGACATTTATATAACAGGAACAAAACACAGAATAACTATTCGGACCTTATTCTTTTTATTTGTAAGGCACTTTAAATAACAATTTTCAAGAAACTACAAGTCATTTATATATGGATGGTGTTAACTTAAGTTTCAGTTATTTTATGCGAAGTTAATGCATAATAATATTTTTATGGTTTTTGTTGTCTTTTTTAGAGCAGTTAAAATTTATGCTCGATCTAAATGTTTTTTTGATGAAATATTCTACGCTAAGAGTTAAGTTCAATCAAGTTAAAATAAAAAAATTACAATTTTTAATCGATTTTCGATATTTAAAATTTTTACGCGCTTTTAATTTTCAATGTTTTATATTTCATTTTTCCTATGTATTAAAAATATTCAAGTTATTTCAAGTAGTTGTATCGTACGACAACATTCTACAAAAATCTGCTACATAATTTTATGTTTATTGTTTTTAAATAATGTAAAGCTAATGGTATCCCCCCAGCTGTCAGCTGAGTTGATTATCGAGCAATGGTGGTGTTATGACCTCACATCATAGCTTGAAACAAAATCAGTGCGCGAATTGTAGTGTTGTTTTGCTTTTATTGTATATAATTTTACTGTTGAATGAAACATTAGACTGTGTACATAATATTACACAGCAATCTGATGTGGGTTGCAGGGTTAAAGTGATATTTACAGCGAATGTTTTTGTAAGTAGGTACAAAATCTTTGTTGTTAAAATGTCTTCAAACGCAAAAAACAACACGTTCCACTTTGGTGATTGAGCATAGTACTTTTTTATTTTAGCTAGAAGATTTTGACTTCTCACTCTAAATATACTGAGGTTCTACTTACTAATGTATTAATAAACGTTTTAATTAATTTTTGAAGCAGCAAAGTGTTGTTTATTATGTTTGTTGTTTATCATTTTTGGGTAGATATCGTATGTACATTGCGGTTAAAAATACCTGTTTCTTTAAAATAAATTTAAAAAAAAGATATTATTTCAGTCTCTTCTCTACATTTGAAAGGAAGTATTGTTACTATTGTCTATTTCTATTACATCTTGATTATGTTGTTTTGATTAAAGTGCTATGTATCGTTAAAATCTTTTAATAACAGATAATTTAATAGTTTTGATTTTGTCTAAAATAAGCATAAGTTATTATAACTCCTTGGTTGCCGTAAATATCAGACATGATAGAATTTTAATTGTTTGGCGCTTACATGCTAGTGTTTGGCAACGATGGGTTAAGAGAAAACTAGATAAGTTATTAAAGTTAGGTACTTGTTTTGTTACAGCCCTCATGGATACTATTTCTAGATGTAAGCGGTAGCTAGAAATTGCAGCAACTGTTTTATTAGCAGTTCTGATAATATAATACGCCACCATGTTGTACGTATTTCATGTAGACGCTGGTCAAATGACCACATATGATATGAATCTCACACTACAAAGGTAAGTTTCAAAAGTCAGCGTGTAAGTGCTTTATGCAGCTGGCATTCAAAATGTTATATCTTTAATATTAGGTAATCATTGATTCTATCACTTATTAAAGTTTAACTTTAACTCTACAACAAGGAAGGGCTTGGTCTTCAACCCTTATGTTAGGTGACAATATGGCTTAATTAATGTTTAAAGTTATACATTTATAACTGTCGGGACACAACTATGCTAACACCAGATAAAATGGTAGTATTTTGCCACGTGGGGTTTTAATTAAGTCCTACCACCAACTATACCATATACAGTACATGTCATATACAAACAAAATACACAATACATCACCAAAACCAGAATATATTGTATAATTTTATTTTATATTGTGAAATAAATATGTAATATATTGGAATGAAGTTTTTGCAAGGGTTCTGTATTTTCTTTTACCAAAGTTTATTGATTTTTATTAGTTTATTCATCTTTGGAGACATACCTGGTATGAAGAACACTTACCTTGTCAATTGATAAACAATATCATACATTGCCCTGTGTTTCTACATACATTTATAAAAATTATAAAACACATTTCATATTGTTTAGTGATTCTTTGGTGATACACTATTATCAGATTAAATTTTAGACCTCTCAAACAAGGTCTGAAAACAATCTTATTAATGGGTGATATAACACATACACTTTTTTTGTTTGTTTTAGTGTGGCTAGCCTAAAAGCTGCAATAGAAAGGAAAACCAAAATTCCTTCAACTTCATTGGTCCTCCTCGTAAGCGGTGGAGAGGTCCTGCAATCAGATCACATGGTATCATCATATAGTGCTGGCACGGACACTAATCCTATATACATGTTTAGTAAGCCTTCTATTAGGGAGAGCCATCTGAAACAATCAAGTGAGTAGCAATATTATTTTAGAAACTTACGCTTTTTCTCCTTCTTTTCATTTACAAATGTAAATAATTTTAAGACCGAGTTATTAAATGTAACTGATTACACATCACATTTGTATTGTATCACCAAACTATATATCTGTGCCAAGTTTACAGTCCCATTCACAGTCCCAAAAGTAGTTTCTGGGAACATTACCTGTTTCGCAGACATGTTAGTGATCTTATAAGAATTTCATGTTATCATTGGATTAATAATTATGGAATACAAAAACAATTCAAAGAAATATTACAAGTGCAAAAGTGTACATACATATTTGTCTTTTTGGATTGAGATGTATGGGTGCAGGCAATAGAGACATTAATGGAAAACCATATATCACCAAAGAGAACCGTAAACTGTGGCTAATTGTTATTTGGTTTGTCTGTAAAATGAAGCAAGTTTTTTTTACAAAATAGGGAAGCAAAATTTATAATAATGAAATGGCTCATTCTCACCCATACTTATTCTCTTATATTTAACTTTAAACTCTTATAAATCCTTCGAGCAAAGAAACAAATCTATCTATCTATATATAAATAAAAATGAATCATTGAAATATATGAATAATTTTTAATTGTATTTGTTATTGGCAAGGCAAGGTTTGTAAAGAAGAAAATTAAAAGAAAAAAAAATTTTTACTTAAAAACGACAATTTAATTATTCAATACAAAATGTTCCTAGCTGTGAAACATTTGATGTCTTTGTTTGTTTTATTGTCATAGAAACTGTCAAAGCGGTGCGAAGTCCGCTGGGTCAACTAGTTATCAATATATATTTCACATCAATATTTCTTTTAAAATTATTATATTTAATATGGACGTGAACATTTATAGTATGCAGCGACTTGAGCCCGATTCCGGAGTTGGAGCCAGAGTTCAGAAGCGACGCTCGCACCGCGTATGATGGAAAGTCGCTAGCCGAGCTGAAGGCGGCCGTCGAAAAGTGCTGCTTAATGCCGGCCACCGTGCAAACTGTACTGCACTGCACAACATTGGCACAGCAGTTTAGCGAGCTAGCACATGAGGTGTCCAGAAGTTGCGAGCAGTTGGTGCACGAGCAACATCTACAGCATCAGGTGAGATGGCAGTATTATCCTTGTAAGCCTATAGGCTATAGGCAGAGATATATCTCTGACACAGTAGTTTATCAAGCTAGCACACGAGGTGACGGAGAGTTGTTGGAGGAACTTGGTCTGCAGCATCAGGTAAGCTGACAGTATCATCCTTATAAGCCTATATTAGTGACTCGTTTCTTTGTTGCACTTCCAAAAGATGGAATAGTCTACCAGCACACGTTTTCCCTCCTTCCTATGACATGGGATCCTTTAAACGAGGCTTGAAAAGGCACCTTGTGGGCCGACAGGGTGAGGGTGACTGATGCTGCGTTGTTTTCACGCTGCACCAGTTGTCCTTGCGTCTGGACTCCATTTCCACTTCACATCAGGTGGAGTGGAGTCATTTGTCGAGCTATGTATAAAAAAAGCCTATATATCTGGCACAGCAGTTCAGCGAGCTTGCACGCAAGGTGTCGAGTACTTGCAGGCAGTTAGTGCACAAGCAACGTCTGCAGCATCAGGTCAGCTGACAGTATTCTCCTTATTCTACCTATATCTCGGGTACTGTACTTTAGCGAGTATGCACACGAGGTGTCAAGGAGTAGCGAGCAGATGATGCACGAGCAACATCTACACCAAGCTTACAATAAAATTATCATAACTCTCATATATCCTCGTCACAGCGGCGACGCTCTGAGTTGCGACCTAGCAAGTTTAGCCATGCCAAGTCACCAGTTTGGTGACCATATATTAAAATACCCATAATAGCCCTATGTTTGGCCGACATTATTTTCCGCCAATTGGCGTCGGACCAGTGCAGTGTGGTGGTGGGTTATGGTTCGATCTCTTCATGCGCTACTTGGGAAGTTAATGACAGTAAAAAGGCCACCTTTGGGACTTTTAAATGATGATAGGAGGTATATAAATATATCTTGGTAAGATAGTGCCCGAGATTATTGTAACTACGAATTATTCCAAAACGTATGTTTGCGAAAGATAAGAGTCCAGGCAGACGACGACTAAATTAGTGTCACTGGTCCACATCGGTATAATTGCTATCGACCTATCACGTGTTTTGCGAGTGACATGCATCTTTGATCCTAGTGTGCGCTAAGAGAAAGTGAGCAAAGTAAATGGGTGCACAGGGTGCCTAGTACGAGATACATTCGCCATTCGATCACGTTAACGAATACAAAAATTGTATTTGTCAATATTTTAACTCCTCGTTTTCAATAAGGAGGCGCTGTTTCAATTCCATAAAAAAATAAATTATCATTAAGGTAACTTTTAGTGAAATGTTTTTGTTTTGTTTATATAATTTTAACGCAAATTTTGTTGCGAAACAAATTACAAAAACACAAATGTTGAAAAAAATTCCACAAACAAGATTTGAACCTGCACCCTTCTGACATACCGGGTCAGGTGCTCTCCCAATAGAGCTATCGTGGTTTCTAACAAGCCCGCCGAAATTATTCAACACTATTTACTTTTTACTTTGAAAGTTAAAGGCGCCCATTCAATATTAACAATTACCGTCATCAACATCTGCATTAAAATTATATAAACAAAACAAAAACATTATATAAATAGCTTGCCTACTACACTTCTTAACTGATCTTTAGTATTTTTAAAAATATTATGATCGGATGTTGATGACGGTAGTTGTTAACATTGAATGGGCGCCTTTGGCTTTCAAAGTAAAAAAGTGTGGCGTACGCCGCACATTATTCGACACGAAGCAAACACCTTTTCAACCGTGTCAACAGATGGCGCCACAAACGCATACCAACGACGTCGCCATACTACGACGATAAAATAGTATGGGAAGCCTGCATCGCGGTAGCGAAGTTTCACCATTTCCTACGCTATATATAGCATCTCCAACTAACATCCGCTGGACTTTGGTCCCTGAGCTATACCACCCAGCTCGGAGGAAGATCTTCATGTAATGATCTCTAAGTGGCATTCTCCCTACCATTGGTTTTCCTACAAAAGTAAATAGTGTTGAATAATTTCGGCGGGCTGGTTAAAACCACGATAGCTCAATTGGAGAGCACCTGACCCGGTATGTCAGAAGGGTGCAGGTTCAGATCTTGCTTGTAGAATTTTTTCAACATTTGTGTTTTTGTTACTTTTAGTGTTAAATTCTTAAACGTTAATACAATGTATAGAACTTAACTGTTGTCACCTTTTCTTTACACTACGAGCCGATCGATCAGAAATCTTAAAAGACATATTAAATTCGACCTTAATGCATGCGACCTGTTTTGTTAACCACGATCATGCACGCCGGTAAAGCGTGGCCAACGTCTATACTCCCCTCCCGTAGCATAAAGGAGGTATACACCAAATTATTATTCAATTGTATAAAGCATCTGAGTTCGAACAGGGAGATGCGCAGGTTGAATGTGAGACTAGTGGAATCCCCATAGACGTAGCATAAAGCGTATCTTTTTTAAATTAATTACGGATAAGCCGTTGGCCTTTCGCACCTGATGTTAAGCGGATGATGGATGGATAGGATGATAATGATAAGGTCTAAGGTGGAAGCTCACTTCACCCGAAATCCTCAAATAATGAGGATCTGGCTATCTAATCTCTAACTACATCAGTGTTGAAAACACTGATGTTATGTTTTTTTTGGGTAGAATTTCCAAAGGATAAAGTTTAAAAAAATACATACACTTAGGATGGTTTTTATATTATTATGTTTTATTTCAGGGTTGGGCAGCAGTAGTGGCCAATTTAGATGATATATTTAATGAATTCTGTGAACGGTCGAGGAACTTCAAAGAGTCATTCAGGAAACACAGGCTAAAAAAGGAGGAGTACCATGACAAATTAAACGCGTGAGTTAATTTCATTATTTTTATACTCAATACCTTATCGCATTCCATAATGTTTGTACACACGGCGGCAGATGAACCTACCCAAAACTGTAAAATTGCTACAATCTACTTTGGACTTCATAGTTTGGTAATAAGAATCAATATTCATTGGAGAAATTTGACAGGTTTGGGTAGGTTGATCTGCCGCCGTGTGTACTGTACAGTGGATGGTAGGTGAAGAATCTGCGCCTCGAATTGGCTCGCTCGGGCCCGTAACGAATCTCTGGCATAAACTGCAAGGAATAAGTGTATGGTTCTGATTTTGTTAAGATTATGTTTTTTTGATAGAGTTTGCCGTTGGTCTCATACGGAATTTTCAGCGGCATCGAACTTTATTGGTGGCAACTTAAAGCCGTTCAGAGTTTGTCTAGAAGGACCATCATACAAGCGTGTCCTCGTTCCCTACTAAATTCTCCGAGGGGTTCGTCTTGTATCGGGAGCAGAACAACCCGAGGGCACATTTAAAGGCCAGGGGGCCTACCGCCTAACTCTATCGTTCTCGCTATCGCGCTCTATAGTTTATGGCGTCATCAACTATAGAGCGCGATAGCGAGAGCGATGACGATAGAGTTAGGCGGTCGGGGGGCAGGATCACGGATTGGGTTGACCGGGTCATTGGGGTGAGAGGAAACGCCCAGGTAAATGTCTGCACCGGGTATAGAGCGCATGTGAACCGGGTATACGTATGTTTAGTGTATCATGTGTAGTGGCATTTTGAGGATCGGGTAAGATTATGTGATCAATTTTGTACCCTAATAAAAAGCAATTAGAATTTGCTTAGTGTAGAGTTTTTTTTGTATTTCTGGTTATAAGTCAAGGCCTAGACCTATTAACCCAATACAATACGAGATTGCCGTATCTATTATTGAATGCATACTTAATTGGTAACTTGCAAACAACTTTAACAATTATCTTAAAATTACTAATTATTAACTAATAGCTCAATGATTAATGTAGGTGTTAGCAAATAAAAATATTTACTGTCCACGCGTTGATAAAATTATAGTCTGTATTTAAAAAAGATAATTGTTTTTAATGTGGCTGAGGTAATGAGGTTTATTAATAGACCAATTTTAAATATCTTCTTAGGCCAAGTAGTCAATCCTTGGTCCCTTGGTCCTAGTTGTGTGTGATAAGATGGCGTTAAAACCCATCAACTCGCGTTGAACCTGTATTGGTTGGATGGTTATGCCCGATCTCCCCATGTGCTGTTGTTTTTTCATGTAGGAAGGAATGAGGGCAGCAGTGAGACTGCAGTGGTCCGACGAACGTCTAAATTGAAAGTGCACTTATAAGTTTCTGGTAGATAGATAGGATAATACTTTTATTGCAACACTAAAAATATAAACATGAACAAAAAAAATGATAAAAATAATTACAAAGTTACAATTTGGCGGTCTTATCGCTTTCAAGCGATTTCTTCCAGACAACCAGTCGGATGGAGAGAGCTAATAAACTTTAAGATCAGAGGTGAAATTGTGGAAACATACTAGAATAATGTGTATTTTATAAATGAAGCAAAATAATAATAATGATAAACATATAAATAAACCTACTTAAACTTAATAGTAGGCTCATCAGTTTATGGTGTGAATGAGTCTGGCCCTTTTGAATTGATCTTAATATCTACTTGTATGTGTGATCTTATTAAACCTATACAAATATTGTATTGAATAAGTTGAATTAAACAATAAAACTATATCGTCCTGACTGATAATAACTTAATACCTACCTACTTTTAATCTACGCGCCCTACCGCATTCGTTTTGTCTTCCGCATTAATGTTAAGGTCAGTGTGTACTATTTTAGTCACTCTGTAAAAAGAAGTCTGTTTTTTTTTTGCCGTTCTACGCTCAAGTATACTTTATTCTTGTTATTATCGCGCTATGTTCAAAATCTCCGATAAAAACAATCCTAGAAAATATGTATTTTTTTATGTACTTCCAATTTACAAGTATGGTATAAAATTTCGGAATAAAATTAATAAGTCCTGTTTTATTAGTCTAAAAAATTTGCTCTAATGATGACCCTGGAATGAAATAGGTTTGCTTTACGCCAACGTAGTAGAGGTTATATATCAGCGCTTCTTTTATCTATCTCGACTATGTATATCGCGATCGTTTCATTAATCAAATGGAATATGCATCGAGGCAAAGTAAAAAACTACGATTCTTTCTATGATGCTTGCATGCTACACAGATCAATATGGCTTATTTGACACTTAAATAGATTGTAATATTAATGCCGTGATGAAAATATATATGTTCAAGGTATAAATTGTATATTTTCAATTTATTTTATAAAACTGTTTTATATATTTCTTTACGGTTCTTCTGTTAGAGCACCTTCTCTAAGTTATTATACATGTTAAGATCCCACAACTGTTTCCATAGAAACCCTAATAATAGACGCGATGACGCCGGCGTTCATATTCACCGCAAAGTAGTAGGTATGTCTCCATATGTCAGACACAAAATCGAAAGTGCTATAGTTAAGTTTCGATCCGGCGATATCATTAGACCACCCAGACCGTTTAGAAGTGAATATAACGGCTACATAACTTTGTAATATAGACAGCTAATAATAATATACAGATATTATCAGACAGACACGTTTGAATTTTTATAAAAATATTTGAACTTACTTTCTTACGAATATTTGTAATTAAAAAGTTATATTTACCGAAACAAATATTTGTATGTTTTTTAAGTTTATTTTAATGTGTAACTCTACAAGATATTTGTTTTCTATATAAATCTTTTTACAATGTTTATTATTAATTATCTCACTCTTCTTAGGCTCAACGAAGTA
This sequence comes from Eudonia truncicolella, assembly GCA_949315975.1. NCBI lineage: Eukaryota > Metazoa > Arthropoda > Insecta > Lepidoptera > Crambidae > Eudonia > Eudonia truncicolella. Next base: position 14,143,111 of record OX438828.1, read on the forward strand.
TTAGAAGCACTAGGCAAGATTCCAATTCTACCAGGGCTGCAACTGAACGCGGCGGCGCACCGTTTCTCAGCGTTCGACGTTTTCGAGGAGACTGACTTCGAGGGGCACCATTACGGCGTCAGCCAGCGGCTGGACAGCTCCGAGAACAAGATAGGACAGGACTTTGGCGTTGAAGCGCTCAAGTTGTCCGAAGAAGATGGTAAGTTTACATGTAACGGGCCTAGCGCGAGTAATATTCACCGTTCAAGAGAATTTGTATGGCATTGAAGCTGCTTCTCTTGGTGACAATAGAGGAGAATAAAAATTATGCTCGAAAAATATGGAGCCGTCATAAATACAATCATATAATCTAAAACTTCACTCTTTCTTTTTCTATTGAAGTTAACTGGTTACTTAATACATAATTTTTTAACACCTGTTATAACGGTATTCTTTATCAGAAATTGTATGCGAGTACTAACAATGACGTCACTATTATTTTCCACCAATTTAATGTTTATTAACTACTTTTAATTAAAACAATTTGCCTCACATGTCCGTGCGCATGCTCAGGTCTGAAATATATTTGCCGGGGTGTCGCCGTCGAATCGTTTTGGAGGACATCATCATTAAAACCAATTCATAGACAAATTATTTTTTTAAACATTTATAACAATGTTCCGGAGGCGATTTTTAATATACTGTTTACATATTCCGAAATAACGCCGCCTAATTTAAGTTTATGGTGTGTCATCAGTCCGTAAATAGGTTCGCTTTGATTTACAAATATATGTTTTTATTCTAGTGTTCGAGCAAAGAGATGAGATATCAAGTAAAGGCGGAGTGGTTCATTTATCAGAGCCCGACCGGCCGATCGAAGAGTCTGACGAAGGAGTCACCTTCCGAGCACATTCATACGAGAGCAGGGAAGATCCTACGTTGTTACATTGGATCTTGGCACAAGGCAATAAGGCCTCTTTGCAGGACATACTCGACTACTGCACGAAGGGACTCGCTTTGGTATGTGTTTTAAATCTAAATTTAATCACTTTTTTATAAAAATTCAACTCTATGCGCTTGGAATAAGAAGTTTGTGTAATGCTTGGTATGCACTTGACTGAACATGTTTTATGTCATAAAAAAATAATTTTACGCTTGTTTTTAATATAGTTAATTTTAATTCAAGAATTCAATTCAAAAGAATTCAAGGCAAATCATACCGTAAACAATGTTAACTATTTTTTTCTTATTATTGTTATATTTGAAATCACAATGCTATTCTTATATAAAAAATATAACCAATGTGTTGCGCAAAGCCATGTGTTTTTAGTCCCTTTTAAAGTAGTTGCATTTTTCGAATATTATTATGATTTTAATAATCTTCATGCCACAAAACACGATAGACCGAGTTCAATATTACTTTGATAGATATAAAACTAAAGAAAACTTTATATTAACGTCCAGGTTTGAAAGGGGAAAGACCTGTCGCATTACATTTTTCCTTATCAGTAAAGGCATAAAATCGTTATCAAATTGTGTTATAAGGTAAATTCGTTACGGTAATGTGCTTGTGAGCGTTTCTATAGAAAACAGTCACATTCTTTTGTTTACAAACATAAACAAATAGAAAAATTTAGTTTATCATCTGCTCAGTTGTTTCGCTTAGACAATTTGTCTGAATTGTACCGTTAGATAGAATACACATATCTCTAATTTCTCGAAAGTACATTTTTTTTGTGACCACTGACCTTACGAATAAGCGCGTGTTCACCGAATAGTGTTTAATTTTGATGCATACACTGCATAGATTTAGAAAACAATGGGGCTTATACCGATTAAATATTACTATGTAGCATTTAAATTCATTCTATATAGATAGATAATAACACTTCTGAGATATCTGCGTAAGATATGTCAGAAGTGTTATTATCTAGTAATAATAACAAACATCTCGACCATCAACAAACCATCGAGTGTTTATTGTTTTCTAGTTACCGTGCGTTTAATTTAAATGTAAACTGATTGAAATTAAACAATTATTACGGCAATATCAAAGGGCATCCGACAAAAATAATTTACGGTAATTATAGAAGTTACAAATTAATTATAAGACGATCAGTAATATCTCAGTCTCCATTTGACCACGGACCCTGTAAAAGGTTGCAAACGTCAATAAAATCATATTCGAGCTCGAGCATTTTTAGGGCGGCTAAATATTAGAGTAACGAAGCCTCGCCTCTATAAGTTATAAAACGGGTGTTATTTAAACGGTTAGCAAAGTATTCGTATAAGTAAGTAAGTATTCGTTCGTATTTTGTTAGCAAAAAATGCTAGTTGGGCAGCCACTGGTCAGCAAATATTTCTAAATCAGTTTGCAACTTATATCATTCTGAACAGCAGTCTTATGCCGCTCCCCCCTTTCGTGACTGGCTAAAAAAATTAACTTAACCTAACCAACTGTAAGGATTTCTTATGCTGACCGATTGTATAATTGTGCTGACCAAATAATAATTTTGCTGACCAAATATTTATTTTGTAATACAAATAAATTATTTCCCTTATAAAACAGTGTAATGACCGGCAGAGTCCATCGTCGCCTGGCAGCGCACGCATTAAAACACCATGCAATAAAACAACTAATTTCATTCTACACAGTCAGGTCATTTTTATTTTCATGAACAATTCGAAATTCGAATTCAATAAACTTTTTTGTGGCCAGCATTCTAAAAGAAAAGTTTTTACTGTGTGACAATACTTATGACCTGACTGTGTATAATGTTCTATCCCAGATCGACGTAGAGCCTTTGAAGGAGCATGAAGACCAGCTCTGCCATAACCTGCAGTACGCCAACGACCACGGGCTGAAGCAGATCACCGGCATCGAGTCGCGGCTGTTCGGGTTGGATCAGCTGCTCAGCGAGGTGAAGAAGCTGGAGCGGGACCAGCACGACCAGGCCGCTTCTCTGATACAGGTACTATTTTTTTTAATGTATTTATTACCAATGGTAAATTAAAATTTTAAAAATATAGTTTAATTGGTCTATTTTAATGTAAAGTAACAGTAACAGTGCTATTATTGTATCCTTATGACGACATCATCATCATCATTAGCGCATTTTATGTCCCCACTGCTGGGGCACAAGCCTTCCCTATGGATGGATAGGGAGAACGAGCCATAAACCACCACGCGGGCCCAGTGCGGATTGGTGGTTGTTAACGACTGCTAATGCAGTCGGGACCAACGGCTTACGTGCCTTCCGAAGCACAGAGGAGCTCGAAATGATAAACTTTTGGTCACTTTTACTAACTTTTGATTTGTTGAATTTTGTTTTTGTATGTTAAAGTTGCTTTACCTTAGCAATCGCAGATCGAGCCCGAGCGCGTTAACCACTGCGCCATTGAGCTCCTCCTTCCTGAGATCCTTGACAAATAAAAAAATCTAATTTTTACATAAAAATCTTATTTTTACTCTATTACAAAAGAATTGATAAATTAACTGAAATGAATGAGTGAATGAATGAGTGAGTTAATGAATGAATGAATGAATGAATGAATGAATGAATGAATGAATGATGAATTCATTAATGAATCAATGAAGAATTGATTGAATTAATTAACGAATTAATGATTTTTTTTCTTTTCTTTTTATTTTTACATGCACCAATTATGAGTCGCCAACTGTGTGCCAATAATACTTGTACATAGAAGTCACTGCTAAATTAGTCCTCCGTGACCTAACGACACTTTCATAGCAAGCTATGAATAATAATATACAATAATTGTTAATTCTAGTACCGCGACCGTCTTAACTCGGCATGCGACCCGTCAGTGCTGCCAACCTTAGTGCAGTCCCACTGGTGCCAACTGGAGAAGCTACTTCGCGGCCACCAGGTGTTAGTAGATCGTCGCCGTCGCATCTCCAACTCTAAAGACGAGCTCTGCCAAGTGCTCAAGGCGAGACTCGAGTGAGTATGCAAAAATAAACTAATTGAGCAATTTCTATTGACGTCCTATTTGTGACCGCGAGGTTGGATTATCTGAAATTTTCCCTTTCCCCAAACGTTTTTCTGCTTGGCACAAGCTCCCTCAAATGTAGACTAGTAGATTAAAAAAATAATCGGTGATGATGATAACGATGATGATTTGATTTAAACAAAGTGTAATTTTGAATTTTCTATGTGATACCGGAATGTGTAAAACTCTTAATAACATTGGCAGTCCTAAACAAGTAAACTGTCCTCTACATGTTCATCCTGAAACTGCAGTGGTCTCAAACAAATGAAAAGCTCAACACAATTCTTTCTGAAGTTGATGTGGCCTTAAACAAATGTACCGTTCGCCAACAGGTTCGTCCTGAAGCTGGAGAACTCGATGTCGGTGCAGGACGCGCACGCGATGCTCTCGTTCCAGTGCTTCAACCGGCTGGAGCGCTACTTCGGCATCGTGTCGCAGCTGCACCGCGCGCCCGCCGTGTTTGTGCGCGCCGTGCACGAGGTGGTGCGACGCAGGAGCTTCTCGCACCACCACATCATGGTGAGCGAGTGAATGAATGAATGAATGAATGAATGAATGAATGAATGAATGAATGGATGAAAATGATACTAATATATATTTTTATTTTGTATTTATTGTTTCGAATATGGTTCTAAATTATGAAAGGTGCTAACGAGAAACAAGCAAGGGCACATAGATGACTTAATATATAAAATTAGAACAAATGAAATTACAGAAAGTTAAAATTAAAATTAAACAACGTTTACGGATCTACTCGCGGGTCCGTGGTCACAGTCTCCCTGCGACCACGGACCCTGCAAAGGGTTCGAAACGTCAGGATAAACATTGATTAAAACTAATGTGTAAAATAAACGCGAGTAGATCCGTAAAAGTTGTTTCATTTCAATGTGTAGTGTTCGTGTAAACTTTAGAAAACAATTAATTAAAATTAATTTAAATTGATTGTTCAAATTAACAAAATACCATACAGATAAAAATAATGAAAAAGCTTTCATCGTAGCGGTTTTTTACAAGACTTAACTACAGTCCGCATATTTTAATATAATGTAGAAAAGAGGGCTTGTGTGGTACGTCCATTACTGCCAAAAGATCACCACACTAGCATTTTCAACGTTATATTTTGTACAAAAGCGTTTACAACAATTCCTATTTCACCTACAGTGGGCAACTGACCTCGCGGCGAAATTACTCAAAATCCACGACGAGGAAGTGAGCCGTCGCCAAGAGTTCAACACGCTGTTCGAGGGCCACTTCCTTAGAAGCCTGTTCCCGGGCATGACGGAGCTGCCGCCGATATTCGCGACACAAGCGCCCCCGACGTTCGACGCTCGCCTGCCGAAGCTCACAGAAGAGAATGTTGACTTTATATCTAACTCGTTCCCGCTGCTCGCGAGCGATGTGCCGACCTACGATATGGATGCGGTTATCAAGTTCTTCAGGCAAAGGTTTGTTGACTTTTTCTTTTTGCTTGTTTTATAGCTTCGTGCGGTTAGCACATTTAGCCAGTTTCAAAGTTTTCTAAGAAGTTATATAAATAAACATTGTTATTTTTAATATATGATAATGAATGATAATAAAAATGAGTAGTAGTAAATGATGTTCCCCCCAACTTCTTGTGTATCAGTAAGATGTGGGGGCTTTACTAAGACAGACTGCGGACTTCTACGAGAGAATTTGAAAAGTGACGTTGCACACGTTTGTTTAATTTGCTAATACTCATGAATGCACACGAACACTAAACGGTTAATATTGCACCATTCCACCAAAAAAAAAAACCACCATTATTCCACATTCATATTCGATATAACATAAATTTTACATTGTAAAACAAACCGCTGTCATGACTTTTCACTTTCCTGTCAAAAAGTCGCCGTTTGTTGACTACTGCTTAGCGCCCTCTATGTTTGCGCTAGATATGAATAACTTATTACACGTGATTTATTTAAAAACAGAACGCACATTTAAAACAATAGACGGTGTGTAATAATGATTCGAAACGGTCAAGATTAAATTATAATTTGCATTTTCACAGGTTGAACGCTTCTGAACAAGCCGACAGAGAGGTCTACGTACAGGCGGACTTGGACAAGTAAGTCGCTAGTAATAACAATGTAGCGTCATTGGATGCTATAGAGTCCAATCAATGCATTTTGCAGCATTTTGTTTTACACATTGAAGTGAACTCCTTTTACAAATCTACTCTACTCTACTTGCGTTTAATTTTTACATTACATTTACGAGTACCTCTACGCTTCTCATTCACCCCTAATGAACGAGTCCCTGTGAACACGGACCCTGTTAAATCAAATGTAAACATTGAACGCGAGTAGATTTGTTGTATGTGTTTAATTTTAAACGCATTTGGTGATGTCACCAGTTTTCGACGGGAACCATTAATCGTAATTTTTTCGTTGATTTTTAAAAATAGGGTTCAGCAATTGGTTTTAAAGCTTGTACGCAAAACTGCGAATCGGCGCGATGCGAATTCGCAACGCAAAAAGCTAGATAGATAGATTAGGTAGATGACTATGCGACGTCGCATCGCAGTTTCGTGTACAAGCCCTTAGTGTTTAGCAACCTTTGGATACAGACCACCCTGCTTTTCAGCGGTCATCCTGTAAAATTTCAATGATAATCTATGTTTTTTTTTGGCGATGAAAGTTGGCTTAAAGTGTCGAACATTGGTGCCATTATCTTAATGTTATACCTCTGAATCGTGCTACACATTTTAAGTATCTTGGTCACATTGTGACGGAAGATTTAAAAGATTAGCAGGATATTGAAAGGGGGCGCAGGCCATTGTCAGTTCGAGGCAATATGTTGGCTCATAGATTCGCACGTTGTACCGTAAGCGTCAAACTTATGTTGTCCAGAGCCTACACTGCCATAGTTTTTATACGGGCGCATTGTGGGCCATCTTCACGACTGGGTCTTATAGTGTCTTGCGGTTGCGAGACAATAATACCTTCAGGGCCCTATTGAGGCTCCCGCGCTACTGCAGCGCATCGGGTATGTTTGCGGATGCTGGTGTTGATGACTTCTACGCCATCATGCGCAAAAAGAGTGCCTTGATTGCAAAAGGTTGCGCGGGAGCTCCAATGGGATCCTGAAGATGATAGCAGACAGAATGGACGCGGCAGTGTTCGGGTGGTTCACCGGACTCGCACATTCGTTGGTTGGCCGACGAGCTGCCTGCGGGTTGGTCTTGTCCCACGGGGTCTGTTTTTGTTGTTCAGTGTCTTTGTTTTGTTTTTCGTGTATGCATTTTTATTCTTATTATTTTTATTCTTTTTATGTATGTAACACTAACATAGTTTTTAAGGTTAATTAATTTGTACGTTAGTACAAATTAAATAACAAAGACAGACAAAACAGACAGACAGAACAAAAGAAAGACAGACAAAATAGTCTATAGATTGTTAAATCTATAGACTATTTTGTCTGATAATAAATGATTTTTATTTTATTTATTTATTACCTGAAAATCATAGCAGTTTTCACATACCGACATAATTTGCTAAAAGGGACGGCGAATCGGAAGCCGAGACGGGCGATTTCGAGAGGCTCAGCCGCCACTCGTCGCAGAAGCAGCGGCAGGACACGTCGACGACGTGCTCGCCGGAGACGGCGGCCGCGGCCACGGTAACCGAGGTGCGCACATTACCCGTCGTACCGGCGCCGGTGGGCGACGAGTTCGAGCCGTGCGAGTTCTACATCGAGGAGTCGCTGCCGTCCAGCTTGGATTGGGGCCGGCAGGTGTACACCAAACACTTAATCTAACCCGCTAGTTGTGCGACCTCGGAATATTTGATAGCATTTTTTTTCTTTTTTTTATGTCCTACCAGTTCTATGGAACCTTTTTAATTATAGAAATGAAATGAAATGAAAATACTCTTTATTGTACCACCATACAAAATACTTAGAGAGGACAATACAAGAAGAAGTACAAATGGCGGCCTTATCGCTAAAAAGCAATTTTGTCCAGGCAACCATGTGTATAACTTACAAACTAAACCGTTTTTTTTAATACTTCATTGGTTTTCCACGTCAATTCAATCGCATAAGGTTTAAAATATGGTTGCATTGTATATCCCGCAGCTTGTTTAGGGTTATTAACTACTACTTTATACCATTTATGTTTAGACGCTAAATCATTGTATACTTACCAGAGAGTTTAGACCATAGTTATTATGTACTATTTAGATAATACATGAATCTATCAGATGTTTTCTTGTAAATTTCTTGGTCAGAAAATTTTATGAAGGTTTGACTTTCGTTCCTTATACACAAGTTCTTGATAGAATATCTGTAGATAATATGTTATCCTAATAAGGATAACATATTATCCTATATCGGTGGTTAAGTTCCATAGAACTTGATGTAGTGGTTGACTTAATAAATCATCTATTACGAATGAAATAATTTCGGGGTCTTGCACATGTATTGAAAGCGTTATAGTTGTATTTTGTTGCTCCTAACTTCACCGGCCCCGCAAGCTGTAGTGTAGCTGTTTCTTATTTTGCAATTGATCATCATCTTCATCATCAGCATCACGACACCTAATAGCAGATGGAAAAATCGGACTATGAAAACCACACTAGCTCAATGCGGCCATCTTACGATCAACGGCTTGACGTGCCTGACGAAGCAATGACACACTTTTTAAATCTACTAAAAGTTCCTATTCTTATATGACTAATAATTTTATTATAGCCTATGTTACTCAGCGCTAATGTAGCATTCTAATGGTGAAAGATTTTTTTAAATCGGTCCAGTAGTTTTTGAGTTTATTCGTTACAAACATACATACAAAAATACAAAGCTTTCCTCTTTGTTATAATATTAGTATAGATTGTCTAATTCTCCACTACGTCTCAGTATAATTATTTTAATCGGAAAGCTATGAAATCACTATTAAAATAAAAGAAAAATTAATGAACTACCCATTCTTTCATGATGGAACTTTTCGATAATACCCCTACCGTTCATATCATGATGCATTTATCATTGTGCTGTTTTTATTCTACGTAATGTTCGCCAAAGGTATTATATTGATTGGAATAGCCGTCAATTAGATAGACATTCAATAACCCAATCCTAAGTAGTTTTACAAATATTAGAATAATTTCAGGACAACATGGACACGCATAAAATCAACATTGAGAAGCTGCAGGATTTCTTATTAAAACTGTGCGCACTATGTAGAGCTAACATACTTTTTGTAAGAGAAGAATTGACTGAATTAAAAAATGAATTAGCATCACAAAAGAGTTTTATGAACAGTCGGTATTTAGAAATTGTCGATGCCTGTGAGAAAAGTTATGCTGAGATCACTTTAACGCACAGAGAACAGATGCAGAGGCTGACTGTCGACCACGAACTGGAACTAAGCGACATGAAAGCAACATTAAACCAAAAAGACGATGCTATAGAAGTGTTGAAGAGAGAGAAAGAAGAATTAAAGATAGAACAACAGAAAAATATTGAGAGTTTGAACAACGAACACCAATGCACCAAAGACCTACTCGATAAGAGTCGGGAGGAGATTGCGGCCTTCCCACAGAAGTTGGAAGACATTGAAGTGCAGAAACAGAAGGATATAAGGGACATGCAAGAGAAATTACACATGGATTACAGAGCTGAAATTGAATCGTTGCGGTCGAGGTAACTGTTGTAAACTATACATTATTTGTCAGCCTTTAACAATTTATTAGAGTGTTGTTGTTCATTTTCATTTTACTTAGTATCTCAAATCTACGTTTTATATTTGACACAATTCTGATAAAAAACAAAAAAAAAACAACAAAATTTCATACTTTGATGCCATCGGTTCGTAAGTCCATATAGGACGGGAGACCTGTTACTGAGAGGAACCGGCAAAAAGTTCAGCATTCGAAAAGGGCATTTCTTAAGCAAATTTTTTGTAAACAGTGTCTAATATTGGTAAATATGCTCCTTACTATAAAAGAACACTTTCTATTTAACCACTTAATTAATTGATGAAATGATTTACAATCACACACCCATTTCTGTATTCATTATTCCCAGATTCCGTCTCGTTGCCCTCACTAACATGGACCGATCGCCGTCCGAGTCGAGCCTCGAAAAGATCGAACGCACCGACGTCATAGAGATCTCCAGCCACAACGCGATCGTAATGCAGACCAAGGAGAACGCCGAGATTGAGAAGGAGGAGGCGGTGAAAGAAGCTGTGGCGAGACTTGAGGCTGAGTGGAAGCAACGATACGAGACCGAAGTAGGACAGCTGAAAGCCAAAATCGATGCCGATAAACAGGTACACACGATACGAAGTAATAAGGCTACGCATTCTAGTCGTACAGTCATTGACTCATCATCACCATCACCATCATTTTCATCGTCATCAACATCAATTAGTCCGTTGCTAGAAATAGGCCTCTTCAAGTGCACGTCACTGAGTCATTGACGAATATACATACATACATACAATCACGCGTCTTTCCCGTAAGGGTAGGCAGAGACCACTTCTTTCCACTTGCTACGATCCTTACATACTTGTTTCGCTTCGTCCACTTTCATTATTCCCTTCATACATGCTCTTCGGTTTAGGGTACTCTTGACCTGGCCTTTTTTCAAGACGTCCCTGATTTGGTCTCGAAACGTCCGCCTAGGTCTACCCCTACCAACACTTTCATTCACACTCGCCTTATACACTTTTTTCGTCAATCGTTCTTCATCCATTTTCTCGACATGGCCAAACAATCTCAGCATACCTTTCTCAATTTTTGTCACTACATCTTCTTTCAGATCACAACGTTTCCTTATCTCACTATTTCTTATCCTGTCACTCAGTTTAACTCCTATCATACTTCTTAACGCTCTCATCTCAACTGCATTTATTCTGCTTTCATGTTTCTTCTGCCATACCCAACTTTCACTTCCGTACATGAGTGTCGGAACCAACACCCCCTCATGCACAGCCAAACGAGCCTTGTTAGACACCTTCCGACTGTTCATAAAGGAGTGCAAAGCTCCATTCACCATGTTTCCTGCATTCACTCTTCTTTCAATATCACTCTCACACTTTCCATCTCTTGTAAACTTTGAACCCAGATACACAAACTCATTCACCTGTTCAATTTGTTCATCCCCAATCACGTCATCTCTTTCAAACAGCATCACTTTCGTCTTCTTTACATTCATCTTCATTACCTTTCTAACAAAAGCTCCACCTATAGCAGTTACCATCTCCTGCAACTCCTCGGCCGAAGACGCAAGTAGTACTTGGTACTACTTGCGTTCTATATTATGACTTTTATAAACATTTATTTATACAAGATATATCTAACAATATATACGCACACCCTGAAAGTAGATTGTTGAGAAACGTTTACTGAATCGATTTTAGTAATTTTTTATATAGTTCATTCTTACCTAGTAAAAAATTACAGTCACTCCTTCGTAGCACAGTACTCTCAAATCGTTAAAGTCTATGATTATGTAGAAAGCCTAGTTGCCTTCACTTATGTTTTAATTTCGTTTGTTTTCACTATTCCACAAAGGAGTGACTGTAATCAACAAATAAAATATTTTATTAGAAAAAAATCTATTTAATAATGACTGAAAAACAATTCAGCAGACAACTTATTTCAGGGTGTGCGTTTATACTGTTATATCTGGTACATCTGGTATATTTCAACGATCTATTCAGGCGACATCGATGAACGAAGCGACCCGCCGCCTTCTCTCCGAAAAAGACCGCCAGTTGGATCTGATGCGAGAACGCGAACAGGTCCTCAGCCGCGAGTGCAGCAAGTACCGCGACACCATACAGCAGCTCACCGATCCCGAGACCAACGACTACGATTCCCTGCTCAAGGCACAGGTGAGTACGCGTCTGGAACAAGTGAGGTGCCTGGAACAGATGATTCGTCTGGTGGTAGGATCTGTATGGCGAGCTGTGGTGGTGACAGGTGCAGCAAGAACCATGACACCATACAGCAACTCACTGACTCCGAGACCAACGACTACGAATCGCTGCTTAAATATTATATATTAATCTTACATGTTTTTTTGTTTGTTTCAGTTTGCTACACTAGAAAACGAAAAAGCCTTATTACAACAACAGGTTACAGATCTCAAGAAAGAGTTGGAAAAGAGAGCGGACGACAGCGAGAAGAGCAGAGACGATGATAGCGACGGCAGGTGTGTTTCGACATTACAATAACTGTATAAAAACTTTTTTTTAAATATTTTAATAACTAGAAATAAAAATAAACTTGTAGTACCTATTTGTGGATCATTAATGGGACAAGGTGTCACTTACTATAATAAAATCCCGGATGATGTTTCAATTTTACCCTTTGAGAAATTAAAGACACATGTTAAGGAAACACTTTTAAAAAACGGCTATTACAATGTAAATAATTATGTTATTGATAAGAATGCATGGAACTGACATTCCTCCTATTCTAGCACACTGTTTGAAGCGTCATTCTGTAGTTTTGAAGTTTTACCAAGTACGTTATTTTAGAATCAAGTGTAATGTTAAGTTAATGTATAGAGGTAAGCATTCAATTCCGGGCTCTTTAAAGGTTTTCAATTGTAAATTTATTAATTTAAATACTGTATGATTTGGTAACGACATACTTACTTTTTTTTGTAAATGTCGTTACTTCTATTAAAGCTGTGGAGTTAATTGCGCCCATTCTTTTCCACAGCTAGAAAAAGACGTCCTGAATGGGTAGTAGGTAGTTGTTAAAAAATATTTGGACAATTCTAAAGCACTTATCTTAAGTTCATTTGAATAAAAAATATTAACTGACTTAATATTGACTTAGTAAAGATTTATAGATTTTTATTTTTTAAAAGTACGGATTATTTTATGTTCGCTCTGCTATATTTATATCGAAAATGATAGAGGGTGGGCTATCTAAATGGGTCAGAATGGGCAAGGCTTTATTTGCAATTAGCAACCATGACTTGGACATTTATATTATTTTAAATTTACTCTATTTTGTGTGATATTTAAAAATAATGTAATATTTTAATTTCTAAACAATATAATTAACTAAACTAATAATACTGTGTGAAAGTTAATGACGGTATTTGGCAATGAGCCGTTGAAAAAACAACATAGAATATTAATATAATATTGATTAGTATCCCATGATGGTCTAGAACGTAAAAAAATTCCAAGATGTTTGCACACCAGGCGATCGGCTAGTAAACCTATCACTGATATTATCTATTCCACCTCAGAGTCTTACATCGATTGTGCTAAAAGTGGCGTTCGTGGTCACTAACGGCCAGTTTATTCAATTTGGTGGTTTTTTATGGTCTGTCTACTTTTTTTTGGGAGAAGGACGTGATGAGAGTATGTATGTATGTTTGTATGTATGTGTGTATGTGTGTATGTATGTATGTATGTATATGTATGTATGTATGTATGTATGTATGTATGTATGTATATATGTATGTATGTATGTATGTATGTATGTATGTATGTATGTATGTATGTATAATAATATATACATGGTATATAATTTTACGCAATTTTTGTTGAACACAAACCTTAAGTATTGATTGGTAATGTTACGTTAACTAGGTCGTCGCCTAAGAAGGACGACGGGCGCAAAGTCCGAGGCCGCTGCCACACGCCGCTCGGGCTGGCGGCTGGCACGCTGAGCCTGGCCTCGTGCCTGCCCGGGCACGCCGTGCTGCTGCTGTGGGACCCAGCGCACCTTAACTATACAGTCATGCAGGTGAAGTATACTTTTTTTTGAGAGTTTGCTTTTTCAGCGTCACCGGACTTTTTTTTGGGCTCCTCAAGCCGTGTGAAACGAAACACCGTTAGTGGTTTTCTAGAGGGAATGTCATCACGCACTTGTGCGTGTCCTCGTTTTCGACTAAGTTGTCCGAGGGGTTCGGATCGGATCGGAAGCGGAATAACCCGAGGGCACCTCTTATGGCTAGGTTGACAGGGTTGTGGGGTTGGAAAGAAGCGCCCAGTTACATGTCTGTGGTTGGTATGGAGCGCGTGTGAACCTGGTCGTCGTACCCTTGGCCTAAGCGAGTTGGCATATGTGTAGTGATATTTAGAGGATCGGGCGGGATAAAATATCCGGCTATAAGTGCTGTACCCACCCGATTATAGCAATGTACCTGCCTGATTACTAGTGATGTACCCAGCCGTCTACTTGTGATGCATCTACCTGATTACTAGCGCCGTACCTGCCCTTCTACTAGTGTTGTAACCACCTGACTTCTCCCAATTACCCTTAACACTAGAGCCATGACCATATGGCTACTAGTGTCTTACACGCCCGAATACTAGTACCGTACCCACTCGATTACTTGTGACGTACCCATCCGACTACTAATACAAAAGTGGGCATGCTAGCTAGGTATAAGGCTATGATTTTACTTGCTTAACATTGGTTAAAGCTGCTGCCACGTTAGGGGTATATGAAAGAAACTATAGTATTACGTCGTAAGATGAAACTGATGGCAGTCGTTAAACACACGTACTCGCATAGCGACAGCGTGGTCATGTAGGAAGGTCTGATAGAGTTAAAATTAGGTAATCTTACTTAATAAATATCTGACGTGATTGTTTCAGGAAGCTTCAATAATGTACTTCGTGCACAGCGACTGCTTACCCGCTTTGGATCTAAGCATACAAGTTAAGAACGAAAGTGAAAGAAAACTCTACGCGATCGCGACTGTCGAGTCGAAGGAATATTGTTATGCTAAAAAGGTAAGTTAAATGCTCTTCTACAACGATATTATAATATTGTTTTCTATTGATCGATTCAAGTTACCGCAATTCATAAGCTTAGAACATGGTCTTGATTTTGTTACTCTAAAACTCTTACAATGGAGTGAGGCTTACTGGATCTGGATAATTACACACTAGCTGGATTTTGTTAATATTTTGAATGTCAGTAGGCTATCGGCATATGGTTGTTAATAGTTAAAATAGCAGAACATGGCCCCAAAAGTCTGATGTTTTACTATGTGCCATGTTCTCTGCGAATAAACATCTTCTGATACGCCGAGCTGCTTTTACCACACCCAGCACTTTTGTCAAACTCGAAAAATTGTTTTAATATGTAAGCTCTGGATAGTGGGTATGCCTATGTTTTTGGAGGTTGAGGTCGAGGGGAGAGTCTCACAAAACCATCTGTGTCTGCGGGCGCAGATATACCGAAGTGTACCGAAAGCATTTTCTCCTGTATAAAAAGGTCCCTTAATTGTGGTTCAGGGGCCTGATTATGTCAATTATTCTACAATTCAACAATCTAAATCATTTATTCAATTAAGTCTACAAATAGCTCTTATGGATGTAACTATGCCATCGGTCCGCAGTGCAAGGTCTCCCCTTGTACTGAGGAAAACTGCTGAACAACACAGCAAGGCATAGTCCTTATGTCCAAATCAGGCTACTATTCACAATTGAGACGTTATTAAATTAGCAGACTAACGTCCTTATTCATAAAAACTATTTAAGCAGTATTTAGTTAATCATTGTTTTGTCTCTTTTTCTCCAATTCAAAATGACGTTTGTGTGACGTTGACAAAACAATATTTAACTAAATTATGCTTAAATAGTTTTTATGAATAAGGGGGTTAAAGTTCAGATAGTCGTGTACTTGTTTGTTGTCTGAAGTATATAAATAAAATAAACAAAACTGTCACCAGTGTTTGACATTAAGTCCAGTGTTCGACAGAATTTTCGTCGCCAAAAGATAACATAGATTTTCATTGAAATGTTTCGGGATGACAGCAAGGAAGCTGGTGGTCGTTTTTCAATTGTTGCTATAGACTTAAATCAGTTTTCCTTTGGTTGATGGCTTCGTGCGATTAGCACATTTAGCCAGTGTCAACGTAATTTTTCTTTCAAGTAATACATGTATACATAAACAATATTTGCTTCCAGTATGATGATGATGAATGATGAGAAGTGAGAAATGATATACCCTCAACCCATCGAGTATATCAGTAAAGATGTGGGGCATTACTAAGTCCGGGCGGACTTCTTGAGAGAATTTGAAAAGTGAAGTTGCACTGTTTTGTTTCATTTGCCAACACTCATGCGCACTTACGAACACTTAACGGTTAATAATCCACCATTAATTCACATTAATATTCGACATAACACAAATTTTAAAAATTAAACGAAACCGCAGACGTGACTTGATTTTCCCGTCAAGAAGTCTCTTAAATCAGTTTATGACCCCTTTTTTAATAATACAACAATGTCAATAATGGACAATAATGTCGATTACCGATTCCTGTCCGATGCTATAGCGTGTTTTGTCCATAGAGCGGCAATCGCTACGGCATGCCGCGCGGCTCTCGTTTCTACCGCGTGCGGGTGCGCCCGCTACGGCCGCTCCCCGCGCACCCGTCTTGCTGCGACTATAAGCACAAACAAGGTAACTATGCCACGTATACCTACCTATTCACGCTGACAAAATGGCAATGTGTAAAAATTTTAATAACTGCAGTTCAAAAATAACGAAATGCGGAAACTAAGTAACACATTTTCTACACTTAGCTTAATTTTCTTAATCCTAATTTGTTTATTGTTATACTTATGCGGAAACATGTGAAGTGCATAGTGACAAATAATATAAAACTTTATGTTTTCCAAAATAATAATAAAATATTTACTTGTAATCTATGTGGAAGTATTGTTGAACGCACAAATAGGTCTCAGACAAAAAAAATCGAACTTCCATTTAGCGATAACTTTTTTTAACATACATTACGACGCGCATGCATAATTAACAAAATTGTTGCGCTGCAATATGTACACTAAAAACAACCATCAATGGTTAAATTTTCTTTTTATGGTATATGATAGCTGAAGGCAAAAGCACGTCTTAGTTTTATTTGTCAAGTCAAGTCAATGGTTGTTGACAAATGTTAAAGCTGTATACTGCTATCTATGACACGGTAGCAAACATTGTGGTCGTGGGGGTAGTAGCTAGCCAGGTGGTAGCTCTTCTACCAACCACATCGAGTGCGGTTGATTGAAGGGATATCCCTTCATATAATGGATCCATTATATCCGTGTTCATTAATGAATTGTAAAAACTTCTTTATTTATTGATAAACTTCAAAAACCACATGTTTAAATAATCTGTATATTTCAAGACTTTTAACTGAATGCTTTCTTTGTGTTCTGTCATCGCACAGCCTACTATTTTACAATGTGCGTCGCGTAAGTTTACGACTGTGAAAGTGTGAACTACGCGCGAGACGCTTCGCAGTACGCAGCTAAAAGTGTGTAGTTAACTTCACAGCCGTGAACTTGTGTAGCTAACTTCACAGCCGTAAACTAGTGGCGCGTACTGTATCTCTCTGTATGTGTTTCGTAGATACGCTTTTGTTGTGCGCTTGTTGTACAGCGGTCTCTACATGTTGATACTTTTGACATATTATAGGTGTTTCTTCATGTAGAACTACCAATAAAAATATAAATCCTTCTTTCAGTAGTAATTGATTAAAAGCCATATAATATAAACGTGATATTAAGTTTTCAAACAATTATATTTTTTTGTTTGTTATTACTTAAAATCATTCATTGTAGATTCAAGTATAACATCTTTTTTCACCTTTTCCTGAGACTTTGTTTTCGAATCTTCTTGGAATTTTAGAAAGAACGTAACAAGCTATTACGTCTTTTTACAAAATACTTTGTAAATGTTTATCAGAATTTCAATTAAAAATAAAATATGACATGAAATGCAGTAACTTACTGTAATAGTATTGTAATAAAGTTAACATTTCCTAATTCACATTTGTCAAGATATTTTGATAACATAAAATATTTATTCCATTCTAAGTGATAAGGTACGTAGGCTATGTACATACTTTCATTTGTAAATATATATTGTAGAGATCGCTTATGTTTTATTTTCTAAGCATATCATGCAGAGGTCGATTAACGTGCGCGCGCGCATTGCGTTGCAGATATAATGAAAAGCAGCGTGCTGTCCGTGCTCCCTGAGAATCGACCGCTCAAGAAGTGGTTGACCTTCATGCATGCCCCAGGTCTCGCCTTTATTCTTCACCACATTATCATTTTTGCCTTTATTTGCTTCACATAACGTTGCTTTTGTCATAACACCCTCGTAACATTAACTGCACAGTTGTCATTAACCAAATTCACGATCGTAAAGTTGTATAGCATGATCTTGATTGTTCAGTATTACTAACCAATCGGTTAAAGGACAAATTAGTTTAAAAAAATGCTGTATGTACTTTGTTTAATACTATAAATATTACGAAATTAACCAAATTATGATTCAAAAAGTATAATAACATAAATAGAAGCACAGTGGCCAAGAAATTGGTCTACCACTCTTAATACAACTTTTTAAGCCCGGTGAAGCTGAATATGCCGTCTGAGGCTATCAGCAATCTCTCTCCAAAAAAAAAAACTTTTTATTAGTGAAAAGTATCGCTAAGTATTGTCAGTTTATTGTTACAAAGCCATAGTAGACCCGGATGTTTTATTTATATGAATTGGTAGTCGTTTCTTTGGCCGACGACCGTACATACAAGTTTTTCTAACGTTATCATACGTTCTTACTTAGTAACTTTACTATAGCTATAGTTCGATTTTACATTATTTAAATTTGTGTAAACAGTAAACAGTTGCTCACTCTCACTTCTCTCGGCAGACATGCTAAGGTCCGTCGACACCAATCAGTCTACTAGCTCGAACACCGATGAGGCGAGTCGACTGGGCGAAGTTGCGACGGGCACTCTCATCAACTTGGACTCGCCCGTGTCCACGAGCGAGCCGCCTTCGAGCGCCAGTGCGCCTGCGCAGGGGGACGACCAGCTGGACTCGATTGAGGCCAGTGAACATTGGCAGAACGCTAGGATGCAAATGTCTACCGCTAGTGTTGTGTAAGTCAATGAAATTGCTCTTGTTAATTTGAGCCCCTTCCGCACTAGCGTTCTTCTAACGTAACAGGATGGCTGACTAAGTTATAATTATTTCGAGCTCCATTGTGCTCCAGAAAGCACGTTAAGTCGTTTTCTCTGATATCTGTTGGATGATGACATAATTAAAACCCAAATTAATATCCTCATTATTTCCCATTTGCATTTATTGTTCAAGTGAGAAGGTATGAATGCAGCAGGAGGGTGATTTTTGAACCGGTTACTATAATTCGCACACTATGATATAAATTACAATTGCTCCTTTTTCTCTTATTCTAAGTCACTGGTAACTTATTTTTGGCGTTAAAATTTCTCGAACGGTATGGATCTTTAATAGTCACATTGTAAATAATGCAAAAATCATGTCCCTTTAAATTTCAATATCACCTTGTTCCGTCTTGTTCCAGTACGGACATGGAGTGCAGCGTGGGGCGCGTGGGCGCTTCGCCCCTGGAGCTGACGGTGAGTGCGGTTGCGGTGGAGGCGCGCGGGCCCGCGCCCCCCGGCTCCGAGCTCGCGGAGGAGGCCGAGCCCTGACATCAGCAGGATAACACCTAGCTTAGTACCTAACATTTACTTTGCGTCTGTAATTGACAACATTTCATTTTTCACCCCACCCCCACGGCCCTCGTTTCGCTCAGGTAGTTTCGCTCTCGATTCCGATAAGAACGCCTCGGAGAATGTACTTAGTAAGGGACGGAAGACCCGGTTCACACGCGCTATATTCCAGGTACAGACATGTACTGGGAGCTTTTCCCCACATCCACGGCAAGGTTAAGTCCTAGCCTTAAGAAGCACCCTCAGGTTGTTGTGCTCTCCATCCGATGCGAACTCGGAGAATCTAGTAGGGGAAGAGATGACGCTTGGGTGAAGCATTACCCTCTAGAAACCTTTTAAAGATGATCAGTCACCACGGTTTGAGGAACTTTTTGTTTCTTGCCGCCAAAAGTAGTCCGGTTTCGCTGTAACGGGCACTAAGGTGATACCATCCACCACCATGATAAATATCTTTCTTCTGCGCAATGTGGACGTTTTAGTTCTAAAGTCGACACTAGTGATACTGTCACTTCGTAAAAGGTCACTTGCAAGGGCCTTATGACTGAAAGAGTTGATATATATGAAAAGAAGATGTCCCTTTGATTTATGAGATACAAAACTTACCGAACGATGTTTATTCAAAATTGTTAACGGTTGTTTAAAGTATTATCTCTCTCTCTAATAATACTGAAACGTCAACTTCAAATATTATTCTGTGATAAGGTAGTATGTGTTAAGGCGAAGCCCAACCCTAATTCAGCTACATAAGTGACGACAGCAAGATTTTCGAGTTAAAGAAACATGATTTCTAAAAGTAATCATGTTAAAATAGTATAAACAACGTCTTTGTTTTAATAAATGATCAAATTTGAAATGTTGCCAATTCCTCTGCTAAGGTTTCTGTCTTTAATTCACGACGCAATACATCACATTTTTTGCGTCTTAAGGAAATTCTAAAAACACAAAAATTAAGCCACCATGGGGCACCTACATCGAATTTACAATGTTGTGAAAGTGCGATCCCTTTTTGAGAAAAGTGTCATAATAATATATGAATAGTGAGTTCCCAACATCCAAAATGTAAGTTTAAACATTGATAATCCAATCTGTAACAATTGTACGCGGTGATGATAACCATTTGTATACGAGCTGTCCTGAAACTCGACGACCGCAAACAAGAACAAGCAAGCTCGTTTATTAGGCGTTTTGTTTTTTCTGATTTTGGAGAACAGTCTTTAGTAAGCTGGTCGTTTGTAACCGGTTTGGCATTGGTTTTGGGGACACTCTGTATTTATTGATGTCTCATACTAAATATAAAAGAAACACTTCTATTTTGTTTATTAATTTACGTTATTATTATTTGATTGATCGTACAGTCGACCGCACGGCAAGTGTAACATATTATGTAGCGTTACAAAGACTGTCTTTATTACGTACGCAGTAAGGGCGGTTTCATGACCAAACGGTCGACTGCACTGGGAACTTTGGTTACTTTCACTGCTCATACTAGTATTAAATGTATGCGTTGACTCGATAGTGACGCAGATTTTTTGTAATGAATCCATAGTAATCCATGTAAGAAGTCTACCCGACTTTCTATTTTAAATATTAACATATTATTTACCCCGACATAAGGTGCAATTTCGCCTCTGATATTTTATTTACTACACAAAAAAACCCAACCTGGTATCTTTTGACCTAAGCATTACAGGTCAGTGCAATAAGAGTGGGTTCGTATTAACAGTGGTTACGTTTGGTTTGTCATCCAATGAACTTGTTGCTACTTTCCGGGCGTCAGTCTGCCTAGTCGAAGTCTTCCAGAACTCCAAATATCACAGGGACTTTCGCGATTCTACTTATTTTTATTTGTTTGTATAAATGGCAGCTCGGAATTCTGTAACGAGTTCCATGTAGAAATAGTTACTTAATTAATGAATTAATATATCTTTATCTTTACGCTCAGGTAAATTGATCGATATGGATAATATAATATCTTTAACCTTGGAACGCTGTCTACAGCGCTGATACCTGTAAATAGGGATTAATCATAAATCAAGTGTCGCATTGACCAAATGCATAGATCCAGATGTAGCTAAAATGTCCTAAACGTTCTAGCCCTCAATCACATAAAATTCAAATGGAATATACAGTCATCTTTCTGTCTGTAAAAGGGCTAGGCGTCTCTAGCATTAATACCTATAGAATTACATGTAAGTGACAACTTCAAATAACAAGTGCTGTGTTTGATCAATGTTGCACTTGATTCAAAAGTGACACCGTTTTTCATTACATTGTAGTTACATCACAATTTGTTATTAGATATGTGTGGCTGAACCACAGCTTTGTATAAGGGTGCGTTCATAAACACGATGAGATTAAAAAAATATTTAACTTTGCATAGTACGCCGCGCCTTATGCTTACTTTAAACACTGCGTTTTTATGAACGCGCGCTATATGCACTTAATACAAACCGTTCGATTAATTGCCTGACAGCAGTATCGCCTTCCTTGTACTCTCGACAAATTTCACTTATATTTTGTGAAGTTAGTCTAGAAGTCGTAGAGGCTTCATTTCGAAATATTACATTGGACAGTGATTATTTTCTTTATAGTACAAATTTATTTAGTCGTTCTTAGTGTTTTGTAGATTCAAAGTAAATCTATTTGATTTGTATTCATATTTATTTAACATAATTTCTATAACGTGTTGTGTTATATTTATTTAATCTCGAAATGAATATTCTTATTATTTTTTCTTATACGACGTAAGTTATTATATGTTTTCTATGTTCGTGTTATGAATTATAATTAGCTTATCTTGTATAGGTAGCGTTGATATTGGTGATATTTTTTAGAGCAGCAAAAAATTATAGCGAGAGGTTTCGTGAACTGTGTGTTTATTTTTGTCCAAGTATTGTAGTTGCGTTTTTCATTATAATCTTTAGGATTGGCGTTCATCCTTAAGATTGCCCTACCTGTAAGTCTAATCTTGATCCTAAGTCATAGTGATTATTTAGAATGTCGTTCCCTACTTAAGGAATTTTCTCTTACAAATATTGATAGGCTTCTGCATACGTTCAACGCTTAAACACTCGATCTCGATATATCTCAACTCCTTTACTCCTAATCGTTTGTCACTCTTGCTATAGTTTTAGCGTTCTACAATAGAGGTTTTTCAGATGTATCATATTGAAATAGAATATAGAAAAAAATCTTTATTTGGTACAATTACACATAGTTAGTGGTTAATATATTCCAACACAATACGCGTCGTTCGGGATATGGAAGTATTAAAGATGCATTGATGTTAGGGAATTAAACACACAGACCCGTTTGCGGACGGACCCATTTGCGTCCTAATAATTACTTTAGCTATTCTGATACTTATTGGTAAATGTGTTGATCGGAGCGCAAAATCATATTTGTGTTGTGATATATGAGGGTGGAGCTTCGTGTTAAATTTGTTTGTGGCCTTATTATAAGTGGCGCCCAACGTGGGGCTACCCGTGCTACCAACCTTAGCTCTTAATAATATATGGTCTTGATCACTTGGAAATAAGGTTGGTAACACCGTATTCGGCAATAGCCGACTGCTGTGATAATGCGTGCTGTGCTCTCCTCGATCCCCCGCGAATAGTTTTGGGAGTACAAAGCAATTTTATTATGAAACAAATAATTTTAAATAGTGTTAGGACCTAATGTTAAGAACGCAATTCACACGTTATTCTAAAATTAAGGCGGCTTTGTACACTCACAACTATTCGTATCTTTCGATTCAAGCGGTATTCAAAGGTGTCGAAGTGGCTTGTTACTCTAATGCCGGTATTATCATAGCCTGGTTGGACGATTTAAAATGAGCTTCCTATTCGTATTGAATTATCGCGATGTCGATCTCTACCGTCAGACTATGATAATACGTTATTAGTTCCACCGCTGTTTTTGGAATAGTGGTAAAACAACCTCTGTTGATGTGATCGAGTTATATGCTCGAACGAGGTTCGATAACACGGAAGGTTGCATGTATTGTTATTGTAAATAGTGGTTCGATGAGGTTAACGATAAGGTCTTAAGAATTTGGATAGGAGCCGAATTTGTTTTTCTATAAAGTAATAGTACGGTAAGTGGCGCGCAATTTGCCATTCGTGGTCCGACTGGCGTTTTGTATTGTGGGTAAATAATGCTGTGTTGTGCAGGTCACAAAGTTGTCACCGATTTTATCATGTTGACTAATTGAGTTTAGTTGCCGGATCGTTCATCGTGTTAAAATTATGATCACCTTGTCATGTTATTGTGTCATTAAGGATTGTTTTTGGAATGTTTTGCGACTGCTGATGCATAATAAATCTATTGTGTGATCGCTTATTGGACTATTTTGTAGTGACCAATTTATCGTTAGAAAATAAAAAAAAAATGTAAAATTGACAATTTTAATGTAATTTTTATATATACAATAAATAGACGATTTTGTACAAACGGTTGTTTTATTTTGTCACATATCGAATTAATAATACTTAACAAACTAGATAAGTGCGAATATCTTCCGAAATAGGAACCAAAAGCTGTACTTATAATATACCTAATGTAGATATATTTCAGTAGTACAATCCGATTTAACAATTACGAAAACGAATTAAACTCTATTTTTTACAATATTTACACGAATTATTGACTACTCTCTTATTATAAAAGCTCGCTGAACGCGTTCATTGTTTGATGGTGTTGCACGTCGAAATACTGTTTGCATTCGGACACATCGTTGGTCGGGAAAGCGCAGTCTGTGTAATTCCACGCTTGCATATCCATACTATTCTGTCCACAGTCCTGTCCGTATCTATAGTACCTCTGCTCCTGCATTTCCATCACAGCTGAGTTTTTCGTGCTTTCCGCTGTATAGTATTGCGCTTCTTCATGGTAGTACACTTGTGGGGGGTAGTTCTGCTGTTCGCAATATGCTTCAGCTTGCTGGTACCCGTTGCCGAACAGTTCAGGGGATGGAGTTTCACTGGATTCGGAGCCGGCCGCTCGCTGCCACTCCAACCAGTAAGCGTCATCGGGTCTCGAATTATCGTTTAGGTCGGCGAAGGTGGGTGGTGATTCTAACGTGGTTTCGTCGATGGGGAAGTCTAGTCTGATGGGTTGGTCTAGTTGGAATATCTCTTCGGGATGGAAGATGTCGTCCGCTGGTAAAGTGGTGGGGTCGTAGTGTTGGTGGGGCAGCGTGGGTGCGGAGGGCGCGGGGGGTGCGTACGCGTTGTATGCTTGAGCCTCGACAGGCGACCACGCGGGCGCGGCGTACGCTTCAGTTGGGTGTTCTGTGCGCCACCGGCAGGAGCATTCGAAAGGTCCGCAGGTGCATGTTATGCCTGTGGAAGAAATTGAGTTTTAAAAACAGATATACTACATATAATATTAGATATTTGTAATCTGATCCCACTGGATCAGAGAATCCGAACCCGCAAGTCGTTGTGCATCGTAAGACAATATAAAAGTTTTGATATCAAGTAGAGAAAATAAACAAATACGCTTTTTACATTAATAGTGCGATCTTGTTTTATTACTAGCATGTCGTAATTTTCCTATAGGTAGTAATTTTTCACACTTCAAATGTCAAAATCCGCCTAAAAACTATTGTAGACGTTTATCAAATGCCACCTTATACATATAAAGATGTAGAAACATACCTCTTTGATTGTCGGGTATGAGCGGCGGTGGCTGCTGATGGGGAGCGCAGATCTTCTGCGACATTTGTTTGTCCGGTTTAACGGTTAATATCTTGTCTGCTATCGCCGCTTCCCTCGCGAGCAGCAACGCCAGTCCTCTGACCCTCCTCCCGGCACCTAGAGACCTCCGCACTTCACTGGCGCCCTTAGCTTCTGGTCGTGGGTGGTCGTGCGCCCCCTTCGCTTGGAAGAATATAGCGTGGTCGGTGTGTCTCCAGAAATGTGTGACTGGGTAGCCACAGTGGCCCCGGCACGGTTGGACCTCTAAACGGCCGCCGTTGCACATCCGATTCGGGCATGGTTTACCTGAAAGAGCTACTTTTTAGTTTTTTGTACTATTAATAGGGCTCTGTCGATATACTGGACTCCATAATTTTAACTTTATTAACCTAACATGAAGTCGAAAAAGAATGAAAAATTTCAACATGCTATGCGCATTAAAGGGTTAATTTTAAGTAAGGATACACACAAGGAAAAAACATGGGCATATTTAAACCAAGCCTATTTATATTGAACCTAAAAAATAGCACTTTATTTCAATGTAATTACTTATTATTATTTATTATTAAATTAATGTTAACATTATTTATAGTGGCATAATTATCTTTTGATTGAGGAATACCGTTAAGGCTACTTATATTATAAAATGAAGTAAAAGTAGTTTCGACACTGACATCTCAATGTTTACCTTGTTGTTTCTTTCGTGCCTTGTCGCAAATAGCTGGTCGTAGGTGCACCCTGGACCCATCAGCTAGTCTACACCTTGCCGAGCATACTAGTACTCCCAAACAACTCTTCTTAAGGATATGCACGTTATGGTTGTTGGTGTTTCTCATCGCCCAGCCTGAGGCGTGTCTGCGGGCCTCCTCACAGCCGGGCGGGTATACTCGTCTCACGTGGCCGTCGCACCACTCGCTAAAGGTGTCGAAACTGCTAACCCGTGGTACCACCGCGTCGTTAATGTCCCATTCAGGTGTGGCTGGCCCTTCTGACATGTCCGCGCGACTGCTGGTACTGTAATGAGAAGGCTGTCGTTAATGGAGATATCGTATTTGGTTTCCGTAGCAGTAGAATGTGTTTTAAGACTTTCGCTGTTGACAAAGTAAAACATACGTTAATATGGGTGGCGCTGC
Organism: Eudonia truncicolella; assembly: GCA_949315975.1. Classification (NCBI taxonomy): domain Eukaryota; kingdom Metazoa; phylum Arthropoda; class Insecta; order Lepidoptera; family Crambidae; genus Eudonia; species Eudonia truncicolella. The sequence continues at coordinate 14,169,437 of OX438828.1, forward strand.
AGCAGCAAAATCGCAAAGTCTTTTGGGATTGATCAGAGTGCGTGGCCGATTGCTTAGAACTTAACTGTTGCGCCCAGCGACAGAGATTTGAGTCGCACATCGATTGTCATCGCTAATGAAGCTCCCCAAAGTCCGGTGATGCTGTAAAGGTCTGAGGTCAGTCTGAGGCCAACAGTAACTACTCTCCAAAAAAATAAAAATAATGAAGATAGTGAAACGATGGCACATCCTCTAAAGATTTCTTGAAGCGTGTGTTGTGTGGTTTTGCCTGCTATATTGTAGTTTTAGTATAGTTTTGTGGTTGAGTAGGTATTGTGGGTCTTCTTAGATAATTTACAGACATTTTAGCTTGAGATCATACTCATGATCTCAGCAATGTAACCAAAGATTTCGCAAAGACCGCTAGTAATGCCGGGCGCTACTCAGGGACGATGACGACGAATCGCGTTCTGTACTCGCGCTCATTTATCAGGAGGGCGATTTTTGAACTGGTAACTTATTTTTAACACCGTAAATTCCCGAACGGTATGTATCATAGGTATCATACTAATTCAAATTGTAAATAATGGAAATAAATATATTTCATAGTTAATGTCACTTTCGATCGGTGAGATTCAAAGATCGGCCCCCCCCCCCCCAGTTCGGTTTTCACCTTGCTGGAGATCTATCTACATTGCATGTTTTAATACACGACATTTTACTCTACAATTGACATATTCTGATTAACAGCTCTAACTTACTAGTTGACAGACTGCCGAAAGGTTTAAGTTTTTGTTTTTGTTTTACTTTTTTAAGTGTAATTTAATTGTAATAATTTAATTCACAGTAATGAAACATAACATAACTAAATACATTAAAGAAAAAATAAAGCAAAAAAAATAAAAATTAAGATTATTAATTAAGATAAATAAAAATTGTCATCCAGCTGTGGGCTAATGGGAACGGTCCCAAGAATGCTGGCAACGATACCTCTTTGGATTGTCAAGCTAACACGTTGGCAGAGGTAGCTGCCGGCCTTCTTGTCACCGGAGGCTTCAACAAGGCGAGCACTCAACTCTTTAACAAGCTGCTTGGCCTCCGGCGCCCAGGTATACCAAGCCGGTATACCAACGGTGACAAAAGCACTGCGGATGCTGCGGATGTAGCTATTTAGAGTGGCACTCCACTCTAAACAGCATCATCAGTAGTGCTCCATCATGCGCGCATGATATACCGTGGTGGCCAAGCTCGTCAACAGCTTCTCCACTTACGCAGCGGTGAGGGTGGACTACTCTGGCGCCTAGACGAACACAGACGTAAGAGACGGCCCGTCCAACATGGTACCGACATTGGCAGATGGTAATGCCTGGAGCCAGTGGCCTGACTCTCTCTGGGAGACGGCAGTAAGATGAGCGAGTTTGCTTGCACAGTGGCTCGTCCCATTGCCTCTGAGATTGTGGTAATAATGGTAAGGTAGAATTTTGACAGGCGGATAATCAGGCATTACTAGCATCAGCCTTGCACGACAACTCTATGGAACCCAAAGATGGGTTGATAATTTTCCTGTAGAGATTGTACGTGCTATGAGCAGAAGAAAAAGAAGCTGACAGGGCCATACTCAATAAAGGAGACGGTATAGATTTTGTATGGAGCCTGGCAGTGGAACACCGACTGCTTTAAAATTTAAATGACTATTCTACTTAGAAGTTCCCATTTTTGTTTATCATTTGCCTAAATATTAGATTTTAAAGTACCCCCGTTTTTAAAATATTTAATTTCAAAAGTTCAACAAAATAATTGGACTGGCAACATTAAAAAATTACTGTGTGATTTTTCTACCATAAAAAAATAACTGATAAATTAATAACTAAAATATTTTTTTACTGACACTGACACTTTTCTTTTTCTAGTTTGAGCTTCACTGACACAGAGTAAACAAATTGTAGATAATCGGGGTGGACAACAACATGAAATACGCAATTTTAATTTGTGATTAAAAATAAAACGGGAGTAAATAAAAAAAATTAAATAAATTGATAATGCTATAGCATAAATTAGCTTTCGAATGATATACTTTTCATTGCTGGCGGTTTTCAACTACCACTCTTTAACCATCTCCTTTCTTATTCCTAGGCCTCCGAAGCGTACAGGAATTTAATTATATCATTTCACTACGAGAAAGCAAAGAATCCGGTGGTAAATGAAGATATAAGTAGTAAGCTGGCAGGCCACTGACTGACAGAACTGACTGTCCTGCTTCTAGAATTAGCAATGCAACCAACAATCTTGTTTATAGAGCTAAACGGTTAGCCGAGTCGGTCACCTGTGATTAACAAACAATAGTATTTCTATTGTGTCCGGTTTTGAGGCAGTTGCTGTTTAGTAAGTAAGTAAGAATTAATTAAAATATAGACAAAAGAAACAATAAAAACAAAAATATTATAAGTTGCCGAAAAGGCTGAGCAGCTTAGCACTTAATTATTGCAGCTAAGATTCCACAAATCTGGACTCAACTAGTCCTTGAGAAAGGTAGAGTAATTAACTATTCAGATAGACTATTCTACTTAGACTAAAGAAGATAAGTAGAAGTATACGGTGTTTTCCCAAAAAAGTGATTCAGTCGCACATTTGAAACGACATTTTAATCGTTAACTCGATACAAAAGGCGCAAATAGCGGAGAAAGCTTCTCCTCCCCTCAGCTTTGTTGAGCCAATTGCCTAGAATTGTCGTCTGAGGGGCAGGCGGCTTAATTGGATGAATAACTTGAGTAAAGAGTCGTAAGTAAACAGAGGCGAGTGTACTCGGATCCTTGTGTTACCGTAGTCTGTACGGTAAACACAGATTTAGGTACTTTAAATTAGGTAAATGATTGAGTTGAAAATGAGAGGACCACGCGTTTCGGCGAACAAAAAAGAGGTAAGTACTAATAAAATATTAAGTAATAATGATTATGTATTTCAATCGTTTTATATTTGTGAAGTAAATACTTGTGAAAAAGATGATCATTTAGGTCCATCTATCACTTCACCTAAACTTAATTTCATTTCACATGATTTTTTGTAAATTGCCTTAGGTGTACAACGCTTCTTTTTAGGTACAAAATGCCGGTGTCAAGAAGAATTGCTCTTCGAGGATATCTATTTACAAAATTATTATAAATTATTAATAAAATCATAAATTTTTGTTTTTTTATGTATGTAGGTATGGATTTTTTAATAAAAATCTCCCAGTTGTCCCGTCCCGTGTCACCGGTGGAGGGGACAATTGGGACTTACATTTTTAAATATCCCAGTCTCCCACTTGAGACTGCCCTATAATGTTGCTAGAAGTGACAAATAAAAGCTTTTGTTTAGATATCCTATACCTCAAGTGGAAGAGACTGGGACATCTAAAAATTAAAGTCCCAGTTGTCCCCCGTGTCGTTGGTAGAGGGGACTACTGGGCTACACTGTTCTTTTAAAGGTGACGTTAAAAAAAACAAACATGGCGGCTGTGCGACGCCATTGGACTTGGTGAAAAACATTTTTTTTTTCGAATACTTCAACATGCTTACCAAATTAGAGGGCTCAACACAAGGATTTCAAAAAGGTATATCATGATTATCATTACCGTAATACAAAAAAAAATTATACATCATCAGTCTACGATTATAATAATTATGCCCCAGTGCAGGGGCTTAGACCTACCCTTTTTAGAGAGCAATTGGGTGTCAGTCTACCACGCGTGCCTACTGCGGATTGGCAGACTTCACATATGTGAAGCTTCATAATTACTTCGTCCCTGTATATGCAGGTTTCCTCACGATGTTTTCCTTCACCGTGAGAGCGTAAGACCGTAAGAGTCGATATGATGCACTTCAGTTTTTAAGAAATTTAAACACTCTTTAAATTAATTGTCATTGCATGTCATGCAATCGGAGGCATAAAATTTTATGATAAGTCAAATATTCTCACTTTGTGCGTGCCTCCGACTGTGTGTCATGTATGATGTTGCATAAAATTTCGAAGGACTACCGTATTGATATTTTTAATTGTATACAGTACTATCTGATATTGTTTCGATTTATTTCGCTGGCTTTGTGTAATTATTGACTTTTTATCTTGTTCCGGCCTTTTCAGTTGATTTTCTATTTATTTATTATGTTTTACGCAGGCGGGTTTTTTGTTTTTTAAAATTTAATATAGCACCACATAATCGTATTAAATTATGTAGACGTATATTTTCGTAGATACCTACTGTTGTGGCCGGCCTTTGTGAAAGTTGCTAAATAAACTAATATTAGAACTTGCCTTATAAGGAGCTCGACCGCTGACATAGCGGCTATATGTTATAGTAGTGATCGTAAAATACAAATTCTCCTTTACGCCTCGGTGGCCGAGTGCAAAAGAAATTGTAATTTAAATGTACCCATATATCGTATTCAACACAATGTATATTGTTTGGAATAAATGAATTGTATTGTATAGTATTGTATTGATGATTTTGAAGTAGGTATGTGGCTGTAATTCGCTGTTCACCATATACACCGTTTTAACAGAGTCACCGGGTTCATGGGAGGGCTTGTCGCCTAATTTTCTGACTTTTCTAGTGTTTTTCGATGCATAGCATTTGGCAAGAGTGTTGACAAAGCCAATATCCATCAATTACCCATAGCAATGACCTGATTTCAACGATCGAGAGCTTTGCCCAGTAGTGGGACGGTATAGGTATAGGCTATTACTTTACCTAGGACCTTCTAGGTACCTACTTCTAGTCACGAATAAGATTTGTCTCTAAGTGTTTATTGGTGTATAGGAAATCAGTTTGACATTGCAGCTTTGTCTGATCCTGGCATTGAAGGCTGCCGCGAGACCGTCTCGCCGACCCCAATGACGTTCAATTAAGCCCAATTGGCTTCCCCGCACCTTCCACAAGGCACCCCACTTTAACTATTTGTTCCTTTTATGGGATTATCAACACGTCACCATGGTATTTGTTATTGACAATAAGGTTTGTTGTTTGCTAGTTTAGAAAGAGAGTACCTACCTAGTATACGGGATTTCAACCCATTAGTCGAAATTCGACTAATAAAATTTCTTTTTCTGCATTGCTTCTACATACAAATTTTAACTTTAACTTTGATTGCCACTGCATTTTCAGCTTCGTTGGACTTTTTTGGGGGCGGCGAGAAACTTAAAGGGTTCCTCAAGCCGTGTAAAACGAAGCACCGTCAGAGGTATTCTAGAGAATCCAAACTCAGATTGCTATAGACACTAACTGGGGACCGTATTCGGGACCTCTGGTTCTGAGACCGTTGTGGTCTAACCACTAGAATAAAGAAATGGTTTTTCCCGCGTAAAATTGAGTTGATGTTATTACACAACAAATGCCATATTTTAGACCTTAGGGCAAAAATATGGCATCTGTTGTAAGTACATAACTTTTAACATCGTTAATTTCCAGAAACGGATTAAAATATTTATTTGTAACATTTTGTAGGTTGATTTTCGCGTAAAATTTACCACTAAATTAGCTGTTAGAGTTTGAAAATTGAAAACTGAATTTATATTATCTTTCTAATAAATATACTTATTAGTATGTTAATGTTCACAATATTTAATAATTTAGATAATAATTAAATGTTAAATAAAATAACTACCTACATTGAATTGAAATAATCTTTTGCGATAATTGATTAGTGTTGGGCTGAATTATTTTATTTTTTATTGATTATTATTTAAGTATTTATGTTACAAGGTTTTGTTATAATAAACGGACATCGTTTAGCAATTTATAATATAAAGTGTTTCTTATTATGTGCTTTTATTAGATATATCTGCAATTGCAATTTTTTATTGTGATATTTGTAATAGATAAGGCATTAATAAACTTTTATTTTATTCTATTCTATTCTATTCAATTATAATATAATGTAATATTTAAAAAAATGTAACCTCTTAAGGTAGGGTAGCTAGCTACAGGCTACGAAAAATAAATAAATAAATTAGCGTTTGCTCGTTTTTTATACTTTAAGGCATTTTATATTATTAAATATTGTAATGTTAACTAAATACAATACCTATTTATGTACCATTGTATTATAATCTCACTTATACCTAATTTTTACACAACACATTCCTTGATTGGCTGGTAGAGCTGGTAGATTTCTTTAGGGGTTAAAGCTCTCCTTAGAATACAAAGTCCTTCATGTCTGATAAAATTAAGGTTATAAACTTATGAGTTAATGGGCAGACTTTGAAACTAGAAATATTATTTTGTTGTTTAATTTTTAAACTTTATTATTAAAATTTATCAAAATATACAAAGATTCACTTACAGGATCACCATCTCCGAAAAGATTCTGAAGCACAATTCAACTTGAGTCTTAACTAGTATTTTACACAGTCCACAATAACACAGCACAGTCAGTTGTATGTTCAATAAAAAAAAATGCACAAAAATTTTATCAATTTTCGCTAAACGTTAGCGCGTCTGGCGTGACACATCCTTACACAACAAAAGCTCACGGCTCACTAGCTTGAATAACAAAAATAAACATAGGGATGATGTCCCACCACTAGCGAGGTGGGGTTATAAGCTGGCCAATCATGATGCAGTTTTGGCTCGACGCCTCCTCCCCGCCAATCACAGAGCGCTATTCAGGCGCCAATAGCCGTTTTCGCGGCAGCTGGTTTTTTATTGTTTTTCGCGAAAACCCCTGTTGGGAGATTTCAGCGATGCATTGTTTGAACTGGCGTGTGTGTAGAAATCGATAGTTTCGTGTAGGTTTGTTAAAATTTGCGGAACGCTATTTGAGTGTATGAAATCATTTGTGGATGAAAACAGCTACAAAACCAATTTATTCAGTTTGTTAAATTCCTGAGCGTTATTCGGTTTAAATAACGCCTCTGTGGTCTAGTGGTTAAACCACCAGTCTCAAACCCATAGGCTTCTGGTTTGATCCCCAGCGGGATGTACATGTTATTATAATTATTATGCTAGGTTTGGTTGTTGGTACGGTTTGTTTAACTTTGCCTGGCTAGCTCACCATCTCATTTAAGTATGTCGCCAAAATAACGTTTGCAACAATAATGTTGTAGCATTATTTACGAGTCCCTGAAAACCGTTGTTAGAGATGAGTTGAAGGACCGGGGAAGTCTTCCATAATTTTCAACCTTATCAAGGAGGCCAAGCGCATTATACGGTTCTGCAATAAAATTTGCTTCGCTTGCGTTACATCTGTGTAACAGAATAATATATAACTAATTGTAAGTATGTTGCTCTTTTTTATTACATATTGTAAAATAACGTCTACCTATGCGTTTTTAGTTCAAATAAACAATAGATTATAACTTTTTGCAAAATTTATAAACCATTGTTTTTCTTAGTTTAATCTGCACGCAGATTCCGTAGATCCGAGGATTGCCTTGTCCTTTTCTAAAAAGGATTAATACCGACCCGGTAAAAACCCCTGTGGTTCGCCTTTAGCCTTTAAAAGGGCTATGAAGACTACCGGAACGCACGCCCCCCGAGGGTCGGGAGATTCCCTTACTTACCTTAGCAGCTTATGCAGGCCTCTCAAATACTCTCAGGTCCTTCAAATATACGATGTGCAAAAAATATTTCACGCTAAAAATTATTAATTCAATTTCTCGCTAGAAACCAGACGATGGTTTTTGCGCCCGTTCTTTTGCACAGCTAAAATACGTCCTGAATGGGTTAGTAGGCAAAAAAATGATTGGAGATTTAAGTTTTCCTAATTGCCTGTGAGACAGGCTGACTAAGCGCCAGTGCCTCAGTAGTTGAGGATTCCGGGTGAAGTGCGCTTCCACCTTCTCGGCCTTATCATCACTTAACATCAGGTGAGATAAAGGCTAAGTGCTTAACTGTAAGATATGAAAAAAAAAACCACATATTATCGATCAACATCATAATATTACACAGGATGTTAGTTAATAATACCTGTATTATTATTATTATTGTACTCTTTATTTATTTTCTTTCTTAAAACTAGATTTTTACAATATTTTAATAGAAAAACAATTAAACATTATAAAAACCTAATTCTAGAGTACCGCCAGCAGCGGGGCAGGGCCCAAGCTACCGGTGGTCAGGGCTGCAGAGTGAGGAACCTCCCGACAATACGTGCCGTGTCAAGGTGTACTGAATCTGACCCTTGATCCAACCATCAAGCGAGAGCCTCTTAAGATGTTAGTCGAGGCTCTTCGCTATCAGACCGTTCGCTGAAACGACTAATACGATTATTATTATTATTAGCCGTCACTGTCCTACTGCTGGGTAAAAAAAATACCTGTATAACCCCTAATATGGCTGATACCTATAATAGGCCTCGGTGCATAGAGCCCCGAATTTTGTAGGTAATCATTTTTGAAACACATTGCTTGTTACAAACGAAAATTACACAATGACAACTCTGTATAAAAACTTATGATCTATGTAAATATGGTTCTGCGTATTATCACTGTGTTCTTTTTATTTGGTTGCATGGCCATGTTTCGGGATTATGCACCTATTACCTACCTAACAACATGTGTTGCCACATACTATTCCTAACCTTTTCCTACCTTCTAACACTTTTCTGTCTTCAAATAAACGTATTGTTAGATCAAACTACGAACGGAAATACAGCTGGTGATAAAATTTGCAGCGTCAATATATTTCAGTTTAAAAACAAAGGTGCTCGCGAGTTATGGCCGGAGTCGGGAGGGTGAGCGATGCGGGCTAGCCGGGCTACCACGGTGACGTGTGTGAGAAAATGGTGAAACAATATGTTTATTACGATATGACGGTTACGATATGCTATGAACATGTATGTGAAATTGTATCAAGTCGTTTTAGGTAAGTATTTATATTAAATAGGTACCAATATTCCATTCGAAAATAAAATAGTCCTTGAAAATGGTGCCGCGTATGAAAATACTGGTGAAACAATACTAAGCATGTATGACGGTTACGAATATGAAATCAAGATATTGGCTTTGACATTGAAATGGGACATTGGGGCCTCGGTAGCTCAGCGGTCAGAGCATGGAACCGATTATCCAAAGGTCGTGGGTTCGATTCCACCTTGAGCTTCCTAAGCCTGGTTGATTTTTACTAGGTAGTAACATTTTAACGCCTCTTTCGCTGTCCCAAGTGGGATGAATATATGTCTAAAAAAATATCCATATCAGCGTACCCATCAGGCTTATACACAACTCCAATATTCAGATATAGTTTTTCGATATGTAACCATAAAAAGTGGTTCCCGGGTTCGACGATATCTTCTGTTACTTCGAATTTAATAGCATTGTGAACATAAATGGAAACGCCACCACCTTTGCTTGACTTTCTATAGTTATATATATATGTGTACTCAGGAAGCTGGTATAATTTGGCATCCTCATCAGAATCGTCATGTTTCCATAAATATTAGAAAATGGGTTCTTTTTGGTATAGCTCTTAATATACATTTTATTTTGTCAAATTTTCTATATAGATTTGAGTAAAAGAATCGAAAGGACGATGGCATGAGCAGAATATCTTCGTATTTATGAACTATCTGGTAGCTTAATCTTTCTGTACATATTTTATTTTGTAGTGGGGCAGAGATCAGTTTTTTTTGGTTGACTTTGTTTTTTACGACCGATCCGAGGTATTCCTTTGATATATTTGATAACCAAATCTTTTTCACCACTTTTTAAGCGCTTATTTAATTCAGTTTTTGTTTAGACCTTGGATTCAGAAGCTACTCTTCTATGTTGTCATTTGTTTTGTACTTCTTTTTTTTATAATACTTACTATTCCTTTTTGTAAAGTAAGCTTCAATGTTGTCATGCAGTTAATGCGAGTAGGTGTGTTTTTATTATTAACTTTAATAAATAAAAAAACTTTGTATTGAACAATAATAAAAACAAATTACAAAAAAAAAAGAAAACGATGATAACAGAAACAATATTTGTTTCAAAGGAAGCGGTGCGGTATGGCAATTAAAAGGACAATTTTTAAAGCTTAAAGCAGATATGGTTATTGTCAAATGGACAATGACTAAATCTGCTTAAATCTATAAGAACACGAGAAACTGTAACGTCAAAACAAGCTGTAACAGGATCTGGGCTGGAATCACCTTGGCAAGGTTGTCATTAGGTTTTAATCCCCTAATTGTGTGTCGCCAACGAATTTAGTCTTCCTGTAATCCTGCCTTTGTTGGTCATTGAAGTCACGGATAGGATTTTACGGGAGTAAAAAGCAGGGCTTCCTTTGATGAGATTAAGTCGGTGTCTTTTTGGTTTAACCAACCCGATCGGTGATTTTTGTGTTTGATAGTTCTCTTTTTTTTAAATCTTTTGGTTATTGCTACAAATGGTGTGTTAGTATACGTTTTTACAGTCACTAGCGGCCGCTTGTGCACTTTACACTTGTGTTTAAATTAATGAATCCTCATCACCAGCTCATCAACGCCCCAACTGCTGGGGCACGAGCATTCTCTATGAATAGATTAGGAGAACGGGCCATAAACTACCACGCGGGCCTGGTGTGGATTTGTAGTTCTAGACGACTGCTAATGCAGCCGTGACCGATAGCTTTACGTGCCTTTCAAAGCAAGTAGGAACTCAAGATTATACATTTTTGGTCACACATTCCATGACCGGCATTTGCGAAAGTTGCTAACCCATAAGCCATAAGCTCCACCAGGCGTTTGTGTTGTTGTAAATGAATCTCTAAAAGTATCATGTTAGGGTACATCTATATAATACTTTTAGCGGTGCTATAACACCCTGTCGGGCCAATTGGGTAAAATTTGTCATCGCCGACCGGTCCCGTTAACCACTGGTGCCATTGAGCTCCTATAAAATGTGTGGATTGTGTTTGCGTGTGTGTTTTATTATTATATTAATAATTAGATCGAAAATAGGCACGGTATCGAATGGAAAGAGCAGCCGGGTATGGAACATTCCATACCTTCATTGGCGAAAACGCCTTAGGACGGAGTAAGTTCATATGCGGAGGCGGTAGAAGGCAGGCCCGACTAACCATCGGTGCCTTGACAGGGCACTATGCCACAAAACAAATGCTTCACAGAATGCACCTTTCAACAAATAGTTTGTGTAGGGCATGTGGAGAGGAAACGGAGTCAATGCAGCACCCTACTGTGTGACTGCGACTCTTTGGCTAGGAAAATAATGGGTCTCCTGGGGTCGGCCTATCCGAAACCGGAGGACTTCAGGCTCTTCGCCCTTAAGGACGTTGCCAAACTTATGGCATCTATCTTTACAGAGGAAGAAGAGTGAAAGAATGGGGTTGCACAAAAGATCCCGATGGGTCGAAGTGTTACTGCAAGAGGGAAACCTCGGCAGACCCCACTAAGATAAGATAAGATTATATTAATAAAATAGGTACATAAACCTTCAGTTTAACATTTAGCTAACCGATAACACAAAATAAGGAGACCTACAGAAAGTACGCTTCATACAAACGCGCTCGAGCAACGCACACATAGACAACCTCTCTCAAAGTCTCACGGACATGGAATCTCGCAACAGCTGAGTGCCTAGTGTGAGTTTCATGCGGTATACGATCACGTTAACGAAAACGAGAATTTGTATGGAACATTTTTAACTCTTCTCGTATGTCGCCAGGAGGCGCTGCTTCAATGCCATACGTATTTTTAGTCTTCGTAAACGTAGTCGAATGAATACGGATAGTAAACAGAACTCGCACTAGGCACCCTGCTCTCGGACTGTATCGAGCTGTTCCATGATTCGTGTCCGTGAGGGTCTCTGTGTACGCGGTTTGTTTTAAGCTTACCTTCTGAGGGTCTTCTTATTTTGTGCCTATGAGGAGTTGATTCTCACCATCGCGCTCGGTGGGCGCTGATTGGCGGCCCCTTCCGTCTTGCCAATTGACGCCCAGCACGAACCGTTTGCGTCCCCACGACGCGCCGGAAGTCGACAATTCGCAGAATTGCCAATCACCCTGTCGAGGAGGCTTGCTGTTTTATTTGACAAAAACTAATTAGGTAGGTACATTCTGGTGCGGTTCAATTGATGTTATATTCAAAGTAGAAATAAACAAGCTAATGACTTTCAGTAGGTACATAATTCTTCAATGCCTATCTGGCAATGCGGCTTGAAGTTTTATTTGACAAAAAACTGACTACGGTCACTCTAGGTTCGTTCAATTGATGTTATATTCAATATAGAAATAAACAAGATAATAATTTAGGTACATACATCACATAATATCTTCTAAGCCAATGAAATGAAATGAAAATCTTTTATTCAATTAACGCATATAAATTGCACTTATATCAAGTAATTACATAAAAAACACTAAAATACATATATTAAAAAATAATATAAGTATACACAATAATACTTAATATATATAATTTAATAAACAATTCATATAGATATGTAATGCGATTCTACTGCTAGTTCGAAAGGTTAATTCTGCTAAGAAGACTCCAGCAAGAAATCACTCTGTAGAAGAGGGTTGTTGTTTCATTTGACAAAAAACTGATTAGGGCCACTCTAGGTGGGTTCTTCACTATCTCGACACCACAAGAGACCCGACACAGTGTGTCCAGTTGGTGAAACTTAAACTTATATTATTTCGTCATCTGAACGCACCAAGATTTTAAAATTTATTTTTTTAAAAAACTCAATTTTTTTACAAAAAACAAAAAAGGGTACAGTCAGGTTAATAATCGATGGCGATTTCATGAAAAGCTGCCTCAGTTTTTTTGCTTGAAAAACCTTATTAGCTTCTATTTATGACCAATTTTTAAATAAAACAAATATGTAACAAACAAATAATATAAAATGTTTTTTTTTGTTTATATAATTTTAACGCAAATTTTGTTGCGAAACAAATTACAAAATTATATAATATGTCAGGTATGTCAGAAGGATGTAGGTTCAAATCCTGTTCGTGAAAATTTTCAACATTTGTGTTATTATTTATCAAATAATATAATATATCATGATGATTTATTAATTTGAAGACAAGTATAAAGCCAATGTTACTTTTGTAATGTTTGATGGTAATAAAAAAAAACACCTTGAAAAATAGTAATTTAAAATCATCAGTTCGAATATCACAGACAAAACAAATATTCTTCTATTTTTCAAGGTGTTTCTAACCTATACAAACTTGCAAAGCTTGGTTACTAATGTAGTTGCGCCAAGTCGCGACAAGCTATTATAATGTCATATAAATTGTGTAGGTAATGACGTTATAAGTTGATAGTAACAGTAAAAGATATTTTTTTTCTTTTTAGCGCATTTAAATAAAAAAATAAATAAAGCTTGTTTTTTAAAAATATTTTTTACTTTGAATTTTTTGGTTTTTGTCTTCCTCAAATTTAGTGTCATCTGAAACATGTATAGGAAGATAGTTTTGTATTTCCAGCCGGAAAGCTGGAGGTTTGTTACCGTGACTTTTGTAGTAGGCGCCGAGTTCCCGGCTCCGTGGTCGAAGTTGCGGGAACTTGCTCGCCGGACTGCTCCTGGCTTCGCTTTGTGATGCTTATCTTTCGCAAGTTGTAGCCATCCTCTAAGGTGAGATTTTGGGCGGTCGGAACTGCTGTAAAGTCAAAAGAACAAATAATGAACTTGACTGTAAGTGTAACTTTATAAATTAAAGCCCGGTGAAGCTGAAAATGCCGCAGCGGCAATCAGCAATCTCTCTCAAAAAAAAAAAAATACTTTATAAAGTAACTTACAATATCGCCTTAGTGGACAATTAATATGACAGTTACCGAGATATCTATTTTCTAGGAACAGATTATTTATTTATTTATTTGGAGAACCAACAAGACAAACAAAAATAGAAATTAATAACTATAATTACTAATTATGGGTAGAACATAATATAGTTTATGTTATTAGTATTGTCTTAAGTTGTTCTGTGCGAGCTTTTTATTATTCATACCCACGAAACTAAGATCGATTGTTTGTTTTTTGTCAAAGCGCGTTGATATACTTTATGTAGGTACTCGGCAAATACTTGCGTTGATTTGACATGATTTTTTTTTATCTTGACGTTTTCAATCCTTGCGTGCCTAGTGCTCGCCTAAACTTGAAACAGCAATAACATGGCTCATAATATTGGTATTTGACTGGTGAACCAATACATAATTTTTTTAGCTCCTGTAGAAACGATATATTATATTGGAATAGCGAAACATAACATGATCGAGAATATCTTAAGATGTTTGTAATACTACCTTAACATATTTATATTATTAAATAGACATCTTCACAGTCCAACCGCATGTATTTTCAGTTTCAAGATTTCCGTCTATTTGTAAATAAAAATCGGCACCAGAGACTTTGAGACGTTACTATTACCTACTTATTCAAAGTTTCCGACGCTCCTGAGCTGCCTACTTTTGGCGTATTTTGTAACGTATCAAAGGGACTTGTTCGTTAGTGTGTCTATTTGTATCGGCTTTATTTGCACTGGCAGTATCGCTGAGTGGGGGAGGAAGGGCAAACAGCGAATAAGTTGGAGAGACTGTACCGTTCGAAGCGTACCTCCTACATATGTTCTGGGGCATGATTTTCCCTTAGAGACTTATAAAATAAAAAAAATTTTTTTTTTTTTGCAAATAAATAATACGATTTCAATAATATTATCTAGAAAGTAGATATATTTTTCTACGAACGTCAATTTGAAAATATAAAAACATCTTTTAGAACTATTAATAATATAATTTTTAGTTTCGTAGCTATTTAGTTAACTATAACAAGATCAGGGATGTGATTTCTGAACCGCTGCCAATATAATTCCTACACTATGATATCAACTCCGGTTGCTCCTCGCATTGCGATTTAGGAGTCACTGGTGATATTGTTGACTGAAAGCTATCGAACGGTAGGTGTGAATTTTTTAAACAAGAAATATTATAATTCATAGTGTATTGTTTAATTTTTAATTCCGAGATCAAGGACGAGAATCAAAAACACCTTGTTTTTTTAAGAATACCAACATTTAAAGTTTACTGTTTAATTACATCTATTAATTCTCGAATCAATGCCTATGCTACACTCAAAATCTACTCACCGATACCTGCTTATAGGTAAAACCATATTACCCATTCCAAATCAGCTCGTAGTAACAACGTCTTGATAAACTGATAATCCATCAAACGCAGTCCTGCCGGCAACAGGAGGCGATAGCCGATCTCCATATCTGACCCCATAAGCCTTTCCACACAAGCGGATCTCAAACAAAGGATTGAATTAAATCCGGCGGACATGAAAGGGAATTAATCGAACTGCCTTGAGCGTGAGGCGGGGGCGCATAGGCACAACATAAATAGGTGCAGAAGGGCGGCTCGATACAAACGAGCGATAAAAGCGCACTCGCATAGACGCATTCGCAATGTGGTCGCGGCTATAGGTACTCGGAAGATATTTTGATTTTTTTGAAAGAGATTTTGTTGGCCTCTGGTTGCTTTTACAGCCTATCCGGACTTTTGTGCCCGGCTAGAAACCAAAGGTTCCTAAAGCCTTGATGGTCGAACTTCCTTAGAGGGTTTTTTTCGAGGGTATTATAGCATCACGCAAACTTGTTTTTGCCCCCTATTAGATTCTCTGAGGCGTTTAGAGCTCGGAATCGATGTGCTGTGATTCCAGCCGGCAGAGCGCCATGCGCACTTTGTTACAATTCAGTTGATAACGTTCATATAAAAACTGATGCGGTTTTAACTGCTTAAATACGACATTAAATAAAAAGGAATAGACTACATTATTTGCCTTTTTCAAATGCTTAAACCTTACAAATGATAACATATTTTAGCCCTTGTAACCCAAGCGCTACCGAACGTAGGTAATTATAATCGCTATCAGCCCTTCTGTGCCTACTTATGTTGTGGCGGGGGTGCGCAACTGTCTACAAACAAATACGTTTATGATTGACCTACGCACGAGAGGCGTAAATAATGCGATTGTGAAATGCGCAATCGTCGCTCAGCTTTGCCGGCTGCGTTTGTGGTGCTGTGGAATTTTGCTCTTTGTAAGATATTGTGTGTGTGAAAGTTGACAAAACTTAATTAAAACGCATTGTGAGCTCGTAGGTAGGTTACGGCTTATCGTTTGAGTTATTGATTTTAACGCTGGAACTGAATATTTGAGTTTAAAGTGTATGTATCTACATCCCTATTATATATTATGGTATAAAAGTATCATCATTTTATTATAAACGTGACACGGTGCATGCAGTACCTACTCAGACTTTCTGATATGAAGAGAAGAGTACATGGGGAAATCGACCGTAACCTAACACCCCGATCCGATCCAAACCCTCAGAGAATCTAGTAGGGCAATGAGAATGCGTGATGCCGTTCCCTCTGAAAACCTCCGAAGGCGATTCATTTCACACTGCTTGAGGAACCCTGTAAGCTTCTCGCCGCCCCTAAAAAAGCCCGGTGAAGCTGAAAATGCCGTCTGGCAATCAGCAAACACTCTCGCTAAAAAAAAAATAGAAACCTAGTAGTACATCAACCGGGACCAACTTAGCGAGCCTTCCGACACACGGAGAAGGGCCCCGTCATGACTTACGCTAGCGTAGTTTTCGCGCACTCCGCGCCCTCCTATTTGTATCGCTTACAAACCCTCCAGAACCGTTTCATGCGTGGTGCCACGGGTTGCCCGTGGTACCATCGCAACGTAGATCTCCACCGCGATCTTGATCTTCCCACTATCAAAGACTTTATCAAGGACGTTTCCATACGTTACTTTGATAACGCCCCCACCACCCTAACCCGCTTGTTGTGGCGGCCGCCAACTATAATGTTGGAAGCCTTCCACCAACAAAACGGTTCATGTCTAGGCGTCCTAAGCACGTCCTAGATGACCCCGACGATCCCATAACGGTTGCGAATGCCCCCCCGCCCGATCCTCTAAATGACAGCACACATTTACAGAATACACTAAACATGCACACCAGTTTAGGCCCAAGACACCGTACTCGTAGAACAAGGGTACGAAGAACCGGTTCACACTCGCTCTACACCAGGTACAGACATGTACCTGGTCGGTTCTCTCCTCCTCCACGGCCCGGTCAACCCGAGCCGAGGTCCGTGCCTTTAGAGGCGCCCTCGGGTTGCTCCGCTCCCCGATCCGATCCGAACCCTTCGGAGAATCTAGTAGGGCACGGGGACGCGCACTTGTGCGCGATGCCGTTCCCTCTAGATAACCTCTGAAGGTGATTCGTTTCACACGGCTTGAGGGACCCTTTACGTTCCTCGCCGCCCCCAAAAAGCCCGGTGAAGCTGAAAATGCCGCAGCGGCAATCAGCAATCTCTCTCCAAAAAAAAAAAAAAAAAACACGGAGAAGGTCGAGATATTTTAATTTGGTCGCCCATCCGCTCTTACCTGGCATTGCGAAAGTTGCTTAAAAAATCTCTAGTGTTGTTTGCATATTTTTATATGATTTTCTATTTAAATGACACTTCATTTAGGTTTTAAAACAGGCTTTGACTGAATGCAGGTAAATTAGGAGAATCGGTACTCATGAAACTGTAAAACGTTGACGTAGTGACAATTGAGTGTAACTTGGGTATTACGTAGTGTTAGTACTTACATCAGATTGATACCTATAAACAGTTTCCTTGAAAAATAAATATGAAACGAGGTGGCAAGGTGAAAAGCTTCGTCGCTGACTCGTGAAAGGCAGTACGCGGTAATTTATCGGCGTCCGTTATCTGTGGATGCGGGTGCGCGTGCGCCGAACCCCCCTTCTCCCCCCACTGGGGTGTTTAACATGCGCCACGCGACTAGCGACAACTGTTTTTCTAATGTTTTAGGTTTTTATGATCTATTTTTTAAACTATGGCAATGTCCACATAAAAACTTTTTTAAAATATCTACAATTTAGTTTCTATTGTCATTAGTTTGTAATCACATATTCTCACAGTTGAAACTAGTGTTATGGGGTTGAAACCACGAAGGTGTTGAAACACCGTCGAACTGTCAAAGCTTTGTAGAGATTTAGAAAGTTTATTTTTAAAGATTATGCAAATTAGGATAATATATTTCCGGGATCATTCAACAACCCTCTCGAATTTTCGATTAACAAACTCATTTGAATTCTAAAACGAGAGATATTTAGCATAAACATGGGCACGCTGATATTTGCGTTAAAAATGTTCGCACTTCTCTATGCGCAGGAGTGATTTAGTGCAGAATTATACTAATTGCTTAGTATGTATTTGAGGCTATTGTGCTTGCTCTATATAGCGTTAAATTGATATTTGTTGTCTGAATTGCTGTTTTTTGTCCTTTATCTAAAGATTTATTCGTGGGGCTTACGATGTAAACTTACTAGATCATTTTTATTCGAAACAGTTTTTTTTTCGTTCTATTTATTTTTTATGATTTTTTTTATCTTGAGGCTTAATATTTGCTTTCTATGCTGA
This sequence comes from Eudonia truncicolella, assembly GCA_949315975.1. Classification (NCBI taxonomy): domain Eukaryota; kingdom Metazoa; phylum Arthropoda; class Insecta; order Lepidoptera; family Crambidae; genus Eudonia; species Eudonia truncicolella. Next base: position 14,187,823 of record OX438828.1, read on the forward strand.
AAGTAGTTGCATATTATTAAAATATACCATTGAATTGAATTTTTGAAGCGTAAAGAACCGTGCTCCAAGGACATTCGTTTTGTTTTTGCTAGTTTTCCTGTTTCATATTTTTTACATCTGACGCCCTTACATCTAGACACGCGGCACGGTGACAAACCAAGTTTAAGCTAACAGAACTGGCGAGCAGCACCGTATTACACGAACCATTTCGAGCCACTTTAGACCCTCTCATATCATAACTCAAAAACTATTTCACATAAACATGTCAAATTTGGCTCATACATATATTGAGACTTGCGAGATACATAAGTGTACCAAATTTCATAAACACGCCTCAAACGGTTATTTAAATATTAACGTCCAAAAATCGTAATTTTTATCACTGATCTATTTGATAGATCAAAACTCTAACCCAGTTCCAGATGACTTAGAAACTTCAAATTTGGCATCCAGATAGGTAGTTGGGCGAATACAAAGGAATAAATCAGAAACTAGTAAATTATTATCAATTTATTATATTTTTCAATTAATTGATTCTATTAGGAACACTTACTTATAGATAGATGCCTGTAATGTAAGAATTAACAATCAAAATTGATGACAGCCAGTCTTTATGTGAATTTTTAAGGTCTTCACTTGAATATATAACGACTGGAATACCACCCTTAATTTTTTTAAAAATCCAAACATATCAGTTTTAATACTTCTATTACTACTTATAACTAAGACTATAGACGACTTTCGTATTTATTACATGATTATTAACTGGGATTTAGTATTAATTATTATTTTAATAATTAGCGCACATCGATACTGTAAGATCATTACCTATCAATAATTAAATAATACCACGGAACACGGCGCACGGTGCGGCGGCGGCCGTGGAGCAGCGGGGTGGGGAGCGGTGCGATAATTTTATTATGAACTAGTTGTCGTCTCAAGTTCTTCGGACACATCACCCGTAACGAAGACTCCATGGAACGGCTGGTGGTGCAAGGGAAAGTTAAGGGCAAGAGACCTTGCGGGCGCTATCCGACACGGTGGACAGACCTATTAAATCTGTGACGAACTCAAACATTAACGTTTGCTCTCACTCTGCCAAGCATCGGGACATATGGCGACGCATCACGAGGGAAGCGGTGAACGTGGAAGTGACCAAGACGTGACCACGACTACTCTGTCAAGAGTGCACGACTTGGAAAAGTTGTCCCCCGCGACTTCGTTCGCGAAGAATACACAGGTTACTACAAGAACCTGTTGCCGGGATAAAAAAGTATCCTATGTCCTAGTCCGGGTTATGGTCTGTCTATGTGCAAAGTTTGCATAATAATCCGTTCAGCCATTTTTACGTGATGCGCGGTCAAATAAACAGACAAACAGATAAACAGACAAAAATTCTAAAAACTGTTGGATCGTGTTCTATTATCGATTCTAAGTATCCCCAGCCAACTTTTTTTCGAATATCTTCCATGTACAGAGTTTCGATCATCTTTAGCTTTATTATATGTATAGATAAGTACCTACTAATAATTTCTGTACAAAAAGTAATGATATCCCATCAAAAACATAAATGTGAAATGAGAGCCAAGTTTAATGCATAGGTATGCCATGGAAATTTGGCTGGCTGGTAGAAACTAGCTATCGAACATAGGGCTCTTCTACGACTTTTTAGTAGGTACCTACTTAATAATAATTCGTATATGAGAACTAGCCAAGTCAGACCTTAGGCTTCAATAATATATTATCTTAACTTGGCACCCATTTAGATCTCACTTCTTTTGTCGTTGAAGTCAACAACCAAGGCATATATCATAATATTAAAATTGGCTCTCATTTCACATTTATGTTTTTGATGGGATTATTTATACAGTTCGTAACAATCATTTAATACACAAACTTTATAACATAAACTAAGTAGTGCATCGTCACTTAAATTACCAGTCGAGACTGGCATAACATACTGCGATCGAAATTGAGTTTCGGATTAGTAAATTGTTTGGCTTTTGTATTATTATATTATTGACGGGAAAGAGCATTATAAAAGTAATTATGGTCTCAGTGGTGTGCCCATTTCACGCGCACCCTAAAAACAATAGGTTATATTAGAAGGGGAGTTACTGGGGATTGGATACGTGGTATGAAGATGTTGCGTGATTTGGTGGTATCACAACGTGGGAACGCACCTTGATTGGTGGTTTTTAATTAATTGATGCCTCTACTCGTAATGTGTGAGTTCATTGAGCGTGGGAATGTTGGGGTTTAAGTTACTAATAATATTTTAATGATTATAGCGACGGTTTAGTTAGCTAATTTGTTGGTAGCCAATGATATTATTAGTAAAAAAGATACGGTACTGGCGGTGCCTAGAAAAAGCTTCGAACAAAAGAAGGCAGCCGTATCCTTTTGGCCTACTTTAGTACCTACCCAAATAAAGAAGAGGAGTTTAGACACTGACAGACACTTTTGAATTGGTCAGATTTTTAACAGACTTGTTAGGACCACATATTTTAGTCACGATTGCAAACTGTTACAGAGTAAATAACTCTTTGATAAATATTGCCTTTTATATTTTTCTTCTAACTGTCAAGTTTCTTTTATTTTTAATGTGTATATATAATATCATTGTGTGTAACATATTTCCGCTCGCCTTCTATATACCTATACAATTTGTGGGAATGATTTCGTAGAAATGTCATCGTAACAGTGTGATAGGATAACAGTGTGACATGTCTTCTAATTAGTATTTACTGCATTCTATTTATGATTTGTAAAAAAATATACGGAATCGGAAGCGCGCAAGCGCGCGCCATTTTTTAAATCGATATTATTATCGATGTTCGAGTTCTTATGAACAAGACATATTATTATTTTAAGTGACATATTGTGTCATCATTTTGATGTGTCAAATGTCTTCTAATGAGTATTTACTACATTCTCTATAATTATTGTAAAAAAATATACTTCATTGTTTTCAGAATATAATGTTGAAATTGCTTATTACTAAGGTGAGATGTCAAATGTTACACATCATGTGCGACTACTGTAAGGCTCGTTCGTTTTTATTGGTAATTTTTTAAAAATGAAACCTTGTTAGATCGATTTATAGCTTCCGAAACCCTCTGCATACTAAATTTCATGAAAATCGTTGGAGCCGTTTCCGAGTTTCAGATTATATATACATATATACAAGAATTGCTCGTTTAAAGGTATTAGATAGATTATGCACTTATTTATATTACTATTACTGCAAAAAATATAGCTATATCGGTCAGGGCAAAATGTACATTTTTTAATTCTAAAGGACACAACCACCCAAATAATGGGATAACACGATATCTTCTTCAGTTCGCGTCCCAATAAATTCGAAACTCGTCAATTGTGGTGATGATTGGCGGTTCAGTGGATCACCAAAAGCTATGATCGTTTAATCGCTCTCTCCACAATACCCGGAAATCCGATATTTCACAGACGCGCAGATGAAGCCCGACGGACCATTAAATTTTATTTTCAACCCGCGACTGGTGGAGGGTGGCGCAACGGGGCATTGGACATAAATAATTCGCAAAAAAACATATTGCGCGTTTTGTTGTTGGGGCTCATTATGCGCAATTAGCTGCGATTGTGACAGTCGGCATGCGATGTGATGTGAACGGATTTAGATTTGAACGTTTGGGTGAGGAAGACGCGTGCCTCTGATTTTTTCGATGTGTACTATTTTAGGTCTTATAGCTAAGGAGTTATGAAAATGGTAGACTATACACTTTAAGTAGACTAAAATCTTTTACTGCTCTAAACGAAAGGGTTACTAACTAACTAACTTAGTGTACTTTAGCTAATTAGATTTTATAAGAATAACTTTAATAGAATATAGTTGGGTATGCCATAACACGGAAGTACCTACTTACTGACTCAAATAATAATTATTTTAACGTTAGTGATGATGATGGGTAAAAGTTGTTTCATTTCAATGTGTAGTGTTCGCATAAACTTTAGAAAACAATAAGTTTTTATTTTTACTAACTATACCTTATCGTGTATTAATCTTTACCAATGAACACATTTCTGTAAGGAAAATATTTTGGTTTTTTCTTTCTATTCATAAATAAATGTTACAGACTGTAGTGCCCTAGTATAATGTCCCCTAATTTGTAAGTAACGCATTCCTGTAAGCTGTATTGAACTAACTCTCATTTAATTTGTAACACTTTTATGACATTGAATGCTTTTAACACTATGTATACTTAATACTGCACACTATTTGTTTTAATTAACCCAAATAACGTTGACTACTGGAAGTTATTGGTAAATCCGACGCTTAAAAATCGTTTAATGCGTTTGTTCTTTTCGACCCTCTGTTGGGGCAGCGCATTAGTAAAATTAGAGCGGTGGGAAAAGGGTTGAGCGCATAAAGTGTAATGTTTATTGTTATTAGAAAAATATTTGTACTTCCGAGATGTACGGTTATGGTTATAGCACGTATCATATTTATGGTGGATGCCACCGTTATGTTAAAAGAAGTTGGCGGAATATATTGTTATTAAGAGCAATTAAAAATTTGAACTATATTTGTGAATGGCATTGAAAGAATGATTTTCTGTTTTAGCCTAAGTATAGCTAATTACTTTTTTATTATTATCATTGATATAATGTAAACTATTTAGCTAGAGACGAAAAACTTCAATAGGTGTTTTAAACATTTATGACATTTACATGAATAACGGCTCTTAATCATTCCCAAAAGAATTGTAATCAATTAAATACGGTCAATTCACTTTTCCCAAATCCCATTATTAAGGGATTTATAGAATTTTGCTTAAAAATTAGAGAAGTATTCTTCCTATTCAATCGATCAATCTCCCCCGTGGTCTGGTCAGTCAATATCCGGTAAACGTAAATACATATTGTGAGAGCATTGATGTCCGTTTATCCTATTCAGCATCATTGTGAACGGTGTTGTGGACGCGTGCCATACACTTTAACAACACCCAGATCGTTCAAGCGATTTTGAAGTTTATCTTCAGGGGTCTAAAGTACCCCGTGTTATACTGGTTGTGTAGCTAATTCACGCCGGTGGGATTATTTGTCTGCAATAAACGAAGTGGTCAATTTTAATGCGATTTTAACGAATGGCGGTGTATATACACAAAGCTTATTATCATAGTGAGTTTCGTATTTTTGATTCACTGCTTGTAAATCGTTACTAATGTGATAATGAAAGCTAAATTGGCAACCTTATGGCTCTGCAATGTTTGTAACGTCCCTTTGTGTTTTCATAAATACTTCCAGTACACACATGATGACCGAGTGTCAAATGAAACACACACTAGGCACAGTGTGAGTTTCATTTGACACTCGATAACGTTAACGAAAACGAGAATTTGTATCGCAAAAAAAATGGTGTATGTCGCCAGTAGGAGGAGCTGCTTCAATGCCATACAAATTTTCGTACTAGGCGCCCTGATAATAGTAAGCTGCAGGTAATATACCTATACGTTACGTTAAATTTAGAAAGGTACAACAAGGGCCTTGCAAAATGGCAGTCTCTTGAAAACTGGTGGTTTTATCGGTCATACGGCTTGAGGAACCAGTATTTTCCCCCGTCCATTGCTGTTGCTGCAATGCTATAAAAGCAAATAAAAGTTTAAACGTAGTAGTTACCTATCCTTAAATTACCGTTTTTGGTAAGTGAAGTGTTAACGGAATTGTGTAAAAATATATTTAAGTACAGTATTATTTTTTATTATTAGTTATTTTTTTTCATAAAACAACTATTTCACTTTTAACTTTAATTAGATACACAGGTATGTTACAGGTTAACATACGTGGAGGTTTATATTATAACTTATAGTAGTTTATAAAGTGATCATATTGTTAAATAAGCTGTTGAACTCCCTAAAATAATAAATAATCTATACTAATATTATAAAGAGGAAAGCTTTCTATTTTTGTATTTTTGTTTATAACGAATAAACTCAAAAACTACTGGACCGAATTATATACAATAATGTTGTAAGCATAAATTCAATGACTTTAATGCAGATAATAATCCAAAATTGAAACTCATTGAGAATGAGGAGTAGTCAACAAGTCATGGTGGCAGCACTGTTTCGCCAGGGGCGATTGGTCCCGGTGATAAAGTGCATGGCTGACAGAGCGATTACTGCGAAACTCTTTCAATCCTCTTTTGATGTGCCTCCAAACGACATCGAATACCAATCACCAGTTTTTAATACTTACTGATTCAATATTGTTATTTTTGCTATTGTTGTTTGACACGTTTTCATGACGATAAAGTTGCTATGCCTTCTCATCATTAGTAACATATTTCAAAATATGGACGGGCGGATCTTGGGAATTGGTGGGTGTTAATGACTGCCATATAACAGCCGTGATCAACGGTTCAATGAGCTTGCTGCGATACGGATTAGCTAAAAAAATATTATTTTGGTCACCCATCTGAGGACACGCAGAAGTTGCCTAAAATACACGACCGCATCACAAACGTGCTAATACATAATATTAATACAGAAAATAAAATAACAAATTAAAATAAATTAATATGTGTAAAGAAAAGTCCTGCCTGGCTGACTCAGCAACCCTCAGCCTAAACCATTATTTATAGATTTAGAAAGCTTTAGAGCTTCCCTTTGTCATCTATGTAGACAAGGATATTTCGAAATTAGCATGGAATAACATGATACAGCTCACTAATAAAACCAACTCATATACTTGCTCTTTTAATCAACGTAATGTGGAAAGAAACAAATGCATTACAGTAGGTAATGGAATCGTGTTGCGTCTGTGGCCACGCGCCTTATCAGTGGCACGCGTCACGCATTAATGTTACCTGCGCTGCGCCAGCGCCACGTGGACGCAGCCGGGCGTGCGCGCGTGCACCTGGGCTGTGGCTCGGGATGATAGCAAAAGCAATTCGATGTTTTACGTAATTAATACCAATTGGGGTAGAAATAGGTAATAATTAATAATATTAATAATTCCACCTTCGGCCTTATCATCACTTAACATCAGGTGAGATGAAGGCCAAGTGCTTACCCATACTACATAAAAAAAAAAATCTTCGGCCTAGCAGCATTGTTTTACATTGGTGACCTACCTTCGGACTACCTTGTAAGGTAGCGAAGTCCCTATGACTTCTTCTAAATAGAAAGGTTACCGTTTGTTCACTTTATGGAGGATTTTCGTCATAAAATGACTAAAGCATATGTCCTATACCTATCTATATATATATATATATATATATATATATATATATATATATATATATATATATATATAAATCAATTGCTGTTCGTTTGTCTCGCTAATACTCGAGAACGGCTGGACCGACTTGGTTTATTTTGATTTTGAAATATTTGTGGAAGTTCAGAGAAGGTTTAGCGGTGAGAAACATAAATAATAAGTAACGGAAAATACTAAAAACGACAATTTAATTTTCCAATACAAAATTATTTCTTTGTTTTGTTGTCATGGAAACTGTCAAAGCGGTACGAAGTCCGCCCCGGGTCAACTAGTTTTTAATAAACTTCACCATCATTAATTTAATTTCAATTCATATTTTTATTGAGTATCACATGGTGTTAAGTATTACCACAGAAGTAATAATAGTACTTCGATACTACTCGATTATTATCTATTGCTCGGTTATGACGTTTAAGTTGAAAACAAACAGTTTTGCATTTATAAGATTGATTACTGATTACTAAATCTAATCCAATACGTGTGTATTTTAATCTACCTGGTGTCCTTAGGTTGACAACACCTGGCCGCCCCTGCTGGGATGTTGGTGCGACGCTCTTGCAAACACATTGCAGGCTACAATGTTTTCTAAAGTTTACGCGAACACTACAAATTAAAATGGCACACTTTATAGTTTACGCTTTTCGATGAAGGCAAAAGGTGACTAAAGTCTTCTAGAAAATAATTTAAAAAAAATGGAAAAAAATATTTTTTTTTCGTTTAAACTACAAAAATTTGCTCTTTTGAATGCCACCAGTTCGTAAGTCTACACAATGCGGGATACTTTGTACCGAGAAGAAGAGGCAAGAAACTCGCCAATGGCGTTTCTTTTCTCCTTTCTTTTACACTGTCACATATTCCATTTCCATCACAAAACAAAAATACAAAAATAAATTAAGTTAAACAATAACAATAACATGGAAACAATAACGTAGTCAGTACTGTTAAAATTTAAATAAGATATAAGTAATAATAAAATTAAAAATTCGAAGATTAAAAGACCCGCTTCCGCAGGCAACACTCGCAAAGACTTAAAGTAATAAGTTATTCTGTGACTTAAGTGTGAACGGGTTTAAGTTAAACATGTTTCTCCATTACCTGGTGGTTCCAGCCAAAGATTTTACTTGACATAAGGATACGAGCGCACGTGGCCTGGTGTATGTCACGCACCATTCGCGCGCATCTCCTGTAGAAGCCTAAGTAACATATCTTGTAAATTGTACGGTAAGTACATTAAAGTTTCATGTTCATAGAGAGGTAAAAAGAATATACTCTGTTACAAGGATAAAGCAGCGGTGTAGCGCGCACGGGCCATTTTTATTTGTACGCAGTAAAGTGCCCGAACTTTCATTGTGAATCTTACGTTCTAAGACTTATTGATGGCTGCCATGCCTGCGCAATCCAACCAAAACGTTTTCGTTAAGATTAAATGTAATATTGACTATTACTATTATTGACAATGTTTGTATGTCTCCCTGTGACCACGGACCCTGCAAAGGGTTCGAAACGTCAGGATAAACATTAATTAAAACTAATGTGTAAAATAAACGCGAGTAGATCCGTAAAAGTTGTTTCATTTCAATGTTTGTTTGTAAATCTATTAGTAAATCTATTAAGAAAAATAGCTTAATGTAAGATAAAAAAAAATTAAGTATTAAAAAAGAAATCTTTCTGATAAGAGGCACATATTACTACATTAATTAAGAAGTTCTGTTTCAGCTTTACTTTGATGATATCAATATTCTGGATCAATAACTGGTCCACTGTTATTTTTTTACATTTTTGCATTTCGTACGTTATTAATATAACTAAGATTATTTAGGAAATTGTGATGGCCTAATGTTTATTTATTTGTTATGATGGTAGAAAGCGTATTGCTTTACGTCGAGATGGCCGTTCGTCATTCTGAAACACCTTTGTTAATACTCGTATAGTCGACATTTACTTACAGGAACAAGGTAACGTTCAGAACGTAGTTTGTTTGATTAAAAAAATAAAGCTAAATATAATTGACAGCCCGACTTTTCACATTCAGACTAAACAACAATTCGCCTACTTGACGTTCGGTTGACGCACAAAACTGTCATTCAAGCTCACAGATCCCACAAAGGAGTTAATGGGAGACGAGGTCGGTGTCGCATGCGCCCGCGCACATCACATATCGACGCGTTTACGTAAATATAGACCGCCTTTTATTATCTGCGAGCCGATTGTGGTCGCGGTCACCCCTCCCATTCACCAAGGATGATTGATCTACGGCAGATTGACAGAGATTTTTTTTATCAAACCACCCTCGGCACCAGCCAGCAACCAATATTAAAGGCAATTGTTGTTTAATTTTTACATTGGTAGGGGGATGCGTTTCGAGTGTTGTAATAATGTTTTGATAATAGTAGTATCCGTTCAGCTCATATTTCTTATTCTGAGTGCGTGGGACCGATTGCGTGGCCCCGTTTGCATTTTAAATGTTTGGAAACGGTTAGTTTGGGAACACCTTGATAGTGTTTTGTCTTGAATTATTTATTTGTTAGTAGTACCTATATGTTTAGATTAATGCCGAAATAAAAGGGATTAACCCTTTGTTAACCCTTTAACGAACTTATTTTTGTTACTTTAAAGGGTTTAATTATAATAGTGGTAGGTTACAACTGCTGTTAGCTACGAAAATTTTTGAACATCTAACAGGTTGTAGGTTGTTTTTATTGTTACAAAGACAGGTTCACAGATTTTCTAATATCTGTTTTTCTATTTTTTAATATCGGTTTTTTCATATGATCTTTTATGATGTAAGAATAATAGTAATGACTTTTGCCTTATTTTTCTGATAAATAATGATAAATAATAATAATGATAAATAGTTAAGCGGAAATAAAGCAACAGCAATTAGATTACCTCAGTGTCTCATTGTTCTATCCTTAATCCTACTAATATTATAAACGCGAAAGTTTGTAAGTATGGATGGATGTTTGTTACCCTTTCACGTAAAAACTACTGAATGGATTTTAATTAAACTTTCCTCATATACAGACCATAACCCAGACCAGCATATAGGATACTTTTTTATTTACTCTAGTCTTCGTGAAAGAAGTCGCGAGCAACAACTAGTACTTTATGAATGAACGAACCGAAATTGCAATTTTTTTTAAATCTCATCGAATCTGTCATCTATCGACAGTTCTGACAAAGGCGGACAGCTCACAGCTTTTTTATTCATATTACTTTTTACATTCGGACAATAAGTCCGATACTTTAGCACAATGTGCCCACTGATCCTCATTGATCGCCAATTACCGGACATTAAGTACCTCAAACGCTTTTCATGTCGGCTATTTGTAATAACAAATCATAAGTGAAAAAAAAACCAACAAAAGCCCCTCTAAGGTCCACATTGTATTAATGCCGGAGTTTTTTTTCTGTGGTCCTCGTCCGCCGTTCCGTTCTTCGCATTTCGGACCAACAATGGCTTATGGGAGCTTAGCTTAATTCTTGTACAGTAGCGATCGAATTCGCGATAGCGGTAGGTCAAAAGGCGGGGTCTGAATTAAAAGTTGGGGTACTTTGAATATTGCAAATTTTTTTGTGATTGTTGAACTTTTAACTAATTTATAATAGTTTAAATTTTAACAATTTCGTAAATATTTATTAAAATTAATATTTTTTCTATGCAAACAAGCATGCAGTCCTTCTGATGACCACCTAAGCCTAACGTTTGTAACACCATATTGTTATGGTTTAAATGGCGCGTCGGACGTTGTCGTCTGGCTAGTTGGCTACCACAGAACAGTGCAGTTCTATCGAAAAGAGTTCGGACAGCAACTAGCTTCAATTCTGATGTTGATAAAAAATACCTATTATTCTTTTATTATCTTATCTTATCTTAGTGGGGCCTGCTGAGGTTTCCTTCTCCCAGTAACACTTCGACCCACCGGGATCTTTTGTGCAACCCCATCCTTTCACTCTTCCTCTTCTCTCCTCTGTAAAGATAGATGCCATAAGTTTGGCAACGTCCTTAAGAGCGAAGAGCCTGAAGTCCTCCGGTTTTGGATAGGCCGACCCCAGGAGTCCCATTCTTTTCCTAGCCAGAGAGTCGCAGTCACACAGTAGGTGCTGCATTGACTCCGTTTCCTCTCCACACGCCCTACACAAACTATTTGTTGAAAGGTGCATTCTGTGAAGCATTTGTTTTGTGGCATAGTGCCCTGTCAAGGCACCGATGGTTAGTCGGGCCTGCCTTCTATCGCCTCCGCATATGAACTTACTCCGTCCTAAGGCGTTTTCGCCAATGAAGGATTTGGAATGTTCCATACCCGGCTGCTCTTTCCATTCGATGCCGTGCCTATTTTCGATGTAGTCTTTTAAGGCTTTGTGCAAGTGCCACGAACGGCTCAGGAACAATAACCTGGGTCTCTGAGCCCTCTCTGGCAAGTGCATCCGCCTTCTCGTTGCCGTGGATTACCTATTATTACATATATACGAGTATACACAAGTTCACCAATGTTTAACAATGGACAATTAAAGAAAATTATTCTAAAATAGGTATAGCTGTACAGATATAGGTACTGAAGTAGTACTACAAAGAGACTTGTCACTTGCTGCGTTCTTTTAAATGTGTTCTGTATGAGCACTTTTGCACTCGTTGTCTATGGCGCTATACGTGCGCTTTAAGCGGGGGCATAGACATAGGTGCACGTTGGGTGCGCACGCGCACGCGCCGCTGCACCCATAGACGCGCCGCGCCGTCACGCGCGTTAGCCGCACGGGCACGCATTATTGCCTTTTTGTAGTGCACCTTCAGAGCATTGTTACCTTTGTTACGTCTTTTATGCCCTTTTTTAGTAACACAACGATGTATGTTTTCACGCGTTAATACTGTTACCCTGATTCTTTTTTTGGCTAACACTACAGCTAAATCAAATATTGTGTACAAAAAAAAACTTATACCAAAAAAAAATTTGTTCGCGCTACGATTGCAATTGTCAGCGTATTTGAGGAATCTCTTTTGTGGATTGTTCCGTTTTTATATATTTTAATAATAGCGGGACGTTATTGCCTAGCTCTATGTCTATATGATCATAATTTAGCTTTTATTTTAGAAGTCGGATGTCGGAATTGCTTTTGGTTAGGTGTTAAGGACTCTTTAATGCTCTGTTTCAGTTCTTGAAGTTGCTGCGAAAGGTCATGGTTTACTTTAAGGGGAGTATGGGCTTGAATGGCTTTTAGTTTAAGGGACTGGTACAGCACAGCAATTTGTGATGTTCCGTTGTTGACTTTTCGGCACAAATTCTGTACCTATCCTTAACTTCTGATCCGAATTCAGTTTCCCTTCAGTAGAAATAGCGCATACCTCATTTAAGCACTGTTCGATGGAGACCATCCAGTTTTAAAGCTCCGGGGTGGACACAACTTCAGGAGGTTCCTCTTTCTGCTGGCTGGGCGGGGGCACGGGTGAGGGCGGCGGGCTGCGGCGCGTTAGCGGGCTCCGGTTAAAGGGGCTGCCTTCTATTTTCAATATTTATTTAGGTATAATTATTAAACATACTTAAAACTGTATCTTATTAAACACGAACACTTGACACAGAAAAGTCGCTTCCGCCTATGTAGAGCTAGGTCACGAGTTTTGCAAGCAATTGTTTATTTTAATACATTAGTTAGTTGACATGTCCGACCACGATGGCGATCATATAGAGATGAATACAGATTGACACATTCATCGCATCGTAGCCTAGTATCGGATTATCGTAGTATATAAAACTTTCATAAAACTAAGTATATAGCTATACTGCACTGTATCGTAATTCTGACATTTTGGCTTCTGAAAAGATAATGATTTGCTCATAGGCAACTAGCTTAATCTTCACAATTTAATCAATTCAACGAAAGCAGGATCATGTCATTGGCTGAGAACGTCCGCAAGTGGTCTGAATGAAGTAATCTGTTTTAATTCGAGTAGATCTGTCTGAAGCAGCGTGGGTCACGGGCTCTCGAGACGGCCCTTGAGCTGGTCAGTTCTGAGTCAACGGAGCCGCGCTGTCTGCAAGGCATGCGGGCTTCTAGGTCGCAGCTAGGGCCACCAACTGACTGGTTAGTGTAGGACATAATTAGAGCTTGTTGATAAGACGAAAAAGAACATTGATTAGCCTACACACACCTAAAAACGACAGACACATGCAAATTTTATTTAAAATAAGTAGTGCATTTAAGTTAAGGAATGCGAGGCGAGCAAGGAGCCTGTCTCAGCATAAGAATATGCTCCTACATCATCTGCAGTTGAGATTCCGTAAAAGTGCTGTTATTCTGGCAGGGTATTTGGCAATTAGCGAAAGTAGACTGCAACATAATATGAAGTTTAGTTTTGAGTTTTTTTTTTGGAAAAATCATCCGCTGCTATTCTTTCAGTTAATACATTCGTCACGTTTCCGTTCGGTAAGTTTTATGTGAACATCAATAGCTTATTTTTAAAAATACGATTCAATTTATAAGAAAAAATAAAAACGCATGTAAGTAGTCGATTTTCTAATAAAAAATATTATTTTTATCTCCAACCAAAACACATCGTGATCCATTACATCTTAATTGATTAAAATTGATAGTATCTCATTTATGTTAATAAAATAAAAGAGAAATGAACCGGGCTTAACTTTAGACCTCATTTTGTAGGAGTGTATTTTAAAACTTGGTTGGAAATGTGTCCTGTTTTGTAACAACCTTTGGACACCCTACAGTGACGCCTTACGTGTCATCGTAGACGTAATAGCAGAGATGCAGGTCAGAGAAGGTCGGAGATGGCTATGTAATTGGGGCTATTTGGCTTTCTTGAGACAGGCGTGACTGTCATTTTTATAGCAAGCAATTAAACAATTAAATTACAGAACATGCCTTGTCTATACATAAAGGAATCGTTGATGGTAGTTGTTATAGTTGTTACCACGAACATAGAGAGAGAGAGAGAGAGAGAGAGAGAGAGAGAGAGAGAGAGAGAGAGAGAGAGAGAGAGAGATAGAGAGAGAGAGAGAAACATTTATTGACCACACACACTAATATACATAAAAATAAAACAAACAACAAAAATAGGTCAATCAGGACCCCGCCTCAGCTTATGTTGTTGCGAACGAAGCGTGTCGCAACAACGCTGGTATTCTGGCGGAGCCTGCCGCCACCGGCGCGCGGTGCAGAACATAATAATAATAAACATACAAACATTTACTTAATTAAGCCATATACAGACACAATTACAAAAACTCCTAACATAAATAAATAAATAACACATAAATCATTATTTAATAAAATATGTTTTATTTGAGGGTAGCTGTATATTCTTCTCACCTGGATTATTAAAAAGGTCGCCTTAACATAATAATATCTTTTAACATAACTTTAAGGTTCCCAAACTTAGCTCGATGAACATTCGATTGCCATCAATTGTAAAACCAATACCTACAACACTGCTTACCCAACTTCCTCCTACGCGCTATGAAATGTTATACAGTTACCCAAATTACCCAATTAACTGTTAAACGCATGATAGAGCGTGTGGCCCATCCCATTGTGGTAACCGCACCATCTCGCGTTACCGGCCCGCCAAATATTGTGATAATCCGACGTCGGGCCATTGTCAGTCGGTGACTCGCTAAAAAAATCATAAAACGAACATCCCTCGGGACCACTCTGGAGAGCGCACTTCCCTCCCTCCTTCCCATAATCTATTCCAATTAACTGACAGCCCCATATTGTGATATTAACACAATACAATCAACGTCCCCCCTTGCGAGCTCTTTCAAGCTAATTTAGTTGCTGATTTTTGAACGGTAAGAGCCATTTTGGTATGTGCGTGAGAAGATTAAATTTGGTGTTATGCATTTTGATGAGTAGGAAGCGTGTATTACAGTTTTGATTATTAAACTTTTAAGTCAAGTCTTATAGTCTTGTATGGTGAATTAGAAAATTGCTATCGTATTGGCCCCAGTGTTTGACATAGTACGAAAACTGGCATCGTTTTCGTGGCCAAAAAGGAAGCAGAGGGCTTGGTATGAGTTATTTTTGACATTCGATCACGTTAACCAAAAACGAGGATTTGTATTGCAAAGTTTTAAGTCTTCTCGTATGTCGCCAGGAGGCGCTGCTTTAATTAATGCCATACAAATTTTCGTTTTCGTAAGCGTGATCGAATGAATACGAAAAGTAAATAAATATACGCACTCAATAGGTCTGTATTCAATTGTTGTTCAAAAATCAGTTGCTGACCCATATTTTTAATAATTAAACGAAAAAGTGTCTAACACACTGGTGCCACGCCACTATCCGAAGAATTCTTTTTAAAAGGTATGCATTGTATGCCTAATACAGAAAAAGTGACAAAAAAACATGCAAACCTACTTATAGCAATACTAGTTGTTGCCCGCGACTTCGTTAGCGAAGACAAAAGTAAAAAAAAAAGTATCCTATATGCTGGTCTGGGTCATGGTCTGTATATGAGGAAAGTTTCATTAAAATCCATTCAGTAGTTTTTTACGTGAAAGAGTAACAAACATCCATCCATACTTACGTACAAACTTTCGCGTTTATAATATTAGTAGGATAAGGATACTTATAGCAACGCACCAATGTCTTTGGCGATAAAAAGTGTTGAAAATTAATGATTTAATCAAACAAATTAATCTTGTCATTAACAAAACCTTAAATTCAAACGCAACTTTCCTTTAATCCAGAACAGCACAGAGTATCGGCTGTTTCTCAGCCGTTATCTTTAGGGACGGCCTCTTTCCGTGCTAATCGGCAGATAACTCCGACCCTCGCACCCTCGCTTAGCTATTACTGTGATCTAATCTACATTGTCTTTGCCCTATCCCGCTATTGGGATTAAAGGGCTAATCAGTGATACTGATACGTCAAGCTCGTCTTGTTTTGACCGGTGGTTTATATTGTTGTACGAGCATTATATTTCCTGTCATCATCATCATCATCATCATCAGCTCATTTTATGTTCTCACTGCTGGGGCACGAGCCTTCCCTATAGATGGATAGGGAGAACGGGCCATAAACCACCACGCGGGCCCAGTGCGGGTTGGTGGTTATTAACGACTGCTAATGCAGCCGGGACCAACGGCTTTACGTGCCTTCCGAAGCACGGAGAAGCTCAAGATGATAAATTTTAGGTCACCCATCCGATAACCGGCCTTTGCGAAAGTTGCTTAACCTCAGCACTCGCAGACCGGGCGCGTTAACCACTGCGCCATCGAGCTCCTCCTCATCGAGATATTTCCTGTGCTATCTGACATATCATATGCTCGAAAGGGTTGACTCCACAGAGCCCAAAGCCCAGGCTATATTTTTATAATTCAATTTAGTTAATTAGATCTACAGCTATAGAATACGCCTCAGAGTGCCCTACCTAGTAACAATCCTAACATTTTTTGTGGTAGGCGAAAACGCATCTGCAGTTCCCCATTAGTGAAACACCACCAAGTACTTCGTTTAAGTACGACAGTCGCATCGGAGAACCACAAAGTCGTTCTGTTGTAATGACACCCAGACAGCTGAAAGTACGACCCAGTACCTTATTTTCCACCACAATTTTTTACAGTACTAAAAGCACAGTACGGGTAAATAGTTCGTTAAATAACAAAATAAAAATATCATGGTTACTAGTAATTAGACTGTATAGTGTCCCCCAGCTGGACCTCCATCGTTGAAAGCAAGTCCACTCTAATGTACCTAAGTTCTATTTAGACTTCGACTTAGAAGCTTGATTGTGGGCTGCTTTTGGCAAGTCAATTTTGGGATCCCTATGAGCGCGGTTACTATAGAATTTATTTGTGTCTTGGTACAAAGGTAATATATTTTAGTATTTCTTTATTTCCATTATAAAAATCGTAATTGACTTCAGTCAAATACTACTGTTTCCCACACCAACCACAATCGCGTCACAGCATATCGATAACATCGCCAATTCGATAATTATCCGCATCGATATTGTTAATAAGTAACATTCTCAGGAGACCCCGGGCGGCGTAGGGCGGCGTATCTCGTGTGAGATCTATCGTATCGACAACACTGATAGAAACGTATTCGATATGTTATACTCCTCTCTGTTGCAAGTAAGCTCTTGGAGAGAGAGGCAAAGATTGCGTTCGTTTTTAATCTTAGAAATTGCAATTGTTTACGCATGTTCGGTTTTCATTGTGCTCTTTTGTTTTTTTTGTTTCTTTTTAAAATGTAGTGCGTATAAATAGTTCGGTGTGTTTCACCTCAATACGCCAAACATATGTTTATAAACTTATCAAGATGTAAGTGTATTACAAAGTTTTGTGAGAATTCGTCTAGTTAAAAGTTTAAATATATAAATATAAATATTATTTAAATTCCAAGTTGTTCTAAAAAACAAAATTTGCCCAAATTATCGAAATTTGTACGATTTTCGAAAATTATTAAAATAACCCGGAATTTCTAGGGCTGATACAGTAGACAATGTTAATTATGGAAATAATTTATTTGTATTACAAAATAAATATTTGGTCAGCAAAATTATTATTTGGTCAGCAGAATTATACAATCGGTCAGCATAAGAAATCCTTGGTTAGGTTAAGTTTTTTTTTTTTCCCAAGTAAAGCGCAGCGTAGTGAGGGCCAGTCACGGAAGGGGAGAACGGCATAAGACTGCTGTTCAGAATGATATAAGTTGCAGACCGATTTAGAAATATTTGCTGACCATAAGTTCCTGCCCAACTAGCATTTTTTTGCCATTAAAAATACGAATACTTTGCTAACCGTTTATTATTTCTTTATTGAAGTGCCTGGCTAAAAGGCTTCTTTTAATATATTAGATACATAATAAAACTAACTTTATTACCTGACTTACCCGAATAGCTTTTCATATGAATTAGATTCAGCTCTTATCGTAATCCATATAATGATGTCCATCACTAAACCAAATGGGGCAAGGGATGCTGGCTAAGCCAAGAAGAATTACATCGTTCATTAGTTCTAAATCCAACCACCCGATAAAGAGGTGCTAAGATCAACAAATAGCTAAGACAGAATACAAATACTTTTTCAGTTTTTCATTATAACCGATTCGTTTTAATGCATAATATGATTTCGCCATGCGACGGAAGATCTATTCCCTTTTTCTTCTCTTATTTAATGGCTTGGTGTGGTTTGCAAATAGCCCAGCGTCAAAATTATGAATTTGACTAGCCAGCTTCCTTACGCTTCGTTCAAAAGTATTAACCACGTCGTCGAGACCCATGATGTGGTGTGGTCTTCGTAAATCCTCCTCAACTAATTCAGTAATAAGTTTAAATAAAGAAATGAACATAGACAATAATCATTGTTAATTTGTTCTAACAACAAACCATCGCTAGCTTACCCTGCGCCTGCGCCGCGCCGCGCCGCCGCCGTGCAGGTGGCCAGCCGACACACGATACCCCATTGATGCGGAGCGCATCTCCGCCGCTTGTCTCCTCTGTAAAGAATTCCAGACAACGCACGAACACTAATTACAGCCGGCCACAGAGTACGCAAGTCGTTTGCATGCTGCAGATGGGATTCCCCCTAGAATACGTCAGAATCTAGAATGTAAAGCCGATCACTTTCATAGTGAAGAAGCACTTACTGCCGCACTCGAGACTTATTTTTTGTTATCTTACGGGTAAGCACTTGGCCTTCATCTCACATGATGTTAAGTGATAATAAGGCCGATGGTGGAAGCGCACTTCACCCGGGAGCCGTTACTACTGAGGTACTGGCTATCATAACGCAACAATCTAAAAACATTGATGTTATGACGACATATTTAGATAAGATGGTAAGACTTCAAGTAACTAGAACGATTGTTTAGTAGCACAGAAAATATTTATACCATAATAGAGCTTTTGATCTTCTGTATACTATTCCCCAGACTGGGTAGGCTTCGTAGAGGGAGGCCTACACTTTCTTACTCTATACATTATTACCATTTTCCGTTATAGATTTTTAAATTTTCACGGCGATGCTAGCTTCTGACACAGTAATAATAAAAAGTACGAACTACGAAGTGGAGGCGAAGCCGTTGAAGCGAGTGTCTCAGGTACGAGATCTCGGGGTGCAATTTACTCCCTATTTAACTTTTCGCGAACATATAATTAAAGTTATAACTAATAACTTCGGGTATGTTCTGAGGCAGTCACGGGGGGTTCACAAATATTACAACCCTAAAGGTGTTGTATGACGCTCTGGTCAGGTCAGGTCATATGGGCTCCACATGAACTGAAGTACAGTGTAATGTTAGAACGCGTCCAAAACAAATTCACGAGGTACTTGTACTTCAAGCTGTATGCCGTGTATCCGTTGTACCCGCTTATGTACCCTACACTATTCGTACTCGGTATGGCCGGATACAACGAGCTGCGATTGCGACGGGAGTTTGCGCTCGTCGCGTATGTGTTGAAGCTGCTGCGTGGAGTGGAGCACAACCCGGGCGTATTGGGCCGGCTGCGGCTGAGGGCGCCGGACTGGTACTTGTGGAGGCGACGCCGCCCGCCGCTGCTGGCCGCGCCGGTGGCCAGGACCAATCTCCTCGCGAAAACGCCCTTTGTACGTTCAATCCTCATAGTTCATGAGAGGATTGATATATTTTCGGGAAATTTGAGTGAACTCGCAAAATTAGTTTTATACGTAGTCTGTTAGATGAATTAATAATGGTAAGGCATGTAATGCAATTGTAATGTGTTCATAAATAATTTTTATAAATATGTTAAATTTAATTAGTAATATATGTAGTAGATAAGTAAATGATAATATGATATGAATGTAAGCTTAAATGAAAGCAACTATCGCATTGGATTAGTCTGTAAGGATAGGTGTGTATTGAAATATTATTAATAAATAAACATATTCTAATTATTAATTATTTATTTATAATTAGCTCGTTGCTAGCTTTAAATGCAGCAACAATAAATATATTATTGTTTGGCGCTGTGTATTCACATTGCAGCGTATCAATGGTGCTTAAGTTCTTAAACTTTAAGTAGAAGTCACCCTTGTATATGTTTTTTATAATGTAATTTAGACTGTAATTGTACAATAAAGGATTCAATAGAAAGTATAATACTGCGGAGTGTCTGCGCGCATACTTACTCTATGCTATGTTCTGAGTACTTCTGACTCATCATGCGTAAGCGCACAAAACGCGAACGCTTTTCAAACGAAATGAAAAGCGTTTTGTGCGTGCGGCACAGTACCTACGCCTCGCGCGCGCATGTGCGCTCACACAAAAGCATCTGCAGTGTTTTGCACAGATTTGCTCTATTTATCGATGCTTGTCGCCTGATTGAATGTTTTTTGATTGCATTATAATTATTATCTATTAGATTAAGAGTTGTCAGGTGGAAGATTTTAGTGCGCAGCGTATTGGAATGAGGTTTGATTGGAGACGAATTTTAAGTTTATAGGAGGAATACTCATTAATAAATATTATTAGTGGAACATATAGGTAATTAATAAATACGAATCATTACAGACTCTGTCGGGCACTTGGAAACAATTTAATGTTCCATATGTCTGTAAAATAAATAAAAATGTGTGGAAGACTGGTAATTTAATCGATATTTTTATAAAAATATCGTTTTAAAAGCCGGTTTATAAACCGGAAATGAAGTAATAATTAAAACACCGACTGCTTCCGGATCCGAACTCACGTCCTTCCGCAATCTGAGCTTATGCTCTTGAAATTGAGAGCTACCGAGATATAGCGGATTTATTTTTTAAACGTTACTTTTGTGTTTACAGTTGAATAATCAAGCATGCGAACAAAATAAAGTGGTATTGCTAGAAAAACATGTCAAACTTGCATGTTGACTTTGAAGTCTAGCCGGAAGGAATATGACTCGACGACGATCACCCCAATACCTCTGCCGACAATATTGTTTTGCATTTCTGATTTCAGGTTTAAAAAGAGATCTAGCGAACCGTGTTTGTAACACGGGAATCAAGCTTCAGAATCGGCAATACGCGTGACGTGAGAATCTTTGAGTTGCAATCGTCCATGGGGCTACGGGTTTCCATCTGAAGACATCCTATAATAACATAAAAAGTGACTAGTTCTACAATTTCAGTTATGCAAATACCAACATGCCGTTTCCGGATGATTCTGTCAACTTAATTGAACATTAACAGCTCAGTGCACAAACACCTTGTCTGCCCGTATCCTTAGCAAATCTAACGCTTGCTCCTTACAGACCAAACGTTGTATTACCATTTTGTCATTAGCAATCGGCTATTAATGCCTAGATTATGAAGAAGGGGGCATAGGGGCATGCAATTTTCGCGGCAGCTGCTGCTATGATATCTGTGCAAAAACTTTTCTACGAGGAAAGCCACCTGCATGCGCACGATTCGATATGTCTAATGGCGATTGACGCGCGTCTCACCATTAGCGGTTGCGTTGACGATTCTGTAGGATAATTGAGTTAGTAGTATCTTGAGCATATGAAAAATTAATTCAGTTGTACTGATACCCTCCAGCGCCTAACTGAGTAACTCACAGATTTAGTCAATCAGCTCTGACAATGGTCGTCTACAGATTTGCTGGATCTCTTAGGTCCATTGACCTTACACCTCGTTATGTGATTTTGTGGGTCACTGGTTTTCCACTAGAGATTTAGAGACCACAGCAACAGCCCAATGAGAGAGAAGTTTTGGCACTCTCCTGAAGTTTTTAAGTTAGCGACGACTAAGGATGAGGAATCCTTAGTCGTCACCTTATTGCCGATTGGCGGGCAAACTGCCGCGTTCACGTGGATGTCAACCAAGAATAGGCCAGCTCTATTTATTAATATAGGTTTATTAATTTTAACCGCTGCTTTTGTTTAATGTTAAAATTTTGTTTGCAATAAAATTATGTAAAATTGTATGTATCATAATTATGTTAGACACGAGAAATCGACAGCTATGCACAACACTATTTTTCTAAATTGTATTAGCCGCATCACTAGCGTTGTCACTTTTGACCACGGCCGATAGTTTACGAATAGTCTTTTTGGCGGGAAAGTGAAGTCATGTCTGCGGTTTTGTTTTATTTTCTAAAATTTGTGTTATGTCGAATATTAATGTGAAATAATGTGTAGATTATTAAGCGTGAAGTGTTCGCGAGTGCGCATGAGGGTTAGCAAATGAAACAAAACAGTGCAACGTCACTTTTGAAATTCTCTCAAGAAGTCTGCGTGAGGACTTAGTAAAGCTCCACATCTTTACTGAGATACTCCAGGGATATAATTTCTCACTTCCCATTTCTATTATCATTCATCATCATCATACAGGAGGAAAATATTGTTTATTTATGTATTACTTGTAAGAAAAATTACTTTGACACTGGCTAAATGTGCTAACCGCAAGCCATCAACTTAAAAAATAAAAGTCTACGAATAAAATATTTCAACCGAGTGTCTATAGTTTCCTTATGCCAAATGACAGTTTTCTTTCCCCCCCGCACCCTTCTTACTACAACTTCGCGCTCCGCTTCCGCTTCGCGCTTTAGCGCTCCAAAGCGTCGACTCAGCGCTAAACTCTTAAAGTACACAGTAACACAGTACTACTAACTTAATAACCATTTTGCATATACACTAGTATACATACTACAGTTCCTATGCAAAATGGTTATTAAGAAAAACAGTTCTGGTTTGTCATTATTTCTAAATTATTTATTGTATATACTTTCACCTATAAATGTATCAACATTCGACTTGTATTGAAATGAAACCACTTTTACGGATCTACTCGCGTTTATTTTACACATTAGGATCGGAGGGAAAACTATTAGCAACCTTCGCTACGCGGATACACTCATAGCTTCCAGTGAAAGCGAGTTGGCAGAATTGTTGATCGAAACAGAGAGCCGGAAATTAGGTCTTCGTATCAACAGGTCTACGAAAAAAATGTTCGTTGATCGAGACCAATTTCTAACGCGAAGTTATGAGCTACAAAACTTGAGAGTGTGTAATTGAGTACAACTATCTCGGCTCAATTATCCGTAGTGATGAAGACTGCAAGAAAGAAATAACTCGCACGATTCAAATAGCCAAGTGCGCTATGAGTAGACTCGCAAAAGTATGGAGGGACCGCTCAATACATCAGAAAACTAAAGTCAGACTTGTTCGATCCTTGGTATTCTCCATCTTTCTATACGGCTCGGAGACATGGACCGTAAAAAAGAACATCTCAAATAGAATCGGTGCTTTCGAGATGTGGTGCTGTGCTGGCGAAGACTTCTATATACGTATTCCTTGGACTGCGTTTAGAACCAACCAGTCCATCTTGAAAGAACTCGGCATACACAAACGCTTGTCAACTATCTGCCGAGTTCGAATTCTATATTTCTTCGGGCACTTTACACGCCGTGGACCAGATAGCTTATAAAAACAAATAATGACGAGAAAAGTGGAGGGCAAGAGAGCTCGAGGCATGCCGCCAGCTAGATGGGCTGATGTCATCATCAAGACCACACGAAACCAGCTACACGAGTCCATCCACATCGCGGGTGACAGAGCCAGATGGAGAGCGCTTGTCTCCACCACCAGACGCGATGGTCACGATCCTCAGCATTGAGGGAACGACTGATTGGACGAACATTATTTCATCTGCATCTATCCATAGTGAAGCAGCCTAAAATTGTTTAATACCTTTATAAAATTATTAACCGCCTCGGTGATCTAGTGGCTAAGACCACCGGTTTAGACTTAGAGGTGCCGGGTTCGATTTCAAGGTGTACATGTTTGTGTACTCGGTTTGGTTGGTGGTAGGGCATGTTAGTCCGCCTGGCTAGCTACTACCATCTTATCTAAATATATCGCCATAATATCAATGTTTGTAGCATTGTTGTGTTCCGGCAGCTAGAGATAAGATAGGCAGTGCCTCACTAGTTGAGGTTCCCGGGTGAAGTGCGCTTCCATCACTGGCCTTATCATCACTTTACATCAGGTGAGATCAAGGCACTGTGCTTACCAGTAAAATATAAAAAAAATTAGAAAAATACAGATGTTGTAGCAACTTCCTTTTGTACAATTTAGCAAAGTCTGAAATGTTATCGATTTCTGCTTATAGCACAAATTATTATTTTTTACTTATTTATTAAGTAAAAAATAATAAACAAGATATTAAAAGAATCTTGATTTATCTGTGTTTCATTTATCATTAAATCTAAATTAATTTTTAATTTAAATTTAAATAACCCCTTTTTCAAAGCGTTAAAATGCTGTGGTCCAAGGCTATAAAGTTTAATTCCTCTTTCAATTAAAAACAAACTTCAATTCGGCAAGTTTTGGTGTAGGGAAGTGATCCGTCTGATGTAATCTGTCTGTGCTTTTGACACTCTATGGTTTGACCGCCAATACTATCTATTGTATCTATTGGCATCTATTGTATTTGTTTAGATATGTAATATTAAATAAATTACTGTAAATGAAATGGTGTTTAATACACATTTATAAAACGATAATTTGATAAAGCAATGCTTTTAAAATCACAAAATAAAAAAAACAAGATAAGTAATCAATACTTATTTTAATCGATTGTCCTTTAACTAACCACGGGGTAAACCATCGATCGCAGTCGCACTTACTCGATTCATTTAATGAGATAAATACGGACTATTCATCTAGGGTTCCTGATATGGTCTGTAATTATCACATTGGTTACCATTATGTAATGCGTGGACTGTAATAAAATCGCTACAAACTTGTTTGGTCACTTCTGGCTTCAATTGTAATTAGGGATGGCGCAAATAAAAAATGGACTGTGTGCTTAAGATTACCCTATTTTTTGATGTACCTAACATTTTTGAAATAGTTCGTGGCTTTGGAATTACTTTTTTGAAGTTGAGTATCATCTAATGTGTTAATCTGAAGTGTCGGTCTCAAGTTTCTTTCCTAAGAAAAGTGCTTTAAACTAACACCAATGAAAATAGAAAAAAATGGAGCAAAATTTTCAATTCATAAAATGTTCCAAAAGTAGGTAGGTGCTGCAGATATTTCTCTTTTCGATATCCGGGTTTTTCCATTTTATGAATCTTAATTAGAAGAATCTCTCTTTATTGAAGACAAGGATACCTATTAACAGCCTCTGTGATCTAGTGGTTACCACACCGGTTTCAGACCCAGATGTTGCGAGTTTGATTACCAGCGGTTAGGTAGTCAGTTTGATTGGTGTAGAGCTTGTTTCAATTCCGTCTCCCCATGTCAAGTCATTTTATTAGCATTCCCAATGGTTGAGGATTCCGGCTTTCACCGTTTTCACCTTCGACCTTATCAACCCACCTTCATCCGATGACGAAGAAGCTGTTAAGCATGTTAAAGAATGAAAGAAAAGAACAACCTCTCATGTGGCATCCCTAACAAATCCCACGTGGTGATTGCATAGCACCTGTTTGCTAAATATACCAAGTGCAATCAGCTCAGCCATCTGCCTCAATAGATTATTACGCAATAACCCCATGCTAATGAACCGCGGCCAGATGCGCAGGAGTCGCGAACTGGTTATGATTTTTATGACAACTCGCTTAAGGATAAGGAAGGATACGCGATAATACGACACAAGATTTATGGGTGTGTTCAAAACTTCCTGAGATGTGTTAGATAGCCTATCTGAAACTTTTTGGTCTGTTAATACTTGAAACTGGTCTTAATTTTGTGTTTTTTTATTTAAACATACTAGTGCTGGGCTCAATTTTTTAGAAAATGAAATAAGGTCGTTTGCGCTCTTTGGGTGGATCGTATAATAATGACCTATTTAGCATAAAGTGCTTTCAGAAAAAAATCGACGTATTTTTATTTGGTGTAACCAAATACTTTTAAAGCCACGTTGATCCGTTGTTCTTTTTTGACGTCATTTCTAATATTTAAATAATAAGATTTCAAAGAAAGTAGGCCTGAGCAATGAAGCTTTACGATATTAGGATACTGGATAATATATTATTGAATTTAATAGTACTCTTTAATAGCCCCTTGGCCTATTAAATAATGCTATTAGGTTTTTCGCTCGAAGGCGGTAAGTTCCATGAAAAAACATTTTAATAACACATCGTAGGAACGCAGTACAATTTCACAAATTGCAACAAAGAAATAAAAATAATGTTACCTATCAAGTGTTAGTATTCCGTAAAAACAAATGAAAATGAATAAAGTAGGTTTTTAATACTTTGTAGTCTTTTGTTATACGGTTTAATCCATACTATTATTAAAGAGGTAGGTAATGTTTGTGACTTTGTTTGATTGTTTGTTTACGGAGGATAATCTCTGGAACTGAGACTTCTTGGCGGGAAAGTGAAGAGTCATGTCTGCGGTTTTGATTATTTTCTGAAATTTGTGTTATGTCGAATATTAATGTGAAATAATGGTGGATTATTAACCATTAAGTGTTCGTGAGTGTGCATATGTGTTGGCAAATGAAACAAAACAGTGCACCGTCACTTTTCAAATTCTCTCAAGAAGTCCGCGTGAGGACTTAGTAAAGCCCCACATCTTTACTGAGATACTCGAGGGGTTTGGGGGTATATAATTTGTCACTTCTCATTTCTATTATCATTCATCATCATCATACTGGAAGGAAATATTGTTTATTTATGTATTACTTGTAAGAAAAATTACTTTGACACTGGCTAAATGTGCTAATCGCACGAAGCCATCAACTAAATGAAAAAAAATATCTGGAACTATTGGTCCAATTCTAAAAATTCTTTCACTGATAGAATACTACATTTCTTGCGGGTAACATAGGTTATATTTTATTTCGATAATAAAAAGTTTTTTTTACAATCTCCCCATCATGGCATTACTTACTTGATTTAGGAGGTATGTGGTTTATTTGTGTGAAAAATTATGCTAGTTTTTGCTAAACAGTTACTCACCCTTACAGTAAGTCGTCTTGTTTTTTTAAACATAATTTTTAATTTATCACATCACGTCTTGTTTTTCAAACATACTTTTTAATTTATCACATCACGAATATCTAAAAAATATTTCTACCGAACTTTGATTGCGAATATGCAAAACACACTTGGCCGATTTTAAAAATAGATTTCAAACAATGAACACACCTACACGCTGCCTTCAAATGAAGTATTTACTTACTGACTACATAATTACTTCATGCAATACAAACTTCTTGAACCATGATGGTGGTCCTTGGAGGTCGTGACTGGCATAGGTACCTCTTTATTAAAAAACTTATTAGCTAATCCTTTCTGTGCGTTAGTGTCAATTATTTTGCGTGTTCTGGGACCGAGGTTACCCAAGTTATTATTCTGAGTGTTTACCCGACAGGTGTGGGGACTGGAAAGTAGGTATCATTTATTTTTCTTAAGAGAAATGCAATTTATGTGAAAAATAGAGAATGGCTATAATAGTAAAAAAATGTTATCCTGTGTTTAGTACCAGAATTGCATGATGCAGAACTGATTTTTATAACCAATTAATTAGACATTTGTTATCAAAATGAATATTAAATTAAGAAAAATAGAGTAAGAATGAAACCCTTAAAATTTTCGACAGGCAAACCAATGACTCAATTGGTACCTAGCTCAATTAGTAGAGCAGTGGAGTGCAGTCCAGTCGCCCGCATTACGAAAGGTCGCGGATTCGGGTCTCACCTGCAGCGTTCGTTTTTTTTTCAATAATGTTATACATATTTTAGTTATAAATATAGCAAAGTAACAAATTAAATTAAATATAGCAATTCAATTATAATTTAAAATAAAAGCAAGATTTTTTATTATTTTGTTGTTTCATCAACAATTATGTTATAAAATGCAATTCATTTAATTGTCGCTTGCAACATCGCGGCTGTACCTCGCGCGTTGCCCACCCTGTATCCTAAAGTAATGCATCAATGCCAATAATTTTACTGGATCTTATACCCTTCACCGGAAAACAGCATCTCTAATGCAGGCTATTACTGATTGGTGGTATGAAAGTTGCCATCCCGACGGTATCTGTGCAGCAATTCATCCTATAGTTGAGGCTGTAATAAAAATGCATATTAATCAATAACAATAAATAATGAATAACGATACCGGCATTTATATTATCGGTAATTATTTGCTAGAACAAAACACGAAAGCTAAATAATAAATTTATGTCTGTAACATAAACCGTTAATTCATTGAAGACCGTTAGCCATCATGCACACATTTTAAATCGGCGCACATGAGAAATTATTTGTGTTCGCATTAATACCGAAGCCGGCGCGTGCCACTAATTGTGGACCCGCATTCACTGATTGGCGGACTGGCTGCACTGTAACACTTTCTACTGACACCCTAACGCAATTATGGACTGTTTAAAGATCGCTTAGTTCATTGGTGGCTGGTGACGTCAGAGGAGTGTCGCAGTTTCCATGCGACACGGCTAAGGCACTAAGGCCGGTGTGAGGGTGACTGATGCTGCGTTGTTTTCACACTGCACCAGTTGGCTTCGCATCTGTACTCCATTTCCATTCTACATCAGGTGGACTGGAGTAATTTGCCGTGCAAATTATAAAAAAGACCCTGTTTTCTTTAAAGCGGAGATGACTGCAGGGTAGAGTGTGTCGTAAATAAATAAGATTCTATTTTTCACTTTACTCCTCTGCTTCTTCGCTGCTTGGTTATAAAAATTCAAATCAAATCAAATCAAATCAAATCAAATCAATCAAAACAAAATCACCATTGAAAACTGATTGTTAGTCCAAACTACTAAGTATTAAGCGATTAATGACTCGAAATACTTTAATCAAAATATAACGAATGTAAACAAAAATCCGTAGAGGTAATCACTGAATAACAGGGATTGTGGGCTAAGTTTCTCTTAATTTAAAGAGCTTGTGTTGGATGTTGCCAACATTAATGATATAATTAATTTATATTTGTCACCCATTGTAATGGCAACTATTGCATTACTGCGCTCATTCTCTCACGGCGTTCATAGAAGAATAAAGACGTGACATTCAGAAGCCCTGGTGTTTATTATTCATTGTCGGTACCCAGCAAATCCAGCACCATATTAACCCAGACACAGACACTGCTATAGCTTGCGCTTGCAATTTATTATAGCAAGACGCAGCGTCATAAGTCTCTTTTTGTTTTTACATTACCTAGTGGTGAAATGCCCACCCAGGTCATCGTGCAACCCCGGGTCGGTGACAAAAGGTGCGTGATTAGGAGTGGCCAGGTGGTCGCAGGCGCCGCGTGCGGACCGGGTGAGGCCGTCCTACTGGGAACTGCGCATCCGTCACAACGATCTTTGAACTTTGCGTCATTTGTTTTTAGACCTGAAACTAATGTAAAGGTATGTTTTGTCTTTTTTGTAGAAGTTGGTAGGTACATAATAAGACCATGCCTCGAGACTCCTTTTAGACTTACATATCCTTTATTAGGACCACTCTTAGATTACATTAACGGACACTTCATACTTTTTTTTACAACACAACATTATATTAATATGACTTTATAATAATATAATGTTGGAAGGTGAAGTCATAATTTTTTTTCAAATACTGTTTTTCCTTAAATCGTGATATCCTTTATCTTTGAAGCATTCGATACGTCACATCAGCACCAAGATCTAATTTATTTTATGGCTTAGACTACTAGACAAGCAATAATAAGGGGTTGTTGTATCGCTTTATTAAAAAGGGGATGAAAGTTTCTATGAGCAAACTTTTTTTTGTTGTTTTTAACAGTGCTTAAACTCTATAGTTTTTCAAATATGAAGGGGATACAAGTGGGGATACAAGTGGTGCCAACATCAACATAAGATAATTATATTGGGTTAAATCTTGCGTCGACTATTGCGAACAGTAAGTAGGTTCCATATGAGGTTTTATGTTGTTTATGAAATTAAATTGATTATAGAGTTTCCTACTAAAACCTACTAAACAAGTTAGCACTTTAAGAGTAAAAAAAAGGATTAGGCTCATATCATAAAACCTTGTTTTTATAATCTCTGAGGAGAGTTTATGTTTAGAAGTTTTTAAGTATAATTTTTAAATATTTTAATTTTCTTTTTACAGTTCCATGTAACTACCGGAAGAAAAAAGCTTATTACCCATCACGGGACTAGTCAAAGGGGTTGTGGGAGTTAAAACATGTATGTCTCAGAACAACCCTCGATTCAGGCTTTTATTGTGTATGTGAAATGTATAATTATTTTTCTGTATAACTTCTTCTTTACACAGCCACAATGTAAATTTATTTCAATTCTATTCCATTTGTTACAATTTTTAAAAAACCACTTGTTTCGCCTGGCATCTTTAAATAGAAATACGAGAACGTGGCATTGCGGTTAGGGCATTACTTAACTCCAACATTTTAAATCGACGTCGTCGCTACATTTCTTTACGATCGCATAGAGACATGAAGGCGCTGCGGTTGCCGCTCGTAAACACCCCTTCGATCTGCACTATTCAATTATCTAGCTCTGTTGACCGTGAAATTTCACTTTTCATAAAGAGAATTAAGCTTTGAGCTGAAATCTATAAGAATGAATAATATTCCAAATTTGAAAGAGCCATTTTGGAAAATTCTAAATATTTTACTACAATTACGTGACCCGATGTTGAAACACCTACTTAACTTGCGATATATATATAATATATATAATATAAAACAACAATTAAATATCATAAGCAAAACAAAAATTCCAGCCATCGCTAGAATAAATCAAGTTATACTAGGAGAAACGATTATTGTATAAATTTTTGGAAAACTTATCTATTTATAAGTTATTGGGTAACCTCAATAAAATTTCCTAAATATTTATAACTAGTTGTCGCCCATGACTTCGTTTGCGAAGACTACACTATCCTACAGGAACCTCTTACCGGGATAAAAAGTATTCTATATCCTAGTCCGGGTCATGGTCTGTCTATGTGCAAAGTTTCATTCAAATCCGTTCAGCCATTTTTTTTCCTTTCCTTAGCTGTAGTACTATGGAGCTGTATTTCACGCAAAATAATAATTAGTTGTTGTTCTGAGAGCTGTATAGTCTAATAAATTCCACCACAAGATTAAAAAACTCGGCCCAACCTACAACGAAACAGCAGCGCCAGTCAACGTGGAAAACATACACGTAAAGTGGCAGTGCTCACGGTATCTGGAAAAGGCTTTCCCTAATTACTTGGGGTGTGTTTTGTTTGGCGCTATCAGAGTGTAGCGAGCCACAAATGGGTCGTGATCTCGATCATGCGGGCCGCCCGCCCCGCCCCGCCCCGCCCGTCGCGTCAAAGGCCTTTGTATGTGCTTGTAAAGGAACTTAGTGTTGGGATGAGCGGATATACTCGTACGAATGTTAATTGATTCAGAATTTGAATATGCCAATGTTGTTCCAGGCTTTAGGAGAAATCTAAATGGGTCTGCATGGGGAAATCCAAAACGGGAAGAGATAGGGTTATCTAGGAACCATGTCGTCGACTTGGTAAGTAAATCTGCATTAAAAAAATCTTATTCACAAACAACGCCCAAATTTTTCTTCATTTTCAATTCGAAGACATGATTTCTTAGAACAAGTTTTCACTGACTTTCTCAATGACCCATTTGGAATACTGATCATGTAACTATACATTGATTGATTGAAAATTCAAAATTCAATTGATGGGATTCAAAATTCCAAATACTTCAAGCGTGTTGCCTCAGTTAGTAACGGACAAGTCCTTTCGTTAAGTTCCTTTTAATATATAAATCCACTATCGTTGCTCCTCGTATGAAGAGTGTCGTTAATCGATGTATAAATTTCCTGCCTTCCTATTTTTACGCCTTCGACTTAGCCTTGACCTGTGTCTCTAAATTGCCTTGAAGCGGATCTCCGCTATCTCCACGATCTAGTGGCCGGTCGTCGTCTTAGCGATTTCGGCCGGTTTTTCTCACGGTTACCGTCACAACCATATAACGGAATATTGCAAACACGAGGAGAGGTGTACCGGATTTTATCTTGGTTTATCGGTTTTTCCCACTTTTCTTTTTGTACTTAAGACCATACCATATCCCTCTCATATTATTGGTAATGTCAAGGCTGTTTCATTTTAGCGCAAACACACGCTTTCTCGAGCACCAAGCCCTCAGCCTAGACAGATAAGCGCGGCAGCGCTAGCAGCGGAATCTCGCGTCTATCCTTGTTAATGAGTTTATCGCATACGTGCGAGCAATTAGCCCATCGGATCCGGCACAAGGATGGCTGGAGGTGTGCTTAAAGCTTTGTCTCCGTACGCTGCTGGCAAGAGCAAACACTTTGTGCACAGATTTTGTACTCATTTCCGCTCTTTGTCAAGTGTGACGCGATTTGTACACATTGTTGTCGTGGAGAAAGTCGATGGGAGTATGTCACTGCTTATTTTAGTGTCGCAATTACTAGAAGTTTTGTCAATTGCAGTTTTATTATATCATAAAAATCTGTAAAGCTGTGTAAGTTCAACTCTTTTACAGAAGTAGTTAAAAGATACTTAGCCAGTTACTTCAATCAGGTGAGATGGAGGTCAGGATTACCCCTTAGTAAATAAAAAAAAACGATCGAGCCTTACAGTAGTCGCATATGATGTGTAACATTTGACATCTCACCTTAGTTATAAGCAATTTTAACATTACTAGTGGTCGCCCAGTGGTCGAAATTCGACCGTAATTTTTTTATTAAGGCTGTACGGATAGTATCCTAAGTAATAAAAAATTAAAAAAGATAGAATGTGAGTTTGGATTGGCATTGACAGATATCGGCCGCTCCTCTTCCATTTTTAAAATTTTTGAAAAATGTGTGAACCAATATTTTTTAATATTTTAATATTAATATATGTGTTATGCATAAAAAAAAATATTAGCATTTTGCACTCCTTCTCTATACCTAATATGTATTTATATTATAAACTATAACTGTGCGAAATTTCATACTCCTCCGTCCGCGTAATTTTCGTAAAAAGAGGTACAAAGTTTTTGCTTCACGTATTAATAGATAGATTTATAGATATATTATTCACTTAGATATTCTGAAAAAAATGGTTCAGCAGGTATTATTTGAAATGATTTTTCATAACAAAGAATTTTTTTTTTTTATGAAAATTGTATTTTATTTAATTGACACTAAGAGTAATGCAATACCGCGCGCTCATTCGTCAAATCAAATGGCGCGCGCTTGCGCGCTTCCCCGACTTCCTGTTACACACTTCCGACTCATTTCACGAAATCACTCCCACAAATTGCAAGAAACCGAGAGGAAAGATGTTATACATAAAAAAAAACTGTAGAAATGATTTGTAGATTAAAAAGAGAAAAACTATATTCCCTCATTGTAATACTGTAGTATGTTATAAAAACTCGATGTTACAAAATAACATTGAACATCCAACAAAAGCATTTAGCCTAGATAGCCGTGGTAATTATCCGATTAGCATAATCGTTACCTAAAGGTGTGTCATTGGACGGTACCATTTGTGGAATGGGAAAATCGATTGGCCTCATCGGTAAGTAGCTGTCATTGACAGTCGGCAGGCATTGAAAAAGGGGAAATACTAACAGCCGTTTCAAATTAACGAGGAAAATGTGTCATAGGTAAACGTGTTCAGTTTTTCAGTTTTGTATTATGGAGTATGTGTTACGCCAGTGGGTACTAGGGGGCTTACCATGATTACCAAGCTCTTGTTGCACTTTTGTTGCGGTTGTGAAAATAAGATGCAGCGGTGTCTATACATGCGTCTCGTTTTCACAACTGCAATTACATGGCAGTAATAATCAAAAACCCTGAATGGTCGGAACGAGACCGAGCGAAATCGCGCGTCTAATAAGAGACATATGCCCATATGTCTGCGATAGGCTAAAGATGATGAAAGTATCTATAGAAAGATATTTTGTTGGTGGTAAGCCTGGTTCTAACTCCATCTGGTTTGCTACCACCATCTTGTCCATGTTCATATAGCAACAATAATTTGTAGGAAAGAATTTGTTGTTGGTTTCTATGAGCTTTGATACGAGTAAATAGGCGACCAATAACTTATGGTTCTCCAATCAATAGTGATCGAACAATCGCTCGTAGGTTTTCTAGGGTCCGACAACACCCAAGCATAACTGCATACCTTACTTGATTTTACAAGGCGGTAATAATTATGATGAAACGTTGATGATTTTTCTAAGGGGCCGGAAGGTCCAGATTTTATTAGTTAATGTCTCCATACTGAAAGCTCGACAGTTACAAAAATAGATTACGCAGTTATGTTAAATATGTTTGTACGACCCCGCACGTAGCAGCACTGTAACAATTATGCAAATGACATGGATGCAATATGGCCCGTGAATTGCTCCCTTATCGGCCCATCGGCACGCGACGCTCACAATTGTTATTTTAAACTGTTCCAATAGGTACTCTACTCATCATTAGGGGTAATTTTTATTGTAAGCTAGTTTTGAAATTTAATAAGAGATATTTAAGTACATCTGGTTTTATAAATTATTTCAAATCGGTAAATATTGCGTTAGCATCCCTATTAAGTCTGTAGTAAAAAAACTAAAAAAACTATAATATTGTGGTTTAAAAATTCTAAAAAACTTTTTTTTTTCTTTAGGTGATGACTTCGTGCGATTAGCACTTTTAGCCAGTTTCAAAGAAATTTTTCTTACAAGTAATACATAAATAAGCAATATTTCCTTTTCGTATGATGACGATGAATGATAATAGAAATGAGAAGTGAGAAATGATATACCCTCAACCCCTCGAGTATCTCAGTAAAGATGTGGGGCTTTACTAAGTCCTCAAGCAAACTTCTCGAGAGAAATTGAAAAGTGATGTTGCACTGATTTGTTCACACTCATGCACACTTACGAACACTTAACGGTTGATAATCCACCATTATTTCACATAAATATTCGATATAACAAAAATTTTAGATTTCCCGCCAAGAAGTCCTAAAAACTTTTTTATGTTACAATAATATTATATATATTTTTCTTAAAAAAATAAACTGAGTACAGTAATATTTATTTTGTTTTAACCAGCCAGACCATTAAACCTGAAAAATTGATGATTGGTCAGTTAAAAGATGCGTCACTACTGTTTCAATCCATCAATTAAGTGTTTATTAATCACTTTTTAGGTTAAAGATCGTGTTATGGTCAAATCAAAAAAATATTTATGATTTAATGTGTGACGTGATGTCATTTGAACTTTAATGTTTTGGAATTAACCATTACTGTTGTCAACATTCCGACTGCTTTTATTGAAGTTTTTTTAACTGGACGAGTTGTTTCTCAAAATATTAACCTAAAACCAACTTAACAAAAACGTTCTCATTTTGGTTTAAATAATTGAACATCTGACTGACATTCGGATTTGTAACAATTTATCCAATTTCAAATTCAAACTTTTACTAAGCACACTAACTAAACGTCATCCGAGAAGTTTGTTCGTGCTGCCGACCGCAAGCAGACCTTGACAGTTCAAGAAGCTCCATGCTAGCAAGGGTCTTTGCTCCTGATTTACGGCCGCCCAAACCGCAGCACCAACGTGCCTTTGTTGCAACACCCTTTTATTGAATAATAAAATTTCTCCGCAAATGGAACGATTTTTATAGGTCATTATTTCTTTTTAATGCGCCTTTAGGTACATAAGAATTCTGCTGCCTGTCCTATTATTATTGTACCACGAAACCTGTTGTAAATCATCCAGTTTTTATAAAATGATATTGAGTTAATACAAAAATGAACATCTTTTGTGAACAAAAACACTGCGGGTGTGAAGTAAATTAGTAGACAACACTTATAACTTTTTCACTGATTAAATAATATTAATAAAAGGAACTAGCTAAGTGCGAGTTACAGTAGCGCGGGTTCCTTAGTACCTATTTAATAATACTTAATTATTATTAAAATGTTTGTAAAATATACTAAGCCTACTTTTGAATTTCTAGGGGTGCGAAGGTTTTTTTTTAATATATTTATGTTAGAAGGTATATAATAAGCCTAAAAATATTTTCAAAACATATCTTAATTTTTTGACATCTCAAATGAAACAACTTTAAAATATAAATGAAAATCCCGTAGCGCATATGAAACTTAACAGTTAAACAAGAAAATAATCGTTTCCACTTTATAATAGTAAAGGGCTAACATCATCGACGCCAACATAGGTACTACTTTACGTAGGTAACACACGCCTGCACATCAACCAACCCAAAACTGTAAAATTTCTTCAATATATTGTCAACCTTAAGCCTTAAAAATAAAGTTCAAAGTTTACTGAGGAAATTTGACAGTTTGTGGTAGATTGATGTGCAGGCGTCTGTACGTACTACGTACTGGCATTTCTATTGATTACTACGGAACTCTAAAATAAAGATAACTACGAACGTAATTGTTAAAAGAAGTTGTATTTGAAAATTAAATTTTCTCTGCGACAAGAAAAAGTAAAGACTCTTTGAAGGACATCGATGTTCTATTTTTGAATTGCAGGTGTCAAGATCATAGACAACATATTGAAGATTTTTTTAAAGGTAATTTTTGTAATAACGATGAAGTTTTTATTGAGTGATAGAAAAGTAAATTTAAAATAAATAAGCAATAAAGAGGGCCATCCGTGGTCATTTTAGTGGCGTGACGATTATAATGCTAAAACACATTCGTGCCAATGATAGCATCTTGGGGTGAAACGCGAACACGGAGATAATGACTCGATGAATAATAATGAGTTTGGTAAGTGTGAATCACCAAATATATTTAAATTGTTATCAATTAAAAGCAATATAATAGCGATTTGAGTCGCTTTGGCCTGGCCATATGGTGTGCGCGTGGTCGCCCTGTGCGAGGCCATGAAAACTTTCGATTGACTCGCAGAGATATAAATATGATATACATTTGAACTGCAGGAGACAAATGGAGTGGCCACTGTATAGAAATATAAGTCATATGGATGGAGTGGGACGTGTAATTTGAATACAAAACTTATTTAGGTACTAAGGTTAACTAAGTATATCTTAAAATACCATTTGCTAAGTCTCTTTAAATTACTTACTTATCCATCATTGATAATAATAAATCACAGAATGGTGCCCTTTAGTTATAAACGTCTCTACATTGTTTCATGAAATAGAAATAGAAATGGAAACTATACATTGCATGTCTATTTTCTATTTATGATATAAATTGTCATAGAATTACAAAGATCAAACCCTTTTTTTTTCTTTGTTTTATTGTATGGTAATCCCTTACGCTCTACAAAATATCTCGTAGTAACGCCACTTTAGGGGCCGTACACTTCATGTAAATTTGTCGGGCTCAATTGAAGTTAATAGGTACATCGGAGGGTGAGTACCAGCTGACGCGAGGTGCGAGGGAATGCGCCCTCCCTCGCACGACGACGGGAGGACAATTGATGATCAAATAAAAAAACATTAGTGGGCGGGAGAGCTCATTTTAATTTTTATGCGCTGCGGCATATCGTGTACCGCGCTTTCTAAACAAAAAGTATTGCAAAATTTGCATATAATATAAATTGTTGCCAATAAGAAATATAAATGGGTAAATAAAATCAATTATCGAGACCGTCTTGTTGTATTTTATATATTTTTTTTTCATACAACGTGGAAATCCCTTAAGTGTTGTGTCGATTCGCCTGTATTCTCGTTACGGACTTTGCAAAGGTCTGGTTAAAATAGAAAGAAAATGCGAGTACTCTTGTAAAAAAGGTTTTACTTCAATATACATGTCAAAAGCATTATTGAGTAGCTTTTTTATGTATTTGTATCTGCTCGGAGGCATGTGACAGCAACAGCAGCTGTGTAGATTGTAATCTCTGCAATAAAACTACTCCGAAATAGTTTTCTCGCACGTGGACATTTTTTGTGGCTGGGTCAAAGTAAGGTTCCATATATTGATTTGCAATGCACCTTTTTATGTCAGCAAATTATATATTTCCGACCTTGTTCTTGCTGTTAGAGAAAGCATTTATCAATACATGTCTAGATAAAGCGCTGGCCGCATGAAAACGGCAAGATTACTGTCAAGTCTAACTGCCTGAGGCAGTTAGACTCTGATGAGTCTCTGAGACTGACCTACTGACTCTATCTCAAAGAAAATGAATTAAGCCTATGTATAAAAAATGGTATCTTCCCATCTAGAGTAGGTAATAGGATCTAGCCCATACAGCCAAGTTTGTTAGGTATTTTTCTGAATTTAATGGTGAGACTTAACTATAAATTAGGGAAAATGAATAAATATTATTTGAGAATTGGACCTAATTGATAATAAGTCACGCGGAATTCTTAAGGTAATTCGATAAAGTTCCTTTCCTGTTTTCTTAAATTTATCAACAATATTATTATTATAATAATATTTTTTATTTCTTATTTCTAATTATATAGATAAATATAATAAATTTTTAAAATACTATATTTTTTGTTTATTTGAAAATGGTTAATTTAATAAAAGTTTTAAATATTTGAACCATAGACAACCAAACTTTTGTTCCCTTTTCAAATTAATGATTATCTTAGCGCGTAAAATCATAATAGTATGTCTGTTGTTTGTTTTGCTTCTGATCTGATCAGCCTAAAAACACTTATTAATTTCACATAGATAAATACAATTAACACAGAAGAAATAATGTAAGTAAAGTTAATTTGTTTATTTCTAATTCTAAAATTGATGGTGACAGCGTTTACTGCGTTTTTATATTTTCTTATTAGCTTTAACATAAGTACCTAAGTCTGTTGAGGGTAAACGACACTGTCGATGCTCTATGACAATAAATTAGTGGAAATTTCTAGATTTAATTCCTAGTTGCGTGTGAACGCAGCTGTTGAGTCACCTGCTGGCTCGTTTCCTAATGCGGATCACTAAGAATCTCAATCCTTGCTATATCCTGACCATAAGAACAGGTAAACGAACTATTCATATATAACTGGTATCTCTGTTAGAATTGTAATGCTTAGTTAAAATTGTATCAGTTTACTCTTAGCGTAATGTTGTTGTTAATAATGGAAGGCGAATGAAAAACGAAGTTTGTTTATCCCCAAATCCATTTTAGAGTAATTATTCACTGGGATTTTTTTACTGGGGTAATCAAATCTTGCAAGTTAAATTTGATCCACTTCCCGGTTACCGATTGAGCTGAAATTTTGCATGCATGTGTAAATTAAATAACAATGCAAACTTATTATGACATGGAGCTGATCTGATGATGAAACCGGAAGGTGGCCATAGGAACTCGGTTCTTAAACGACACAACCCCATCGAGTTTGGGCTCGTATGATTCGCCTTGACGAGTACTTAGGTGCTAGATGGTAACCAGGGTCTGATGATGGAGCTAGAAGATGGCAACGGGAACTCGGTAATTAAACGACACAACCTCATCGAGTTTGGGCTCGTATGATTCGTCTTGGCGAGTACTTTAGTGCTAGATGGTAACCAGGGTCTTATGACGGAGCTGGAAGATGGCCATAGGAACTCGGTAATTAAACGACACAACCCCATCGAGTTTGGGCTCGTATGATTCGCCTTGACGAGTACTTAGGTGCTAGATGGTAACCAGGGTCTGATGATGGAGCTAGAAGACGGCAACGGGAACTCGGTAATTAAACGACACAACCTCATCGAGTTTGGGCTCGTATGATTCGTCTTGGCGAGTACTTTAGTGCTAGATGGTAACCAGGGTCTTATGACGGAGCTGGAAGATGGCCATAGGAACTCGGTAATTAAACGACACAACCCCATCGAGTTTGGGCTCGTATGATTCGTCTTGACGAGTACTTAGGTGCTAGATGGTAACCAGGGTCTGATGATGGAGCTAGAAGATGGCAACGGGAACTCGGTAATTAAACGACA
The DNA here is from genome assembly GCA_949315975.1 of Eudonia truncicolella. Classification (NCBI taxonomy): domain Eukaryota; kingdom Metazoa; phylum Arthropoda; class Insecta; order Lepidoptera; family Crambidae; genus Eudonia; species Eudonia truncicolella. The sequence goes on from OX438828.1 coordinate 14,227,870, forward strand.
CAACCCCATCGAGTTTGGGCTCGTATGATTTGTCTTGACGAGTACTTTAGTGCTAGATGGTAACCAGGGTCTTATGTTGGAGCTGGAAGATGGCCATAGGAACTTGGGAAAATAAGTTCGTTCGTTCGTTCGTTCCGTTTGTTATGAATGTGGATCTGTCTTTGATTAGATGGATTAGATGGATGACTCAATGCAAAGGTGAGCACGTGTCGAGGGCTGAATGGTATGAGGGTGTATAAACATGTCATATCGTTAACATTGCGATTCAGGGTACCAGGGCGAACCCTGTTGTACTGAAACCCTTACTCCATACAAAAACTTACTTACCCTTACTCAACTAAAAAGTCAAAAATAAAATTTAAAAAAAAACTTTTTAATAAAAAAAAATTACTTGTTAATAAAAAAAACTAACAAGTTAAAAACGATTTAAACCTTTAATTAAATTTGATAATAAGTAAAAATTTCTTTGTAAAGAAAAGCGTGCTACATTTTGATGGAATATTAAAGAACATTATTTTAGCATATTACCTTCACATTACCTTAGAATTACACCTTCATTATTTTTCTTTTGCAATCACAATGTAACACGCTTTATCCATAAAGAAATTTTTATTATTATCAAATTTAATTAAAGGTTTAAATTTTTTTTAACTTTTTAGTTCCTTTTTTTTATTAACAAGTAATAAAAGCTTGTTTTTAAAAAGTTTATTAAAATGTTTATTTTAAATTCGTAGGTTTTAGTTGGTAGAGACAGATTCGTTGCTATAATATGATCACGCTACTCAAATAGATGAAAATAATGGGCAAAGCCCTCGGGTGTTGCATGCAAGCGTCTGCTGCCTGCTTCAGAGCCCGCTTTTCACTAGTCGGACCGCATGAATAATTGCCGCGCCCGCTTATAATTGATCTAAAAACTATAAGGACTATAAAATGTATTTGTTTTGCTTATTCAATTTTAACACAAATGTTGAAAAAATTTCCACGAGCAGGATTTGAACCTGCACCCTTCTGACATACCGGGTCAGGTGCTCTCCCAATTGAGCTATCGTGGTTCTAACCAGCCCGCCGAAGTTATTCAACACTATTTACTTTTTACTTTGAAAGCCAAAGGCGCCCATTCAATGTCAACAACTACCGTCATTAACATCCGATCATAATATTTATATTTATTATTATTTTAATATTTATCTATAAACTATACTATAGCAAGTACAACCTAAAAATGTTTTTGTGCAACTTAGTACTTTCCAAAAATTTTGTGTTTTTTATAAATTCATAAGTACGGCAGTAAACTAGCCGATAGCCTACCGATAAACAGACCACAATTAGGTGGTAAACAATTATAGTCCAGACGGAAAGCGTGTTATTAAGAAAAATCACAAATTATAATGTGTGAGCAAAGCTAGTAATCAACTACTAATTCTAAACAAGGCTTAAGCAATTAAACCAGGACTTGTCAGTGGCACCTGGCGAGTCGTGACGGGAACACCACACTGACCATATTAATGTCACCGGCAACATTTAAGATGGCTTGTCTTAGATAACTATGGAAATGACCACTAAAAGTGTGCTTCCAATGTTTATTTTTGCCTCACCATTTTTATACGCTTTTTATGTGCAAGCTGTGTAAATAAGTACTTTGTTTTGATAATGTTTGTTTATGCAAACAGCGGCGGTGGATGCTATAACTTATAATGTTATAGTAAATGGTAGAAATAAAATTAATTAGAGATATATTTACACTCTAAGGCTTGGCGGATTTAGTTTATTTTTTGTTATCAGTACCTATTTACTTATATGATGTTTTTTTCCTTTAGTTGATGGCTTCGTGCGAATAGCACATTTAGCTAGTGTCAAAATATTTTTTCTTACAAGTAATACATAAATATACAATATTTCCTTCCAGTATGATAATGATGAATGATAATAGAAATGAGAAGTGAGTAATGATATACCCCCCAACCCCTCGAGTATCTCAGTAAAGATGTGGGGCTTTACTAATTCATCGGGCGGACTTCTTGAGATAATTTGAAAAGTGAGTTGCACTGTTTTGTTACATTTGCCAACACTCATGCGCACTTACGAACACTTAACGGTTAATAATCCACCATTATTTCACATTAATATTCGATATACCACAAATTTTTGAAAATAAAACAAAACAGCAGACATGGCTCTTCACTTTCCCGCCAAGAAAAACCCACTTATATGTTTTATTCATGAAAATGTCTATTTTGATAAATGTAACTAGCCAAAGTTTAGCAGCGCACAAGTAATAGTTATTGGATTTGTTATGCATGGCTACGGTGTACAGACACCTACACATTAACCTATCCAAAACTGTCAAATTATAATCAACCATATTTATCCACATAAAGTTCAAAGTCTTTTGAGGTTATTTGACAGTTTGTGGTAGTCTGATCTGCTGCAGGCGTGTGTACCTAAATACTCGTACATATTTTCTGTATTAATAATTAATAGGTTAAATTATTATTTATTACCTTTTATTATTTATTTACCTTATTTATTATTAAAATTTACTAGTTGACCCGGCGAACTTTGTACCACTTTGGCAGTTTCCATGACAACAAAACAAACAAATCATTATGTATTGAAAAATGTAAATGTCGTTTTTAGTATTTGGAGTTACCTATTATTTATGTTTCTCACCGTTTAAATCTTCCCTGAACTTCCACAAATATTTCAAAATCAATATTAGCCAAATCGGTCCAGCCATTCTCGAGTTTTAGCGATACAAACGAACAGCAATTGATTTTTTATAGATACAAATAAATTATCATCTTCATTTCACTCGTTAATTAATGTCTTTCTCCATCTTTGTCACACCGTTTTAATCTCTCTACCTAATATAAATAACTATTTTATATTTATGTCGTTTTTAGATTTTAATTTGATTTTTTTTAAATAGGTATGTAGTTGTAGTTATTTATCTAAAAATAACTAAGTATGCGGTATACTCAAAATTGGTGATTTCGATGATCTGTCTTATCTATCCCTTCGTAGCACGGCAAATGTCTCCATTTCACCTGATGTTAAGTGAATCATTATTTAATCTCTTTTTGTATTATTATTATTATTAGTTTAAAGTATTACTTTATTTAGGACCAGCATTGTTGCGTTTCAAATTATACCCAAAATGTCACGCTGTGTACACTCCTTTTGGATTACCGTCTAGCTAGAAAGGTTAATCAAATATGTTACTGTAGGTACTCATGCATTGATTGTAATCTGTTTCTGTACCTATAGAAATAAATAAATAAATAAGTATGGAATCCAGATGCGACGACAACTGGTGCAGCGTGAAAACAACGCAGCATCAGTTACCCTCACTCTGCCGGTCATGTAGGATCTAGATAAATTAAAACTTCCTTCAATTAATCAAACGTTGATAAAGTCAATAGCAAATTGTTTGTCGGACTGAGACGCTTAATTAGATTTCAAATAGATAAAAGTTATGTTACACTCACCAAGCCAGCATTTTAAGTTGACAACCAGTTAATCAGTGACGTTTTAATTAATTAAATAAATTCTGCAGTGTTTATTTCACACAAGATAGAAAGAAATTTAAATTTAAACATTTAATTTTATTACCCGTTCATGAATAAATCTAATGATACGAGGGAGTTAAATTGGCGCAAAAAAACTAAACGATAATTAAAATGTCACATCATTGTCTGTTTTACTCTCACACAGAGCATTTTTAATTGTTAAGATTATAAGAACTTTCATATTAATTACTCCCTAAATGAGCGACGCACTTCGTCGCCATTCATTCATTCAAGGGGTAAAAGGGTAAAGGGTTTTCAAGTGCCTTTGTTTTTCGGCTATAAATCTGATTCGCCGCGTAATTACAACGTTTAATGTGTGACAGTAGTATTGTGAGTATGTAAATGCTAGGTCGCGGTGGGAATGGGACGGACCGGCACAATATTGCGGCTCGACGGGACGCCACTAGGCGCCGCGTGGGGCCGCTACTGTTATTAGTTTTGGTTTAAGCACTCCGATATTGAGTTGGGACCTAATGAGCGCTTCAAGTGTTTGTGTGGGAGCATCTAACTATATTTTAATAGAAACAATTTAATTTAGAAACATTAACAAACCACTTTTGATGTGCGAATTAAAATATACAAACAATACACAAAACACACTCTGACAACGAAGTATGTTTAGATGTTTTAATAATGAAGTTTCTTAGCTTTTTAGCGTGGTAAAGTTCAGTTATTATTTGTCAAAGTTGTATATACTGACTTTTTTTATTAAGCTTTAAGTAAAGTTGAGTAAGTGCTATGTAAGAAATATACCTATAATTGTATTTATAACCTGCAAACATAATATATGTTTCGCATGCCATGCTTGGCATAATAAGTGGTTGCATAAATAATATTACATCAAAGGAACAATAACAAGGTGGCTTAATGGTACCGCGTTACCTCTTCAAAAACAATTAAATTCGTACTGTAGACGTATTCCGGCAACTTACGATTGTCGCATTGTATCGCACAAAGCGCTAGTGGCCACTCCAATGTGAGAAACTGTTACAATTTCTATGCGTATCGTTATGTGGGAATGTGGGCTCTTGTGGAGTAGTGCAGACCTCTTTGTTGTGGTCAATAACTAATGTTGTAAGTATAATGACAAATAGTATAAGTTTGCATATGGACTAGAAGACGAGATTTTTTTAAATTAAATGCCTACCCGACCCAGACAGGAATCAAACCTGGGTCTTCCGCAATCTGGACGTCCGCCTTCCCGGTAGCATAACGGTCAGTGCAGCCGCCCGGATTGCGGTTGTATTGTATTGCGATTGTATTTTATAAATATTTAAACGTAAGAATGTTTTTGTTTAGTTTATATAAATTTAACGCTAATTTTGTTGCGATAAAAATTACAAAAACACAATGTTAAAAAAAATAAAATAAAAATCCTGCTCGTGGAAATTGTTTCAACATTGTGTTTTTGTAATTTGTATCGCAACAAAATTTGCGTTAAAATTATATAAACTAAACAAAAACATTTTATAAATAGCTTGCCTACTTCTTAACTGATCTTTAGTATTTGTAAAAATATTATGATCAGATGTTAATGACGGTAGTTGTTGACATTGAATTGGCGCCTTTGGCTTTCAAAGTAAAAAAAAAAAAGTAAATAGTGTTGAATAATTTCGGCGGGCTGGTTAGAACCACGATAGCTCAATTGGAAGAGCACCTGACCCGGTATGTCAGAAGGGTGCAGGTTCATATCCTGCTCGTGGAAATTTTTTCAACATTGTGTTTTTGTAAATGTAAGAACTAAAAATAGGTACTCGTAGGGTAGTGGGACCATTGTGCGACAGGAACCAGTGATGGACAGTTATTTCCTTTAAGGAGTCAGCAACTGATTTTAGTCTTTAGCAACATCAATTGTTGACTGTTGACGGACCACTTGCTTCCAAGCTGCTATCCCGTAAAGTTTCAACGAAAATCTATATTTATTTTTTGCCGCTGAAAATTGTGTCTTACAACAGGCCACAGATAGGCTAAAAGGCCGAACACGGTGCCACTATTCAAATAACACTAGGCTGTAAATAAATTAACAACAATAGTCTATTTTTATGTTATTTTTTTATGATAGGTACTGTAAGAACGGCACGGCATGCCAGTTTATAAACTCGCATTTCAAGTTACTTGGAGACTTTCCTCTCATTATAACATTTACACTTGTATCTCAAATCTAGCTCATTAAATATTATATAATATAATAATTCGTAAAACTGTATTGACTTTACAAACTTGAGCTATTGAGCCTTATATTTTTTTAGACATCTTTATAAGGGTGTCGATAACATCTTCTTCCACATTTGGTAAAGCATTTCTCAATCATCGAATGGTGGCCGAATCTGAATTCAATAACAAAGTATTAAAATAACGTTTGAGTAGTCAATTGGGCGGCAACGTATCGGCCATCGTGATAGCGCGATGGTGGTCCATTGTGGGCCGGCGCCCCGCGGCTCGCCGCCGCCACTCGTGCGCAGAACAATGCTGTTTCCTATTTTTATAACTGTTGCCTTACTGACACTCCAATGACCATTCGAGTACACCGATTTTGTGGGAAGTTGGCTCTCGACTAACAAACGTCTGGTGGCGGAACGATCAATACAGTTGCGGACCAATTTTCATGCACTGGGTAAGGTTTTAGTAGTGCTTTGGAATCGTGTCACATAAAAAAGTAATATTGTTATTATGTATAAAACCCTTATAAGGCGTACGGCCGGTCTGATGGTAAGTAGTAAAAGGACATGCGCAACACCATAAGCTTACTCACGCATTGCCGATCTTGTAATTATGTTCTCTCTCCTAATTCGTGTAAAAAATTATAGTATTTTGAATTTTGTATTCACAACGCTATATTTGTTTTACAAACGACCGGACTGTTATGGGAATCACTGTTTTCGTTTTAAGCCGGTTTGGAGTAATTATTTTTAAATAGTTAAAACTGATAAAATTTTACTCGAAAAAATCAACAAATCAATGGTTGATTTTTTCTAGTAAAAATTTTATCGTGTAAAAATGTTTAGGTATAAGTGAAACTGTTCTTTTCAAATTCTCAAAATAATGCACATTCTGAAATATATGATAATAATACGTCACTATTCCGTCATAAATTGCCAGCACAACCCTAACCCTACGTTTCCAACTAAAAAAGTCGTTAACTGCGAAAGTTGTAAATCATAACAACGGTAGTCCTTATCGATGCGATAACATCGTTCAGAGAGATGGCGACAAAAAAGGTTATAGCGAAATCATAAAGTCCCGCGGCGATGTCCCAACTTGCAACCGATTGTTGCTTCACACCATAGTCAAAGAGTTGGGTCGTTCTCGCATCGCGATTAAGCTATAGATAAGTGGTTTCTCACCTCCCCGCGGTCGCGGACTCGCGAAAGGGTTCGACGAATAATTGCAACAATTGATTTAGAGGAGCCATCGAGCAATTTGTATGGTATTTGTGCGGGCTGTCACAGGGCGATGCTATCGGCGCGCCTCAGGGTGCCAGATCACTGTGAACTAAAAGTAAGGGCTGTTTTCTCACACCTCAAAACCCATTTGCGTAATTAAAGGAACAAGTGGTTTTTAACAGGTTTGAGAATTGGCCACTAGTAGTGTAATATTTTAGTGTGATGAATAACTTTGGTATTATTAAACCGATATTGTGTAACACATTTTTGTATAAGTAACCATTTGAAAAGAGACAACTACTAACGAATAGTTTAACATTTTTCCACGTTTGGGACTCGAATCCACCGTCTGTTTTTCTGAATCAGGAATCAGTAGTCTAGTGAGAAAAATTTATTGCTCCTGTATTTAGCAAGTACTAACTTTCTTACTTACTAAATATGCACTTAACGAATTCTACACATACAAAGTTGTGTTGAGTCATCATAAAACAAATCTTTTCCAATAATCTCAACCTTCGTGTGTGCCACGACACCGTGAACTTCACAGCCAAATCATAACTTACCACAAAATCCATAATAAGACATAAACATCAGCTCGTTGCAATATGTCACTGTAACAAAGCGCTGCGGTAACGGTCCACATCATTTGTCCGCCGGCCCCGTAATTTATGATCTCCTCCCGAAGAACGAGGACAAAAACGGGGCTGTTGTTAAATATTTGCCTTGAGACAAGAGGGGGCGATAATTCGGGGCTATTATGACGTCATTTCACGCCCTTTGTCAGGTCGTCACGCCGTGTCATCTGCTCCTCGAGACGCCTGCCTGCACTATCTCTCGATAATATCTATTGTGTCATTTTTTCAGTGCGCGAGGATGTGCCACCGACGATGATTTCGTCCCGTTCGCTTGTTCGCTCGACTTCGCTATAAAAACGTTCGAGAAGCTATTGTCTCGGGGCCCTTTTACGAGATCTGTTTTGTGAAGCTGTTATTGTTTGCGGTCGATAAACATCTCGCCACTAGGTAGGTAGGGATCATTCACTTTTGCCAGTAGATCCTTTTAATAGACCCATCGAGTTTGTTTGTTAATTACAGCTTTTGAAGGTTGTTTGAGGTATTAGACATAATGGATTTAATAAACAAGGATTTGTCGATTGTGAGAAGAGATTTGCAATTGAACACCATGACTCCGTTTAGACAAGATTCAAAGCTAGTGGAGGCTATTGATAAACTGTTCTATCGTACAATTGCAAGATGTGGGGTTGCTCAATCGACAGGTGAAATTGTTTTACCGGAAAGGAAGTTAAAGTTTAACGAGGTGCAAACACTTTTGCAACAAAGCTCAAAAGGTAAGAATTAAAATTTGCGCACTGTTTGCTCATAAATAATTCAAATATGACAATGATACTGTACTTAGTTCCAGATAAGCCATTAAGTGTAAGTGATTGTAATGAAAATAGAAAGGCAATTCTTAAAAAGGTAGAAGATTTACTTACAAATATAAACAAAACTGCTGAGGATGGCGACAATCCAAAATTAATCATAAGAAATCAAAGATTGTGGAGTAATTGTATCTACGATTTAGAACGGTAAGTACGTACGGTACGAAGGATCAATATTGTAAAATCTTTGTTCGCTTTAGGCTGCATGTGTAGGTAATCTATAATTTTTTAATGTTTTGCAGTGTCAGCTTAAAATCTTTTATCGATGCCAAGAAGACGATAGTTTGTTACTCTAGTAAACAAGATAAAACAAGATTTAATATAATCGTTTTCGTTTTAACAAAAGTTCATGAACTTATGACAAAAAATTTGACAGTCACAAGAAGGTATGTACCTATGTGTACAAAAATTTTAATTTGGTCATAAGATATTGCTTTTCGACTCAAGCTTGTTGAATTCGCTTTGATTCTTTAGGGCTCAGCATCAGGCGAGTATATCCCCGAAATTTTACTCAGAATCATCATAGTGTTATTACATTTCAGAGAGCTGTTTTACCAAAATGTGGCAAGGGTTCGCAATCAAGTGAATCTCGACGTTGCAGTGAGGGATGTTTGCTGTCTTCTCGAAAGTCCACCTTGGAGCTTGGGCATCGTAGCCACTGCCAAAGGGCTGATTGCTGGTGCCCTAACAATGCATTATAGAAACGGGTCCATCATAGACTGTACGACGTCTGACGGTAAGCAAGTGTTTTGGTTCCACTTTGAACTACATAGTTAAGTATTTTGGTAGTTTCTTGATATATTCTATATATATTCGAACTTAATTAATTCTGGGTATATGTAGCAAATAACATTTGTACTGTTTCATAATATGGAGTTTCCCTCTTTATAAACACTACCTGCGTTTTATCTCATGATGTTTAATCTGAAGCTATTCATTCGATCTTCTCGCATTGTTTATAGGTGTGCTGGTACCACATGATATTGAAGGAATAAAAGAGTTTAAATCTACTGCCAAATACATATTAGTTGTTGAGAAAGATGCTATTTTTCAAAAGCTTCTGAATGAAGGAGCTTTGGTAAGGCTAGGCCCCGTTATCATAATTACTGTAAGTATATTAACCACGGAAACGAATAATTGTTTATACTATGTTTTAAATTATTTTCCTACTATAAATACCCACATACATAAAATTCAATTGCCTACTTTCCTACATCACATAGTATGGTGAACATACTCTTACCCGGGTGAGAGTCGCGACTTGATAACACTGCTCCCCGTGCCTCTGCGATCTAGAACAGCTCAATACGAATTAATCTATAGATAAAATGTTTTTGTTTTGTTTATATAATTTTAACGCAAATTTAGTTGCGAAACAAATTACAAAAATACAAATGTTGAAAATTTTTTTTCAACATTTGTGTTTTTGTAATCTATAGATGCGTGTGATTTGATCGCCGCCTCCATTAGCCTAGCCACTATCATCCAGTTATGGCATCCGAGTTTGAGGGTTTCAGGTGAAATGCGCGGTACCATCTTTGAAACTATCCTCATTCACCCTTCCAGCCATCATCACGTTACATAAAGGCCAAGCGCTCCACTGTCATCTAATAAAGTTTGCATTGTCCAGGGTAAAGGTTACCCCGATGTATGCACGCGTCGCTTGCTGTGCCGATTGTGCGTGGAGCTGCGTCTGCGGGCGCTGGCACTGGTCGATGCGGACCCGCACGGCTACGAGATCTTCCTCACCTACAAATATGGCTCGCTGGTAAAGAAAAGAGTTAGTTTGGATCAGGTTACAGCATCATTTCGCTACATTAGAAAAAGAGTTATGATAACTGTTAGTTTAATCTAGGAGCCTAGTGTTTATTCACTATTCAAATTCAGTGAATCACGTTGATAAAGACGAGAATTTGTAGTCTAGTTTGTATGGCATTCAAGCAGCGCAGGTGAAAAATGAGGAGAGTTAATTTTAAAGACTTGATAATATCTCGTTTTCGTTAATATGTAATTGAATGGTAAAGAACAAGACTGTTTGTTATTACGTTTACAATCTTCAGAAAGCAGTCGGGATTAACGACTTAATGTATTCCGTGGCATGGAAGATTCAAAACAAATTATTCATCATCCTTCTGGGTGCTGATCACGTCTACAGTTGCTGAACGTTAGCGATCGATGCAAGGATCATAATATATATCCGCGAGATACCAACAATCATTACATTCAAAATAAATCTGAGGGTGTGATTTTTGAATCTCACCACACCGGTGATCTTGAAATTAAAAGTGACTGGAGATGCAATATAATATTTTTTTGATTATTTAAATTTTTATTATGAATATACATAGGTACTGGGGCAGAGATGGGTGGGCGATAGGAATGAAGGCCCATACTCAGCAGTAGGTATCTCCGGGCTGAAAGTATGATGATATTGATACTGTTCCAAGATTTCGATGTTAAAACATAGTTACCAGTGACTTTGAGTAAGAACGAGAAGGAGTACTGGTAGGTAATTGATATCATAGTCACCGGTTCAAAAGTCGCACCCCTGTTCAGCTTATTAGTAATTAATAGTTCCATCCAATACTAAATTACAGTTTTTGTTGTCAGGCCCAATCTCACCTCTCCGCATCTCTAGCTTGCACCAGTCTAGCTTTGATCGGTGTGAGATACCAAGACGTCATGACTCTAGCGCCAAATGAAGCTAGGTTGCGGCTTACTGAGCTAGATAAAAGGAAATTGTTGTCGTTGATGAAGCGACCTTACTTGGACACTACTACAGGTGTGTCAATTTATACCATAAGTATTATTTATTTTTTATCGCTTACCGTCGAAAGAGGCCTTAGCCCCCCTCCCCCCATACCTGCTAATGCTGCTGCTGGAAATGATTGTGCACAGCGCGCCTTCGAAGGATCTTCCTTTGCCTCGATTGTAGAGTAAGCTCCCTAACTCTGTCTTCTCAAAGACTTACAGCATGATAGGAATTCCTCCTGAATAAGCTTTTTACAAGATCAGCAACTTACGTGTTTTAATGAGATCCGTATGTCGATTTGTCATTTACCTGGTAAAAAAGTTAAAAGAATCTCATAATGAGGTGGGTAGGTGCTATCTTATCTACATCTACATATAATGACTTGTTCTGACTGACTGACTGACTCATCATCGCCGAGCCTAAACCGCAGAAGCTAATTAGATTAAATTTGGACTGTAGGTTTAATTGAGTGACTTACCACTAAGACACTTGACCAGCCACTAAGAAAGGATTTTACGGAAACTTTTACCCTAAGGGGAACAAATAGGAGGTGAAAGTTTGTATGAAGTCCGTCAGTTTTGAAGTTAAGCACATGAAAATTGGTATTTGTGTTCTTGAAAAGAATTAAAGAATGACATGTCTCAGGAATTTTGTTTATTTTTCTTTAAATGAGTAAAAAAGGGAAAAAAGATTTTTTGGGGAAATCGTTATTTTTTAAGTAATAACTATCAAAACGAATATTTTAATCGATCTTTAGATTTTTCAATAAAAATAAAAATGATGTGTTTTAGCATTTTTAGAAAAACCTCCCCTAGAGAGGGGAAATAAGGGTGGAAAGATTGTATGGAAATCTGTCATTCCTTAAATTTCGGTATTTGGCCTGGTTAGAAATTAAGAAGAGTTTCAAAACGATCCCTTAAGTAAGAGATGTCAATTTTTACAGGAGGTTTCAGAACGGACCAAAATTAGTTATACATAGTGATCTTTATTACGCGGTTTTGTGTTACATTTTGTACTAATTCTAGCTCGCATGGATGGGCTTTTTAATGATACAAAATGAAATTAGTGTTGAAATGACGTAACATGTTTAGTTGTCTAACCCTTATTAATTATACCCTCATGATATTATCCTTTAATAAGTTTGGCTTTTATTACGAACAAACACAATTCATAGCCCACGTGAGTAAAGCCGCAAACAAAAAGATAGTAAGTATATAATAAACTAGAGTCCCGCGCTCGCGACTTCTTCCGCTTGAGAACACCTATATCCCATGATGGACCCCTATTACAGCGCCACCTACCGGGTCCAATTGTGAACCAAAAAATCAGAGCCAGAGCCGCCACTCACACACACAAACATAATATTTCTACAAAATCGGTCCAGCCGTTTAGGAACTCGTGGTATATAAAGATTTTCTGAATGAGAATTTGGGGGTTTTTTGTATGTTTCTGTAATTTTGTAAATTTTGCAGGTGCTCGAATAAAACAAGAGCTCAATTCGATGTTAGAAACTAAAGTAAAGGCAGAAATAGAAGCAGTTGCGCCCACCGCAGCCGCGCTCTGTGACGCGTACTTACCCTCTAAATTGATACAAGCCGATTACTTGGGATAAACTTTCTTTTCAATTAAACTGTATTTATAATTGTAACATTATACTTATTTATATAATTAAATTGTTCAAAAGTACATATTATCCTGTCTTTTAACGAACATTGGCGCCCTCTAACGTAATTTAATAGCGTTTTCATCATAAGGGTTGCTGTTGAACTTTTCGCCGCAGGCATGCTTTGCTTTTACTCGGAGTTTTATCATGTAAACGCTAGATGGCGTTACGGATAGTGCAACAAATATTAAAATTAGGTTTGAAGGATTTGACAAAAACCTGGTAATTAAAATTGTCATCAACTGTCGTTTTGATTTAATCAAAATGATATAATTGTGATTTATCAAACGGACGACAAAAGTCAAGAATGCGAAGATATAACAAAATTATAAAGTTAATCTAAAGAAATGGAAAACAGTGATGACTCAAACAATGAAAGGAAGCATGTGAATAAAGCCAAGTCTTGTAACAGCGGCCCTTCTGCCCCACCGAGGTTCAAAAATGAAGCGATAAAACGAAAATCGTTTTATGTGAACGAAGCTGTTAGATCTTTAGACCTGGCGCTCGGTAGACTTAAAAAGAGCAAGTTGGTGAACGGAGAATACGGGTCCAACTCACAAACGACATCCAACTCGGCGAGACACGGTACTTTAGAAATGTACATGGACCATCCTCCAAGCTTTAGCTTCAACCAAGGAATGGATAACGCTTCTCTTATGTCCATGAATTTCTCTCACTACGAATTGATGCGGAACTTGTCTGAATCTAACTGCAATTCAGACGGAGCTTTTAGTGGAACTACAGGAGAAAGGTACTCGACTCCAGCTGATTTATCGATGAAAGACGAACATTTGGAGAAATATTTCCGTAGCATCGAAACGTGGGGTAGAAACTACAAAATGGACGGCCCCAGCAATCTGCACCTTGAAATACCTGACAAGTAAATTATGTTGTTTTTAATTTAGTGATCAAAATAAAACCAGCCGATGAACGATTATGTAAATTTCAAAATTTTATTTATTTAAAGAAACTTTTACAATAATAACAGAATAATCTCAGAATTTACAAATGAAACGTACCAATCTATACAACACTGTAACTCTTAAACGAGACGATAAGATTTATAACACTGATTAACAATAGGTAACGTAGAAATTAGACGCTTCTTCTAGGGCCTTCGAATGGTAAGACATTGAATGCAATAATAACACATTGTGACAAACTTCACGCTGCAGTCGAGCAACATGAAGTTGTTTACGTGGTCAAGCTTCAGATCACACAGTAGATCGTTATATTATTGGCTAATTAATAACACAAATTATTTTTGAATTGACAGTTTGAAAGGTACTTTATTGATAACATTATTGCACCCATTGCCACGCACACCAACAATCTAACCGCTAAGGGAGCTATTCGCGGCACTCTAAGTTACAAAGTTGGACACTACTCTGCACCAAGACTGCACTCGACCTACATCGAAACAGTCAATTCTACGCTGTCAAGCTGTGTGTTCAAGTATATGTACTCTAACATAGATAATTCTATTTAAATAAGGCAACAATTTATTGTTTGGTTTATAAATTGCAATATTAATAAGTTATTTGGAATACCTACCACAACCTACATCCCTTAGATAATGATAAAAACTACACTTATCCATGATGTTTTAACTATACGAAATTGCTGATAACGTATAAATATTTTGCTTTATAGACGTCTCCTCTACAATATTGCAAATAGGTCGAGTGCACTCTAGCTATATTTTGCAGGGATCCTAAGAACACAGCTTTACTTTTTCACATTTATACCACATCCATAGAATTCGGACAAGCTAGGACGAGAATCTAAATTTATTAAATATAGTTTTGGGAGAAGATAAGAGATTAAATAAACATGCACGCAGCTGATCAGAGTTGGAATATGAAATAATTGACATAGTTCATCACAAATAGTTCCTAATTTCCTGCTTCAAGAATAAGACGATGTACGGAAGCTTTTCGCTATATTGGAAGACTAAAGGACTATCATATACGGAAGGAAGATACGAGAAAGCAGTGTGCAAATAATCCTACAGAACCATCGTCGTGTACTGTTTAACAACAACTCTGCATTCTATCATTTCGTTCTATAAAAAACACTATACACGAATTAAATTGGTGTTATCCGCTGAAAGTTTTCACATTGAGATACCCCACTTAAGTTTAAAAGAACTCTTATATTTAAGACTAGCTTCGCCTTGCACATATCGTAAAGTGCTCGGTATATTTATACGGCATCCGCTGAGAATACACATTGCTATTGACGATTACTAGGATACTTCATACAAAATCAATACGTCACACGAATGCGTTTAACTCTAGCTAGTCCTATTACCGTGTTAAATTTGCGTTAGACGCTGCGGATGCCGGATAATGGAACCGAACGTTTCACTTAGCGTAAAGCGTGCGTGCATGACATGCCAACCGACTCGAATATTGGGTTGGGCACTGTGTATCTTTAGATTTGTCATCATAATCTAATCGGTCGGCCTATGAACACACGCACTTCGCTCTGTTCACTAGCAAATCGTATTGATATTCGTGTATAACTAGAGAACAATCGCTAAAGAAATCAATACATACAACATGATGTAAAATTTAAAGCACCCGGTTTCCGAACTCTCTCGTAATTTATCTAACTATAAAATCTCATATGTTGTATGATGTACATGTAGCCCGTATTATATTGTCTATGTTTGTTTACTCCTGAGAACAAAGCAATATTGTTACATTTCCATTGGAAGAATTTCAAAATATCTAAATTAACATTAACCTTATGGTAATTAATTTTAATAATTACAACGAGTTCGATTTCACTAGGCCCTACGTAGTTTCAGATGGATATATTAATAATTATTCCATATCATATATTAATCCAATATCTTTAAAATTATGCAATAGAAGAATCACAGCATCCTTAAGACCATAACGGCAATTGAAATTAATCTCATCGACGTATCGTAGGTATTTAATTAGTACAATGATTGTAAAATTTAGACCAAATGGCAGTCTTCACAAACATGGAATGTGCGATATGCGTCTATGCAGGTATCCGATAACACTTAACAAATATCGGCAAACTTTTATCTCTATACAACAACAATGAATTATCTATAGTTCGGTGAAATCAACAACAATGGTAAACCGGCGTTATCAAACACCACACTGCATCACCATCTGTACCTTTAATATTCTTGCTTGATTCTGCTTCCAGATTGAATCCATAGTGTAATGACTATCGACGCAGCAACCTTCCATCGCTTGACTTGATACAAGTCAATAATTCTTCAGATAAATCAATGTCCGAACAGATGTCATGATTTTTAATGATGTCTTGGGATAGATTACAAACTAATTCGGTGACTGCCTACTCGTTATTGAAATATCTATTAGAAAGGCAAATTTTCTAGCTCAATTAAAACCTATTTTGTACAAGCTTATTACTCAAAACATAATGGTTTTGAGTTTCTACAGTGAAGTATATTCACCGACTACAAGTATTAAGACAATTATTTTGTTTCATGAGATTCGAAATTAACAAGTACCCTTAATAAGTAATGATTAAACCCAAACACTGGAAGTTGGATTGTTCGTTATTCGTTACTAGTAGTAGGTAATCAACCCTATCATAAGATCGATATGAATGTCTAACGTTAGGTTGTGTATTGTAGGATGTTGTAATACGCAACACACTTACAACTAGGAAGAGTAGTCAATGGCGATGTGATGGAGCAAAAGCAGCTAAGGTTAGGGATGATCAAGGTCACTTCATTTCTAAACATTATAAGTCACTATAAAATGCGTTTCCTTCGATCAATTTACATAATTTATGATTAGGATATTTTATATACAATGTCGTAAGAGGTATTTTCAACAGCACTATAACATTACAAAACTTAACATTTCCAAATGTCTGTTAGTCAAACGAAATGTCTACAATTTTAAAAGGCCTAGTAAACTTCCCTAAATGATAAGCTCCTCGTTTATGTAATATTACGTTTTAACAATCGGAAACATAACTCCGATGGTATTAATACAAGAATACAGTACGCTTACATGTCCAGATATTAAAGTATTAGTTCTTATATCGAAGTTCAAAAACCAGTTATATAACAAACTCTCCTGGTAGTGCATACCTCTATAGGAATAGAGAAGGTAAAAAAGCTTGGTAAGTATAGTAAAGGTGGCAGTAGAAAATATTAGTAAAAGCCTAAGTGAACAAGCTCGAAATTCTATGAATAATAAGTATGATCACATTGTTGTCACCGGATTACCCAATATGCCAACGATGCGCATAGCGACGCGCAAACTGATGATGACAGTTCATTATAAAAGAGTATGCTTCCACTTCATCCACAATTACAATTATTTCCCTATCTAGGCTATACTTAGATATAGAAGACACAGTATGATTGATAGCCGAAGGGTGCGGAAGCGAAGTTACATGGATCGAATGAGGAAATATTCAATTTAAGGAACTTATCTAATTGCGGCGTTTTTGCTCTAATTCAGTGGTACATTGAATAAAGGAAAATACATCGTACACATATTTTCATATCGTTCTCTAAACAGTTCAATCGAGTAATTACTTGGTCTAGGTGTGTCACCGTGTTTGAAATGTTAATATTCTGAATCAAAGCATTAAACGCCTCGTCAATTATTGCTGTCTGCTCTAGCTTATCTTCGTTACAAAATGAACCTTATTAATGCGGATTATGGCTATGAGTATATTATTCTTGCGTGTCGTCATTACAGAGCGGACCTTTTTATTAAAATTTATTATGATTCCCTAATCTAGTCACGGAGGCCTCGTGCTTTCATCGAGCGTCCTAAACGCTCGCAAGAAGGCTTCGATGAATCTAACGAGGGGAACACATTTCATTAAAGCACTATCTCATGTACATATTTACAGACAGCAATATGTTAACAATAATTTGAGATACTTGTGAGGTGTTCTGGTATACGTTATTGCTCTGAGAAGTGGCGAGGTCCGCCAGTTTTATCTGTCTGGCGGGGGCAGTTTGGTGTCCTCAGGGTCGAGGGAGAGGCACTCCCGAAGGTAGTCCTCCATGGACCGGTACACGTGCTCGATCACACCTTTCAAGTCGTGACCTTCGTCAGCATATGCCTGCAATCAATGGGGTTATCGGTGAGTATGACGTGTATGACATATAAGCTGTATATTTCCATATTAATAGACGTAAGCACATCTAAAGGCGAGGAGCAAGAAAAATTAGAAATGCAGCATTAAACATAACTAAATGAAAAATATCATCTCGATACCTTTGGGTTCAATTGGTGTATGAACCATTTTGGCCAAATTGAGTTAGATAATACCATTTTTCTCAGATTTTTTTCTCTATCGATCTGTATACACGAAATACAGAAATTAGCAAAAAAAATGTTTATACGACTCAGAAATTTTTGGTCATAATTTCTTAGAAAAGGTAAATTATCAACGTAAAACCGTAGAATGTTTTTTTTAGTTTTGTTGTGATGTACCGATCATAATTTAAATTAATTCAGGGCGTAAAATCGTTAATTCTAAATGGTCTTTACGCCATAACGTTTTAAACGTATTACTTACACATAGCTTAAATTTGACGCCGTAAATCCAAATGGCCAAAAGCGTTTTGGTGTATAACCATGCTCATTGTAAGAAGCACTTTACGACCAACACACAAGGCACACAATTAAAAAACTAACGTCACAAAAGCCAGCGTTGCCGCGACAAGCAGAAGGTAGAAATATATGGTGTGTGACATTCATGACGTTCCCTTTTTATTGTTTACTTTGCCGCGAGTTGGTTTGGAGTTGGTTGGACTCTCTTACGCTGAAGAAGATGAAAAAGAGTTGATTGAATAATAATTAATTAATAATAATATATTAATAATAACATTAACTTTTCGCATTTACGTAATTTCACATTTAATTTGTTCGCAAATTATTCTTTGGTAAAAACAGACTATGTTACTTTAAGTTATTATAATCCAGTAAGTATCACTCACATTTATTTGCAGTTAATTCAGTTCCATTTTTTTTTATTAATAGCTAGTTTTTAATTTATATCCAAACTGTTGGTATTAAATGTCAGTTATTTAAGTTTTGAATTACATTAAAGTAAATGTATTTTTTTTACTTTAATTTACCTGCAACTGCAAATAGATTGAGTCGTACGAACTATACATGATTAAAATATTTAGTTAGTTTAATTTTAAGAAGAAGAATAAGTTTTAGTTGCAATATTGAGTTATTTATTTTCAGTTTATTTGTCAAAGTAATTTTTTTACTAACAAATAAGTTATAAAGATTATGTACTTACTTTTAAAATTTGAAAATGCTAAGACTGTTAGGTATGTTGTGCCATTATTAAAATAATAAATGTTGATTTTGTATTTGAGGTAGTTTTATTTTATTTGAATCGATCATAATTTGACTAATTATAATTGAATTCCTACATTAGTATTCTGGAAGGAACAGGGTTATTTTTAATAGTCAGAATTCAATTTATCTATGATTATAAATGGTTATGTAAATGTAATCTTAGGTCAACCAAAAAAAGATATAGTGGGGTGTATTGACCATAAACTGTTTTTTTTAAAGACGTAAATCCAAGCTAACTTCTAAACTAAATAGGATTGATGTGTCTTGATGATTTAGCCTGTTTCATTCCCATATTCTAAGAATCCTTTTCCTTGGCCATTTTTTTATAAACTTGAAAAACAAAAAGCTATGATTTTTTATTTAAAAAAAAAATCTTGTTTTCTGAAAAGTCGGGTTTTGGCTTATACGCCAATTGAACCCAAAGGTATCGACTATTCCTCCGTACTTAGAAAAGTACATTGCGCTAATGTTCCCAATTGTTGTCGTAAGATACCTAGCAGTTGTTAATCCCATCCACCAAATAACAATTCGAAAATGATTAATTTTAATTCTGGTTTTGATTTTTTTTTATTATATGACTCCCGGAATGATTTCAAAATAACTCACTATGAGTCACTTGAACCCTACCAGCCAAAGTGCACCAGTCTCACCTGGTATCTGAACAGGACGCCTGCGTCAGTCAGCGCCCTAGCCAGCTGCAGGGCATGCGGGTAGGGCGCGCTCATGTCCGCCATGCCGTGGATGAGGTACAGCGCGTGCGGCGGCACGTGGTGCGCGCGCTGCGACGCGTCCGCCTCCACGTAGCCCTTGTAGTTGACTGACGGGGTTCCCAGGACACGCTCCGTGAACGCCGCGTCTGAAAACAAGAACGCACCAAATCAAAACCTCTTGAGAATTTTACTTATATCCCCGGCCAAAGATTTAGAGGTAGACCCAAACCAATATGTAGAGCTATGACTGTTAAAGTTAAAAAAAAAAGAGAGTGCTAATGACGATGTCGAGGATAGAGTGAAGTGGAGGTGAATGACAAGAAAAGCTGATCCCGCCACTATGTGGGACCATAGCTTGAATGAAAGAGATCTCCTGTTGAAGTGTAGGTGATGTTGGTGCTGATAATCAAAAAGAATGAGTTACATAATTTGAACCATTTTTCGGATAGGGATTAGAACTTAAAAGACCAAATTAGGCAGGTTATGAGGTTGGCTTCGGTTGTTTTCGTAAGTTGGCAGCCATTCAAAATGTCGTAGTCGTTTATTATCAAAATTATATCCAGAGCAACATGGCAGAGTTTTTGGATATAAGGTAGGTAGTAAGTTACTTGTTGTGCGCTTAAAATATATATTTATTAACTTACTATAGTAGAGCCAGTCAGTGATGGGGGAGACAGCAATCCCGCACTTAAGGGTGGACTGCTGCGAGCCCAGCAGCATGGCGGTGACGTACCCGCCGTAGCCCCAGCCCCACACCGCCACGCGGGTCACGTCGAGAAACTTGAAGGTGTCTAATAAATATCTGGAACAGGTAAATAAAGCTACATTGGAATCTCTTAATCAGTAACTTTTGCATTATATTAAATGATTGTCGATGTCGGCCGGATTTTTACGGATCTCAGTGCTAGCTGTTTGTGATCACGAGTCACATAGAGAACTTCTGTAAAATTGTATTATTCGCAGATGATACTTCACTAATTTTTAATGTAACTAGGTGTAGGACTAATTATGAAAATGTAAATAAAGCTCTTTCAGAGGTACTCCATTGGTTTACTATAAATAATTTACAGCTTACAGCAACAAACAAAATGTATTATAATTTATATTACCAAATGTCAGATATGAACCAACCGATATTAGAATAAACGGTGATCAATTAGATTTGGTAGATTCTACAGTCTTTTTAGGCATAACCCTTGACTCAAAGCTTCAATGGAATCCTCATATATCGACATTGGCCGGTAAACTCAGCTCTGCTGCTTATGCCATTAGAAAAATTAGGCAGTTAACAGACGTTAAAACTGCTAGAATAGTCTGTTTTAGTTATTTTCACAGTGTCATGTCGTATGGCGTCCTACTGTGGGGAACTTTTAGTGGTATTCTGGACTCTCCTCCTAGAACTTTTAGGAGGAGAGTCCGAATAGCCTGGGGTCACCTCTAGCCCTAGTGCACGCGCACCGCATTTTACCAAGTTTGTAAAAAAGGGTTGGCTGGATCTCTACTACAGATATCTCACTTTTGTTTGTGTCCTGTGTTGCAATGTTATTTCCTCACTTTTGTTTATGTCCTGTGTTGCAATGTTATTTCTATGTGCATTATAGATTTAATATAAGAAACTAATAACTGCCAACTGGTTTGCGACCACGACGCTCCGCCCAGCCGGGCGCGCGCTCCCGTCACGTCCAGCTTCACGTATACACGTCGTTGTACGACGACATGTAAAAGCCAAAGAACGGCAAAAGGGTTCTTTGTATCGTACATAGACCCCTAGGTGCATTGCAGAAACCCAGTGGGTTTTCAGTGGATAGACCTCCCCTTCTTTCGACGAACTTTTAGTGTTTGGACGAGGCGAGGAGATTCCAATATAGCCTGGCCAGAGTCGCTTTTAGCCTCAAAAAGAAATTAGCTGAAAGAGTTTTTACTAGAAATAGCTCAAGTTTGTATGTGTCCTGTGTAACGTATGTTTCTAAAGGTATATACCTAATAACAGCCAACTGGTCCGCGACCTCGACGCCACCCAGCCGGCCGCGCAGCAGCGCCCGGGGCAGGCCGCGCGCGCCCGCCACGTCCAGCTTTACGTACACCACGTCGTTGCGCGACGACATGTACGAGCCCCAGTCCACCATGAACTTCTCCGTCACCTGCTGGCTGCCCGGCCTGCCGTCGCTGTAGACATACCAAATACCATTTAGTAAGTGTCACGTCAAAAAAACGAGCCAACAGTCAAAGATCACGTCACACTACGTTCAATCACGGCTCTTTGCTCTCAAAGTAATTGCCTAATTTATGGCATCTATCTTCACTGATAAAAAGAGTGTCACATGGGTTGCAAAAAAGATCCAGATGGTCGTCTCGTAGTGCTACGTAGTGCTAATGAGAGTAGGAAACCCCGGCAGTCCTCAGTCAGTAAGACATGGTAATATTTATTTATTATTATTTATTTATTTAAGTAGTATAAAGCTAATAATTTAGTCCATTTAACTCCTATATTAAACAAGTAAAACGAATTTATCTTTCCGCACATAGAGACGTCGATTACCATAAATATTAACTTAGCACTTATGATTTTTCATTGTAAGAAGTCTCTATAATGAAGTTGTAAGCACTTTTTGGATAAATAGTAGGTTATTATTACGTAAACTAAGTGATCATATTAATGTTTATCGAGTGCGGCAGTTTAATCGATAAGTCGATACTCGCGTTCCGCTGCCCTACTGCACGTTGAGCGAGCACCGCGTCGGCAGCGCCAGCTCGCGCATTATGACGATGTTAATTTTACAGTTAGCTTACACGTGAACCAGCACGGGGAAGGCCGCGTCCCTCAGCTCCTCCCGCCACGACGGCGGCAGCATCAGCTGCACGCGCGCGCGCGACCCGCTGCCCAGCTGCACGTCGAACGACCGCCGCGACGGCAGCGCCAGCTCGCGTAGTCGCACCGATCTACAATAACATGAAACCAATGGGATTTATGTATGGCACTTTGTCGCAAATGAGTATTTGGCATGCTGATTGAAAGCGTTCATCGCAGCCCATGAATGCTACGCTACTGACACCAACAATACATAGGTTACACTAAAAGTTTCCGGAATTGGCCACTTACATAAACAATATTTAAAAAGTTATTACTACATTTGAAAATGGAACTCTTTAGCCGTAGAATACAATTTGTTTCATCTGATTGTCAATTGTTTACACATTGTAGCGTCATTTTAAAAATTGCGTGTTTACAATAAAATGGACTCGGAAAAATTTTCGTTGCATGATTTTTTACGATTTTAAGTGTAATTTGACAACTCAGCAGAGCCTCGTTCGGCTTTAATCTGCTTTTGGAGAAGAAGCACCACGCAAGACGACTATTTATAGCTGGTTTGCAGAATTCAAACGCGGTCGCAGATTGACAAATCTCCATGATGAAATTCGTGATGGTCGCCCGTGCACCGCTGTGAATAACAAAAACATCGATGCTGTGCGCCGTATGATCGAAACAGACAGGCATGTGACCTACCATGAGATCCGGACATCTTTGGACATAGGCATGAGTCAAATACAGTCAATACTACACAAATATTTGGGTGTGAGAAAGCTGTGTTTTCGATGGATCCTACATAATTTTATCGATGCTCAAAAAACGGAACGCATCACTTGGTGCCATGCTATGCTTGCCAGATTTTACTGTCATTTTACTGTTTTACAACGAAGGGGCTTCAAATTTGGTGTGGGACATAGTAACAGGTGACGAAACATGGATTTACAGCTCTATGATCCCAAAACGAAGCAGCAATCGAGCGTATGGGTCTATAGAGATGAGCCGAAACCAACCAAAGTGGCGCGCGTGAAAAGTGCCTCGAAGCGGATGATTGCTTCTTCTTTTAATAAAACTAGACACGTGGCTATTCTTGCTTTAGAAAATCGTCGTACCGTGAATAGTGACTGGTACACGACCAATTGTTTACCGGAAATTATTGGCAAACTCCGTGAAAATAACGGTAAACGCCGTATCACCTTGCACCACGACAATGCAAGTTCCCACACGGCCAGACAGACAAATTAGTTTTTGATGGCGAAAAAGGTACAACTTATGAGTCATCCAGCATAGTCCTGACCTGACACCGTGTGATTTTCTTCTGTTCCCAAAAATCAAGAACCAATTACGCGGTCAACGATTTTCATCACCAGAAGAGGCTGTCGAAGAGTATAAAAACATGTATCTGACGTCACCACGGAGGAGTGGCACAAATGTTTTTAAAATTGGTTCAACCGTATGAAAAAGTGCATTGACGCAAAGGGAGAATATTTTGAGAAACAATAAATTCATTTATGACCATTAATAGTATTTTTTTATTATTGATTCCGGAAACTTTTAGTGTGCCCCATGTACTAAACGCGTTGTCAGCCTTATGTAGTTCAGTTACTTATTCCCCGTTGCAAGCAGCCAGTTACAGGTGTTGAGCTTTTATAGTTTTTAGCTTTGTGTGTTGTAGAAATCGGAAGACTTTCACTGAAATATCAATTCACTCACCTATAAGGCCTCGTGTCATATAATATTCTTTCTAGCTTATGAGTTCTAGCGTCATGTAGGCCAGCAAGAGGAGGGCCAGGGCCACCGCATTCCAGAACGTAATGCGTTATGCCTATTCTGGGCTTTGCAGGAGAGAAGGTAGCTCTCCAGAAAGAGCAGTTGGCATAGTGCAGACGGGCTGGCCACACCGCCAGCTCGCAAGTAAGGCACCGAGGCTCCTCGCGCTCCGCCCGCGCTCTGACGGAATTGCTACCACCCCCGTAGCTCGGGTCTCGGACTACGTACACCTGCCTCTGTCCCGGCCTCTCTGCGCTACCTGTAGCAAAATCACACGATCAATCATAGCTCTTCACTATCTCTGGAATCTCTGGAGTCGAACACAAAACAAACGCTTTCTCTCTAAATCAAACGGCACTCTTATCAATCTGAAATCTATAATGGATAGGTAGCTGGTTTAAGGTGACCACGATGAGAGGTTAGTAGAAATACCATAATCCAAAATAAAACACTCAACTCAACAACTAAATACTTAATTTGATTCGCTTTCTTCACCATATCAGGGTGGAGGTTAGGTACGTACAACTTTCCTTTGTCTAAACCTTCAATAAAAGAAAATAAAGATTGAGAAGAAAAAAATAGAGATGAGACTGTTTCAAATGAGTAGTCTGAAGTCTTACCTAAATAATAAACTAAATGGTTCTCCTGGTCCCACGCCAGGATTTCCACCACCTCTACCTTCCCATGTGACAACACCGCAATACGCTGCCTTAACACATCCACGTGCTTAATGTGTGTATAATATTGTCCACCGCCTTCTTGTACAGCTGCCAAAAGAAGAAAGGCGCTGCCGTCTTCCGAATAGACCGGCTGCGGATGCACTTCTAACCATGGTTCATCAGTGGCCTTTTCTGAGTGCATCTAGAATAAGAAGGAATTATTTTAAAAACGTAGAAAGTTTTTCAGTCAGCATTCGAAAATCGAAATTGTAAAAGATCGCAATGTATAAAAATGTTAGGCGTGTTAAAAACAAATAATACCTCCGTGCAAGTCCAGTTAGGTGCGTAACAGCTGCTATATACGGTGAGGTTCTGTGCACGATTCATCCACACTACCCCTACATGTGCATTGTCTTTGCCCACCCACTGGGCTGATATGAGGTAATATTCCCTGAAAAAACATCCGAGAGTTAAAGCTTCGTGAAAGAGGTAAAGAAAAAATGTTAAGTGTAATGTGAACCTAAATTGAGCATACATTCCGTCCAACGTGCCTGGAGGCTTGACTTCCCATCTCGGCGGTGACGTCACATTTTGCACGGCGACTATCCACAATGTAGCTAACGGTATCGAGCTGCCGGGCTGAAATATAGCAACAAGCGTCAGCGTCAAACGAATCTATAGGGTAAGCTACAGCGTAGGTTCAAAGGTGTTTTACCGTGGGGTATCTGATAGTAACGTGGTCGGGGAACACTGTGGGCGCGGTGTTGTTTAACGTGGGGAGCAGGAAGCCTGACCTGGCCGCTCCGATCCCTCCTATCCCCTCGGAGATGCGGGGGAACTTCAGCTCGGACACTGCACGGTCATCGTACTGGACGTACAATACAAGCGTGCCGTCATGCGAGCCCCACATTGCCGATGACGTTTTCGTCACCTCCTCTGTGAACAGATTTAATTGGTAATCAAAACTTTTACTGCAACATCAACAACAATGTTGTCAACAAAAGTTGACATTGAACATATAATTTAGATAAAAAATAACAAAATCTCCATAAATAAATCCTAAATCCCATAATAACGCGAATGTCCGTCGCGAGAAGCCAGTAGCCATCTCCTTAAAGTCAAGCAGCACATTGCTAGTTTCAGTTCGCTTGATGCAACCAATCCGAAACTCTATAGTAAACTCTGTCAGGTGCAGCGTCGTTGGTAAGCCGAAGTAGTGGTGCCTGCCTCGCCGCGAGTCCATAGCTATGCCATGATTTAGTTGTCTGCCACGAGAAGCAATGGACCATCTCCTCAGAGCGAGCCAGCACACTACTAGTACCAGTTCATTCATCACTCACCTTGATACAACCAATCTGAAACTCCATTGTAAACCCCGCCAGGAGCAGCGTCGCTGGTAAGCCGGAGGAGCGGCGCCCGCCTCGCCGGCGGGCCCGGCTGTGCCATGACCTCGTTGTCTGCCGCGAGAAGCAAGGAGCCATCTCCTCCGAGCCATGCCGCGTGCTGCCACTCCCAGCTTCGTTGTCCCTCACCGAATAGTGGAATGTGGTGGCTAAAATTTTACCCAGGTTTAGGGCAATTTAAATATTTTACTTAGGTTTCTTTTTGCATTTTATTTTATGACAAACATTAAAATTAAACTTATGTTTAAACGTTTTGGAATAGTTATGAAACAGCATATTTAATAAAATTAATTTTTAAGAAAGAATTCTCAGTAGCGTGGACGAAAGCTTCCAAATCACTACAGTTAATTCAGTTAAAAATACTTCAAAGAAATATTCTTAGTTAAGCTATACTGCACCTTTTTAATTCTCACGCTAAACAAAGGACAAAGTTCATGTATTTCATTCTGGAAGGATTTTCTAATTAGCGTGGTGCAAGTATTATAAGCTTCATCCGAGACGTAGTCGGGTCCTCGGTGGGGCCGTAAGTTTAAGTTAACATCGGTCACTACAGAGACCGGAAAGTATTGCCTCGGTCCGCCCGCCGCGTCTCAGGTCGCATTAAAATTCCGCTCGCAAATTTCGATATAAATTGAGAAACGTATTCACGTAGTATCTATCGCCAAATCGATTTCATCACCCGCCAAAGGAAAGAGGAAATTCAGAATAATAAGATATGATTCGGAAGAGAAAACAAACTGGCGAGTTAGCTCCTTTTAAAATTGCCTCTTTAAAGCCATTTGCCTCGAAGAGATACTTTTAAAACTCTTTATGCAAAGTCGAGCAATGAAACAAGAAAATGGGTTAGGCTTAAGTTTGTCTGGGTACGGCAAGGAGCTAGAATCGCCAATTGTTGAAGAAACAGTTAATGAGAAGGCAATAATAGTTACAATACCCTTTTGTAACGACCAGAAAAATTTGATAAATATACCTTTACCCGAGGAGCACATTAAATTGTCATATTTATCAGTTAATCAATCTTGTCTAGTTAAACTGAAGAAAGATTGCTAAGTGTAAAAAATACACATTACCATAAATCCAACTCCAATAAACCGCATTCTATAATGTCTAAAAGAATCATTCTCCGAGCGGAATAAAACGCAGGAAACGAATCGAGATTGTGACGATATTTTATATAACTCCTGGAGGAAAACGCGAATCATGCCAGTCCTTCGTAGGACGTTTATTATACTGCTCGACAGTTGTAGACTCGCGGAAAATAGACTTCGAAACGTTTTAAACGTTAAAACGAAGTATTTTTCATTACTTCATGACGGAAAAGATATAAGGCCACGCTGTCAGCTCCGTTTATATTGTTACCGAGCGACATCGATGGTGCGGTGAGTGAAAACCCAATTTGGGAATAAGAAATTCAATTTGCATGCGGAAATATCATTACGGCCGTCAAGAGGGGTATTTAACGGCGTCCTTTACGGCGCAAGGCGTCAAATATCAATAGCTACTTACTCATTTGTGACGTCATAAACGGTGTAGTGCGCTGTAAATGTCCGCTGATAAACCTGTGAAACAATACAAACTTTAATAGCAGCGTCGAAGAATTCAAAGTTCGTTAACGACCGTCTTGTTTATTTTTGGAAAAGAAAACAATTAAAAAGTTTCATCGTTCCATCGTCGGTGCGTACCTCCTTGATGTTGTGTTGGAAGAGGACGTAACGCAAGTTCGGCGAGCACTGGTACCCGCGAACATTCAGCTGCCGCTGTAACAAAACAGTATTCATTACAGTTCAATAAGTTCGACTTTCAAATGAAGACGCCTCGCGTAACTTGCCCCAGCGATCTGCCTATCGCGGTGGCATCTACCTTTATTAACCGATCTTAATTAAAGACTCACTGTTGAGAAAATGGAAACTTTTTCCTTTAGTGGCTCTGTGGAGCGGAGGAAATATCTTTTAGAATTATGGTTTTTAAAAGGTGAAGTATGACTCAAGGTGGTAATTGAAATATAATAATTAGATCCATTAATTTTTATGCTGGATAATGGAATGTTGTAAATGATCATTGTGAAGAGTAAGAGATACTATTCAAATCTTTACCGTCAGCTTTGTTAAAATTATGATATTGGTCACTCTAGAAATATTACTAAAAAAGGGATACGATTTTGTCCATATTAATCATAGTCTATGACTGGTGGACCAACCATTAGACCACACAGAAGATAATAATATGCCACCGAAATTACCAAACCCTCAGGAAAAGTAGTAATATGCCATAATATTATACCATAATATTATAATAATAATATTATCCGCGACGTAAAAAAATCTGTTCAAAAATATGCAAATATATACGAACAGATCAAGAATACACATACAAATTATGAACAACAACATGCGATATAATTAAAAAAAAATACAATTAAAAATGTACATACGATAGTCATCACACACCGTCGCAGGCACGCACAAAGTGAGAATGATTTGACTTATCATTCAATTTTATGCCTCCGACTGCATATTATGTATGATGAAGCATAAAATTTCGAAGGTCCTACCGTATTGATATTTTTAACTGTATACAGTACTTACATTTGTTTCGATTTATTTCGCTGGCTTTATGTAATTATTGAATTTTAATCTTGTTCCGGCCTTTTTAGTTGATTTTCTATTTAGTTATTATTTTAAACGCAGACGGTTTTTTTTTGTTTTTTTTTTTTATTTTTATTTTATTTATGTCTTTTTGGTAAGCCAAATTACGTAATCCTGGAGATATGAAGGTCTAAGCCCCTGCAGTAGGGCATAATTATTATAATCGTAGACTGATGATGTATTATTTTTTTAGTATTACGGTAATGATAATCATGATATACCTTTTTGAAATCCTTGTGTTGAGCCCTCTAATTTGGTACCCATGTTGTAGTATTCGAAAAAAAATAATTGTTTTTCACCAAGTTCAATGGCGTCGCACAGCCGCCATGTTTGTTTTTGTTTAACGTCACCTATTTAAGAACACTTGGGCAGCTAAGACGAATCTAACGATACCTCAATTATGTCAATCCGTTCAGCGGTTCTGGAGAAATGAAGTGATAAAGAATATTACATACATACATACAAGATATGCGCGAAAAACAATAATACCCTTCCTTTGCAGTCGGGTAAAAAAATGCTCGTGGAAACTTTTTCAACATTTGTGTTTTTGTAATTTATTTCACAACAAAATTTGCGTTAAAATTAAATAAAACAAAATAAAAACATTTTATAAATAGCTTACCTACTTCTTAACTGATCTTTAGTATTTGTAAAAATATTATGATCGGATGTTAATGACGGTAGTTGTTGACATTGAATAGGCGCCTTTGGCTTTCAAAGTAAAAAAAGTAAATAGTGTTGAATAATTTCGGCGGGCTGGTTAGAACCACGATAGCTCAGTTGGGAGAGAATCTGACCCGGTATGTCAGAAGGGTGCAGGTTCAAATCCTGCTCGTGGAAATTTTTTCAACATTTGTGTTTTTGTAAAAAAATAAAAATAAAATATGAGACAACATCACATACATTGTTCTGATGCCAAGGTAAGTAGCTAAAAGCACATAGAAATCAGAAACAACGACGGTACCACAACCACCCAGACCCGACACAATGTCGAAAAGTTCGTTTTCGACATTGACCCGACCGGGAATCGAACCCGGGACCTCAGAGTTAGCGCCGCCCAAAGTCCGGCGTGCAAGCCACTCGGCTACGGAGGTCGTTGATTGGCTGATTACTAACCAGTGTGTGGTTGGTGACGAGAACAGAGAGTGTGTTGTTGAAGGTGTCCAACGCGAGCAGTCCTCCGTCGTCGGCCTGGTAGACCAGCTGGTGCGAGCTGACCCAAGTGGTGGGGAGTCTCTCCCCCGTCAGGTCTCCTCTCAAGAACTCGTCCAAGCGCATCCGACGCCCCGACCAGTAAAGCAGCTCGTCTACATAACTGCAAACGATTTGCAACTTTATTTAGGTGGTCTTTATTTTGATGTTAGCTTAAATGTTATGTAGGTATATTTCATTTGTTATGTTAAATATTATACGAGTGTGAGTATGCTATACTTCCTATTACTTTACTATCACGTATAACCCACAAAGTGTCTGAAACGTTCAGGATTGAGTAGATCCTTTTAGAGCTCTTGTATAGGAGGAGAGACGTGAAGTATATAACAAAATCTCTTTATAAGTAATGCGTGCATTAAAGTCATAAATATGTTTTTTTATATATTTTACGGGTAAGCACAGTGCCTTGATCTCACCTGATGTAAAGTGATGATAAGGCCAATGATGGAAGCGCACTTCACCCGGGAACCTCAACTAGTGAGCCACTGGCTATCTTATCTTTAGCTACCGGCACACAACAATGCAAATGTCACATCCAGATTTGTTTTGAGACCGATTTGAAATTATTTCAAATAATAAGATTTGAACCCCTTATTCTAAAACCCGAAATAATCGACTAAAATAAATTAAAGAAAATATTTAAAAAACTTACCCTAATAAATATATTGCAGTAACTATACCGGCGATGACAAAACTTATGACCATTAATGAAAATATGATACTCTTCCAATTGTGCCCATCTCCTGAGTACAGTTCCTGAAAGAAAAAAAAACATAGCTTATTGAAGTAGTGCAGATGTGACCAATTTATATTAGTTTCTTTAAGATAAACCTAATGTTTTGAGATAAGTAACTGACTATATAACTTTAGCCGTAGCCACGGCCCTAGCTGATAATGAAATTTATTGTTGTATAGAATTAACATAAAAAAACACTACTTATATAAAAAAAATGAGGTTAAACTCATGAACAGATAAACATTCTAACTCGCAAGGGTTCTGTAAGATCACGTTCGGAATATATTTTCCAATGGAATATCAAATCAAAATATGATTTACGTAAGCGACATCGATTCCTCGGGGGTGACGTGCCGCTACGAAAACAGAAATGGCACCCTAATCAGGACGTTCCCACTATTTTATTTACTGGCAGTGAGCAACCCCTTCGACTGTTCATTTTATTCACTGAGACCGCCATAAAAAAGTTTACGTAACACTCAGTTATTCTGATCCCACTGAAGTTATAATGAGTTGGAGTTTTATATCTATCAACATGGTGCTTGTGGATTTTAACAAGCTCTCAAGGCATTTTCTGTTAATTAACAACTTGAGCAGTCATATTTTATTAACTAAATTCTACTCCTCTGTATCGGCGGTTGATAATAATGAAAAGTTCAGAGAATATTTTATCTTTTAGATTGGAACTTGCGACGCTATCTTTTTTGTAAACTTTGATATAATGATGGGACTGGTTGATAGGAACATAAATTAAGAATGCTGTGAAAGTTGTTAGCCAGGTTTTAAATCCGTACCGCCAGAGAAAGTGACTGAATCTCTCATCTCAAAATTATGTAACAAGACCATTTGTTGGTTTCAAACAGTGTTGCGGGTACGTTTCGTAATACGTCCTGCATAGACTTGGGTTAGCAGATTTGCAGAGTCTTGACATCAGCCGCTGCCTTCTTGGGAGTGAAGCATATCACAGTGGTGTTTATGCTCTCAGGAGCACAGTTTTACCATATAGGTAGGTTTGTGTGCTAGCAGCTCACCTCTTCCTCCGCCACTAACTTAATGTACCATGCAAACATAGCCGGAGTACGTGACATATTGAGCTCAACTTCTAATTTTTTCATAGACTTGGGGTCAGTGACTTGTAGCGTCTCGTCTTGCAGGAGGGGCCAGGAGCCGCTGCCGCCGACACTAACTAAACGTTGCATGTGGCCAGTCCATGCAAACATATAGCCGAAGTAAGTAACATATGAAGTCAAGCTCACCTCTTCTTTCGAAGACTTGGTGTCGGCGACTTGCAGCGTCTCGTCTACTAACCGTACAATATGATAATGATCCACGTAGCCAGTGGCACACATAAATCACTAAATCGACGTTAAGCTCAGCTCTACTTTCGAAAAAATGGGGTCGGTGACTTGCGGCGTCTAGTCGAGCGGGAGGTGCAAGATGCCGCAGCAGCGTCGGCTACTAACCGTACAATGTGGCAATGATCCACGTAGCCAGTGGCACACGTAAATCACTAAATCGACGTCAAGCTCACCTCTTCTGTCGAAGCCATGTCGGCGACTTGGAGCGTCTCGTCGGGCGGGAGGCGCCAGGTGCCGCAGCAGCGTCGCCTACTAAACGTACAATGTGGCAATGATCCACGTAGCCAGTGGCACACATAAATTACTAAATCGACGTCAAGCTCACCTCTTCTGTCGAAGCCATGTCGGCGACTTGGAGCGTCTCGTCGGGCGGGAGGCGCCAGGTGCCGCAGCAGCGTCGTCTATTAAACGTACACTGTGGCAATGATCCACGTAGCCAGTGACACACATAAATCACTAAATCAACGTTAAGCTCACCTCTTCTTTCGACTTGGGGTCGGCGACTTGGAGCGTCTCGTCGGGCGGGAGGCGCCAGGAGCCGCCGCCGCCGCCGCCGCCCGAGCGGTCCGTGTGGCCGGTGGCGTGCATGCGCCGCCGCCGCCGCCGTCGCCGCGCGCGCACCCGCCACCGCGCAACGCTACGCGCCCGCGCCCGCTGCCGCCCCCGCCCCGCCGGCCGCTCTCGAGCGCGCCAACCGCGGTCTTCGCCCCATCACTGTAAACAAAAATATTGTATGATATAATGCTGTTACGTCTGTACATTAGAGAAACATAAAACGAAAAAACGTGCCCTTTTTTAAGCACATTGCGAGCACGGACGATTGTGAGATTTGGTAGGTACAGTAAGTTTAAATAAGTTTTAGCTTAAATGGAGAAGCAGTCCCAAAAGACAATATTTATGTGTAATATGTGTTAAAATTATTTATTACATATGAAACGGTTGAATTTCGAACGAATCGAATTACTTTGCGACCACTTGTATATGTATAATTACGATCATAAGAGATCCAAAAACTTTTTGGATCGCTTATTGGATTGTTCAACGTGAATTCACTTTTAGCGTTAGCAGCACTTTTAGATTAAAGTTAGAAATAAAGTGTTTAATTTTAAATAAGCTGGATATATAGACATAATAGATTACTAAAGAGTATAATAAAGACAAGAATATGAAGAAAAATAAGTTTCCTACAAAATTTTCATATTACAGTATCATAGATTTAACTCTAAAGCGTAATCCTGTGCACGGAATGCAGGCCGCAAACCTTGTACGCTGTTGCACCCCCCCGCCGCTAAACCGCCGCACATGTCGCCGCGGTAATGGCCGCCGAACATGCACTACACCCTGTAAACGGCATTTCGATAAACTGGCTGAAATGGGTTTTGGCAAAATTAACTTGGTCTCAATTTGGAAAATAGTTGAAAAAAATCCACGAGTTAATGACTTGGTCTCGTATAACCTACTTACGTGATTTGCAATATTTGTAACACTTCCTTCCGTCACATTTCGTATGATAGCAACAAAATATTATGTAATTTTTTTAAGCTTAGTAATTTTTCGCCGGCGAGCGGCGAGTGGCGAGCGGCTCGGCTCACTGTACTGACGTGGTACTGACCATGCGAATGCTCGCATCGAACATGTTACGTTACGGCAAAATGCTCCGGTCAGTCTCCACCTTACTACATAAAAGAAACATATTTAAAAATAATGTGTGCCTCAAAAGAAACAGACTTAAAAACGATGAGACCGTTAATAGAGCCATTACTCGTGTAAATTGCTGCGAAATTATACCATAATTATTATTAGGAAACTAGGACGCTATTCACTGGCCCGCACTAACCACACACACTGTAATGGTTAGCGAGCATGCTTTTGCACGAGTCGTATTTTCAATGTATTGTTGCAAAATTATTTTGTTAACGTTGGTTGGCACAGAGTACTTTTAAATATTAGGTGACCCTTATGTCATGGTTAGTTTGACCATATTTTACTTTAAAAATGGTCATGTTAAAAAGCTTAGAGATCAACGCAATAAATATATTCTGCCAGACTCAGCTGCATTACAATAATCGGTCGCTACTTCAGAATAATTACTAAGGTTTAGTTATTATTCTGAACTAAGATTTAGTTATTATTCTGAGTTCGTTCCGAAAATAATAATAATAACAATAATAAGTATTGATTTCAGAATAATTCCATATACTGTTAGTAATTACAATAGACCTTAAACACTAATGTTAGTTACAAGAAAAAAATAAAAATGCACATTGGACAAAAACAAAACAAAACAAAACAAAACATAAACGAGCTTGGCGCACTGGATACGACCACCCACCGTTATAGAACGGTGTGTAGTCGCACCCAATGTTTCAGCATCGGTGAGTCCCAGACAAAGTCAGACAACGCGTCCAGGATATGGTTCGGGTTGTTAAAAAGGTGTTTTTTTGCTTAAGATTGCTTTAAAAATCCGCTATAAGTGACATCATTATAGACAAAACCAAACTGGTTTCTAAATGACGTACCTATATTTATTGATTATTATTGTCTAAATTATGAGGAGCTCAATGACGTTGCAATCAGCGTGGATCTTGCAAGATAAGCAGCTTTTGCAAATCCGGGGTGATTAAAATATCTCTCGTTCCTCCGTGCTTTGAAGATCATGCCTTTATTATTAATAATAATAAACATTTGTTTTCAGACAACTGTCAGTCCATAGTGTTAGTAACAATTGACTTAGGGCTATGTTAGTAAAAAATTTCGTTTAGTATAAAATTAAATAGGATAAATGAAATATATAAATCGATGAACCTATGATATAAGGCCGAGTCCAGTCTCCCGGCTATCATCGCTAGGATGAGCCGTTGCTCCCGGCATAACATAATAGTCGACAATACACACTAACCCAATTTGGGTCAATGCGGTCTCTAATCGGTTACCCATCCATTACTCGGCATATCGAAAGTTGCTAACTAGCATGATCGCAAAACGTAATGCGAACACCTTTCAGTAACAAAATAGTCACTGACTCAAGTATCCCAAGCTAACCTTGAGGTAATCAAAGAGGAGTAACAACGTTTTGATGGCTCGGGTACATCGGAATGTTCGTATAGATTTGTTTTTAGTGAGGCAGGTGTGTGGTCTCCAAATTATGGAGGTCCCACGCCGCCTCTACGTACCTACTCACTGTATTTACTGCGACGGACTACTTTTGGCGGGCGCCCAACGGCAACGCCAGCGCACGTTCACACTTTATACGTTTGCTATACGCCCGACTTTACGACTCAGTAAAACTTACAACGAACTACTATGACGGTGCGAATTTTTCAGATTGACCCTGCTGCTCTGTTTTCATTATGCCACCGGGAATATTTAAAGCGTTGTTATTACAACATTAAAAGCTCGTTCAATTATTAACGCAAATTAAATTTAAGCTTCGCGATAATGTGTAAATTTATAGGAATATTTCAATAGTGGGGTTGTTGGTGTCGCGGCTAGCGTGATCGGGTTGTGATAGTTTTTTTATAGGGGCCGTGTGATAAAGTGCTGTGCTGGATATCCGGAGGTCCGGAGTTTAATGACCAGGTCCGGGTAAAGTGTGTTTCCAACTTTTCCAACTTTTCATTTTTAGGGTTCTGCCCAGCAGTAGGGCAGTATAGCTATAGACAATATTAAAAAATAAATAAATAATAAAATAAAATTTCCTACACTCACACCAAGAGACGCCACGTTATGGAACTCTGAAAAATGGTTCCTAGACAACGGATAAACATACTTAAAATACTTAAATACCTACATACTTATTATACATAGAAAACACCCAGACCCGAGACAATTTAGAAAAACAATAATTTCTAAATTGACCCATCCGGGGATCGAACCCGGGGCCTCAGAGATGGCGACACCATTAAAACCGGTGTACAACCCACTCGACCAAGGAGGTCGTCACGTTATTATCATATAATTAATAGGTAATTTTATATGGTTAGCAAGTTTTATTGTTGCTTTTGATAAATGCAGTTCTGATAAGGCCAAGACAAGTGGGATAACGCTAGTATAGTAGAAATGGAATAGAATGATAGACATAGTTTCTTAACAAAACTTATCTTTCTAACTTTCCCCATACCGACCGACCTATTTGGATTGCTCTTTCTGCAAATCTTTTTGCGGATTTTTTCGTTAAATCTCTGGAACTTAACTAGCCAGTACGAGCTTTAATTGCATTTTTTATCTGAACATTGTTAATCGTCGCTTGCTGGCCAGAGGAGGTTGCCGGATTTCATCCCACCGCAAATGTTGGCTTAGCGAAATAGTTCAGTGCGGCCGACGACGGTAAAATAACTGCGGGAGAACGGAAAAAAAATTACACTATGAATATTTAAACGTTCGGTTCGTTCGCTTTCAGGCTTTTTTTCTGCATAGAAAGTATCATGAACTAAATAAACACTTTGTTTTTTATCAAAGAAGTTTAATTAATATTTAATTTAATTAAAAAAATATCTAATAGGGAATCGTTTTGTTACGCGGCCATGTTTTGGTAGGGCTTGTTTTCAGAACGCCTGACTGCTTTGGTAGTAATTATAATATGCTGAGTCATTTGTGGATACTTATAATATGTAATTTATTTTGAACCTGTAGAGATTTTTTATAAAACAATAATCTTATCCAAGGAATTTTTTTGTAAGTAGGTACACGGTATGTGCATATAATTAACTTTTTCACTGGTAGGCGTGTGAGACCGCGTAAAAGCAGTTTCTAAAACCGTGTATCTCTCGAAACGAACGAACGAAAAAAGTGAATATATTGGCCATTCATATACACATATACACTTCTGGACACATCTATTGGCCCACCTTATAGTTTAGGTTTCTATGGCCCCTACTTAAATATGATTGCTAGATTGAACAAAAACGATTGCTGCAATTATAAACCTGATACATTTTACCATCTTTTTCGATCGTATTGTTTTAAATTTGAATTCAGAATACCACACGACATGGAGCTACGCCTAACAAGTCGGGTATGCGCCTTGATGAAGGCATTTGTTTTTTGAATAAAAAACATGTTTTATCAAATAAAGGTTTAATTTAATAACGCGTGTTGCCTCCATGGGCATCTACGACAGCTACGATACGATTAGGCATAGAGTTTATCAACCGCTCTATGAAATTTTGAGGGATCATCTCCCATTCCTCTTCTATGGCAGTTTTCAACTCCTGCATCGTCTGGGCAACTGGCTGACGAGCCCTAACACGTCTTTTTAGCTCGTCTCACATGTGCTCAATCGGGTTCATGTCTGGGCTTCTGGCTGGCCAGTCCATAACTGTGATGTTCACATCCCGAAGATATTCCCTGACGATGCCGGCCGTATGGGCTCTTGCATTATCATGCATAAAAAGGAAATTTGGGCCCACATGGTCCACGTATGGCATCACGTGAGGTTCTAAGCACTCACGAATGTACCTTTCAGCATTGTTGGCAGCCGTGGTCCCGTAATAACCTCAAGTTGAGTTTTCCCGCTCGCGGATATACCGCCCCAGACAGTCCATGAGCTACCGCCATAAGCAACCCTCTCTTCAAAGCAGCATTGTGCAAAACGCTTTCCCTTACGTCGGTAGACCTTCTTCCTTCCATCATTGTCATGTAACGCAATTTTAGAGTCATCAGAAAAGAGTACACGGCTCAAATGCTGCTGAGTCCAATTTAAATGAGTACGCGCGAAATGAAGACGCGCTGTTCGGTGGGCTCGCGTTAGTTTGGGGCCATTAGCTGGCTTGTGTGGTACCATATCGCGTTCTTTTAACCTTCTCCGAACAGTTCGAGCGCTCACAGATACTCCGTGGAAGTCGCGAAGTTGGTTTTGTATCTCAATGGAGGTAAGGTGACGATTTCTCAAGCTGGTCGTCACGATGAATCGATCCTGCCTTTCAGTTGTGACCCGAGATCGTGGCCTTCCTTGGCGACGACCAAAGCCACCAGTCTCTAGGTACCTCTGATAAACATTTCGGACCGCAGATCGACTTAAATTAAGTTGAGCACTCACATTTCTTTGGCTGTGTCCGGCCTGGATAAGTGCCACAGCTTGGGCGGTGACTTCAGGCGAATTATCCATAGATTATTGATAGAACCTCACCTTAATGTTAAGAGTAAGTAATGTTTGTTGCAAAACCAAAGAGAAAAATCACACTTTCAAGAATTAAATCCAAGTAAACCAATGAAATCAAGTTTTCTTAGTATTCGATTGTTTGATATCAACGAACAGGCTCCAAATTGTCTTTTGTTTCTTTAAATTCTGTATTCGAAATTAAAAAAAAGACTATTGAATAAAATTATGAATGTGCCTGGTTCAAAACTGCATAAAAACTTTTTGCTCAACCTAATATAAATTTTTAGCTAGGACTAAACGAAACTGAAAATGCAAGGTGGGCCAATAGATGTGTCCAGAAGTGTATTTACTTATTTCGCACGTACACCAACGAACTATTATCAACTCATTATTTTATTAAAGTCTATCACCGTCGACATATACAACAATGTTACAGTTCCATCGCAGTTTGAGATAAGATAGTCAGTTCCCGTGGTTTCGGATGCCAAGCGAAGTGCGTGACTTCGGCCTTATCCTCATTAAGTGAGAATGAGGCTTCTTGAATGTACCAAAAACAATTGTGAATGAATAAATAACAACAAAACATATAGAATACATATAACTACTAAACTTTCCTAATATGACGTCAGAAAGTTTTCGTTGATCCAGCACTGCCTTTAAAGCCTCTCTAAAAAGAGGCAGTGGCGGTAAGGACACGGCCGCTGGCTGCACGCGCGGGCACGTTTAGTTTACACTAGCGCTTTGGCTGTAGCGATTTTTTGCCGCTGTCAACAATAAACTATCACGTCTTTTAACCATCCTGTGGTCTAGTGGTTAAGGGCTCCGGTTTACACCCAGAGATCCTGTTTTCGATTCCCAGTGGGAGGTACATGTTTGTGTACTCGGTTTAGGGCTTGCTTGTCCGCCTGGCTAGCTACCACCATCTTATCTAAATATGTCGCCATTACATCAATGCTTGTAGCATTGTTGTGTTCCGGCAGCTATAGATAAGATAGCCAGTGCTTCAGTAGTTGAGGATATCGGGTAAAGTGTGCTTCCACCTTCGGCATTATCATCACTTAACATCAGGTGAGATGAAAGCCAAGATGCTTACCCGCAAGAAATAATATCTAAAAAAGGCCTCAAAGACACGAGCGGCGGCGAAGCGGGCGAAGTGTGTGGTCGCAGGTCTGCAGATCCCAGCCAGCCCGCACGTCCCGATCTGAACACCTCAGAGAATCTATATAGGGCGCGAGGGGCATGTTGTAGCAGGGATAAGTAGTAACAGGGCTTTTTCACTAGGAATTTAAACTTTATTAACGTATTTCTACGACTGAATCTTACCGTTATACCGCGCCGCGCCTCACAGCCAGTATCCCGCCAGACGCCGCAGTAAGTGGATGAGCAGTTTTCGAGATTACTGATAGTTATTGTGATAAATATTAAGAACTATAATATCTTGGGGTTAATTGTAACACAATCTTGGGGTTTGTTGTAACTTGTTACAACTTGCCCCTCGCTCCCCTCTTAAGGAAAGGTACCTATATGCTTGCGTGATGCCATTTCCTCTAGAAACTCTCTGATGGTGTTGTTTTAGTTGCTCGCCGCCGCGTTAGGTGACGCTGTAAATGCCGTATGAAGTCAACAGCAAACTATCTGTAAAAAAGGCGGCCTGCCTGCGTTCTTTGACATACATTATATTATGTTAAGTGTTTTTTATATATTTTAGCGTTTTATTAACGCTTAAATATACTTAAGTAAAATTTAAACACTGAAAAAAGACGACAACCTCAGGCGGGAATCGAACCACGCACCTTCCGCATTCCGGGCGGCTGCCTTAACCACTTGGCTACCGAGGTCTGGCTTTCACCCGTCGAAATTTTTCAGTGCTTGATGCTTATGTTTTTTAGTCAACATTGCTTCATCAATCTTAGAAGTTTTCACCTCTGAATTTCGACGGGTGAAAGCCAGACCTCGGTAGCCAAGTGGTTAAGGCAGCCGCCCGGAATGCGGAAGGTGCGTGGTTCGATTCCCGCCTGAGGTTGTCGTCTTTTTTTCAGTGTTTAAATTTTACTTAAAATTTTACTTATATTATGTTGTCTATCACATCTGACCGCGACCGCCTCTGTTTGGGCGAGCCTTTAAGCTTGTACACTGCGCTTTCCCAAACTATAAGCCGAAGTTTTGGCCAGATTAATGGGCTACTATACAAAACGGCGACAACAACGGACATTTCAGGGTTCCGGCGTTCCTTATAATTATCCCGGGTTCGCAGACGTTTCATTTCAGTTTTATGACCGTCGGCTCCAAGGATAAAAGATTTAGGTGCTGCAATGCAGATGGGATGCCTAATGCGGTTGTTTTGTTACAATTTTCTCTGGTTTTCGCATTCTTTTTCATGAGAAATAAAAAAAAGATCTTTAAAAGAAAAAATGAGAAAAATCTTTTTTTAGAGAAATGTGTGAAAATTAACATGTTTTTAAAGAAGAAGAATCAGTCATACAACTATTGTTTAATACACTTCTATATAGTTTTTTTTACAAAATATTTAAAATTCCATTTAGTTCCTTGGTAATAAATAACCCTACTTCGATTATATTTTTCCTTTGACAAACTCGTTTACAAGTCACATCGTATACAGTAAAACTACATCATTTATTTATTTAGATTTACACCGCCTTGTAATGCAATCGGTCCCGGAATGGCATGTTCGTTGAACATAACCTTGGTTTTGTCCAAGTTCATCCGGAGACCGATGCGTTGTGAAGAATCAGGTAGGCCGTTCAGCATGTACCGTAA
This sequence comes from Eudonia truncicolella, assembly GCA_949315975.1. NCBI lineage: Eukaryota > Metazoa > Arthropoda > Insecta > Lepidoptera > Crambidae > Eudonia > Eudonia truncicolella. Next base: position 14,269,217 of record OX438828.1, read on the forward strand.
ATCCTGCAACGTTTCGGCCACGATGACGATGTCGTCCGCGAATCGCAAGTGTGCGATGTTTTCGCACGTCCTTTCCGGTCCAGCGTTAAACACATCCTCCAATGCATCTGTGAACAATTTGGGGGATATCACATTCCCTTGTCTCACACCTCGATGCTGGTTCCGTACTTGGACGGTCATGGTGGCGGCATTGTACAGACACCTCAACACTGGATCAGTTGACTTGGCATCGTTGTAGGGATTCTAGAACAGCCCAGGTTCGATAGGCACAGGCCGCACTGTGAAGATGTGATATATGGTTCCGTATCCTCCTCGAAACACGGCCTGCTCCGGCGGTTGAAATTCGTCAATCTTCGCGCAAGCTGGTTTGTGATGGCTCTTGAAAACAGCTTACAAACGTGGCTTAGGAGTGAAATGGGTCGGTAGTTCTTTAGTAGGCTCTTGTCGCTTTTTGTTGAAGAACAACACGATGACACTCCTACTCCACCGGAGTTCAGCCATCGAAAAGAACGGCGTTAAAGATGTTTTGAAGCTCCTTTAATACAGGTTTACCGCCTGCTTTGAGGAGCTCAAATGTAACACCGTCTTCGCCAGAGGTATTTCCGTTTTTAAGGTGCCTAAGAGCCATCTCTATTTCACCTAGGCTGATATCTGGCAAGTCTTCGATAATGTGGCTCTGGTATTCTCATTTTTGGGATCAGGTTGTGATACATGCAATGCGTATTACTGCCTGTAGAAGTTTTCGATTTCCAAAAGAACCTCTGGCCTCAAGGCAAAGACTACTGGTAGTCCTAGTGCACCAGTTTACCGCCTCTGTGGTCTAGTGGTTAAGACCACCGATTCAGACCTAAAGGTCCCGAGTTCGATTCCCAGCGGGGGGTACATGTTTGTGTACTTGGTTTGGTTGGTGGTAGGGCTTGTTTGTTTGCCTGGCTAGCTACCACCATCTTATCTAAATATGTCGCCATAACATTAATTTTTGTAGCATTGTTGTTGTGTTCCGGCAGCAGAGATAAGATAGCCAGTACCTCACTAGTTGAGGATTCCGGGTGAAGTGTGCTACCATCATTGGCCTTTATCATCACTTAACATCAGGTGAGATCAAGGCACTGCGCTTACCCGTAAAATATTAAAAAAAAATAAGCGGACACATTCAACTTAAAATTGATATTCAGCGAGCCTCGGACAAGGCGGTGACCACTACCAGTATTAAACCTGTTGATCACTGAGACGTCTCTGAATATGTGCTTTTTGTCCGTCATGATGAAGTCGACCTCATTTTTTGTCATAATTTCGGGGCCCTGCCATGTCCACTTTCTTTGGGGCTGTTTCGTAAAAAAAGGGTTCAAAAAGAAAAGCCCCTCTCTTTCGGAGCTAACGAGCATTTTCCCCCTATGATTTTTGCTGCCAAAACCATGGGATCCCACTACCGATTCGTAGCGATTCTGTACTCCCACTTTAGCATTGAAGTCCCCCATGACAACGCTGTAGTGGGCCTTGGTGGTGAAATGTAAGACCTTGGATATTGCTCCATAAATATCTTCCACTTCATCGTCCGAGTGTGTTGAGGTCGGTGCGTAAATTTGCACTACCTTGAGGCTATACCTCTCGGTTACGAGGTACGCATCCCTGTTCGTCACACTCGACACTTCTACTACGTTGTCACAAAGGGCTTTGTTTGCCAGGAACCCTACGCCACCCTGGGACAGCTGGTTTCCCTCTCGGTAGTACATAAGGTGACCTGATTCAATTCCTCCTCCTGGTGGACACCAAAACCCTTGAATCAGAGACATCAAGAGAGGGCTTTTCGGACTTCATTTAACCCAAGAAGTTGCCACCTTATTCTACCGAATTCCTCTTCGAGTTGCGCCAGGTGCTCGTCAAGCCGTAACGTGCGTCTGTTGTATGTTGCCTGGCTCAGTTGTTGTTTATGGCGGCCTTCCGTATCCCGGGGATTCTTCGCACCCCTTGCCTTGCCGTTACCGTGACCACCGCCGTGATCAGGAATAGCAGGGTGGCCGGGAACTGGGGCCGTGGTCTGTTTCATGTCACCATTTGGAGGGTTTGCCCACAATTTCCACGCTGGGCATGCGGGTTGGCAATCGCACTGCGTAGCTAATCCCACCAGTGTCGCTGCTGCCCGACACCGGTCTGTGCACTTTGTTGGCTACGTTTGGGCTGTGATGGATATCCCACCATCGGTCGATCACCAGAGCCTCGTCTGTTGGTCAGCAGCATTATGCGCAGGAGACGTCAGCTTGGGCCCTAAATGGTGTAGGGTGGTACCCCTTACACCCCCAAATCATTATATATATAAATCTTCTGTGCGTGTGTTTGTAATTGAACTTCTTCTAAACGGCTGGACCGATTTGAACGAAATTTTTTGTGTGTGTTCAAGTAGATTCGAGAATGGTTTAGATTTACAATTGGACCCGGTAGGTGGCGCTGCAATAGGGGTCCATCATAGGATACGGGTGTTCTCAAGCGGCCGAAGTCGCGAACGGCCCACTAGTTTTATATAGATGATTATTGTTATTATTATTACTTTAAAGTAGACATTACTTGATTAAAATCTTATAATTACCATCTTGTGAATAATTAATAAAACGAAAAGCGAAACGACGAAGAATGCCGCCCGCCGCCGCGCCGTTTGAAAATCAGCGTCATAGCCTAGTTGTGACATTTGCTGAGACGGAGACGATTCTTGCTGCCATAACACTGCTCAAATAATTATTTAATAGCCAATATGTTGTACTTTTTATTATTGTGTAGCAAAAATAAGCCACTGTCATTACGGATTACTTATCTTGCCTTTGTCCAGCAGTGGACGTCTTTTTGGCTGAGATGATGATGATGATGATGATGATCCATAAACATTAATACTTATACATTACGAGTACGCAATTTACTTAACATTTTCATGAATCCCTCATCGTTTTAATTCCCCGATCCCGTACGCGTGCCATTGTCAATACATTCCGTAGATCTGGCCGGCAGCCAGGATTTCATTCAATTTGTTGATCCAACCCGTGAAGTATGTTACACTCGCGTTAATCGCCAGTTTTTTATGGCACCATAAAAGCGATTAAGTCCGACCCATTAATGCATCTATAAGACCGTGGAATGTGTATAGAGCCACGCCGTTTTCTACCGATGTTTGTATAAAGCCGTTGTCCCACTGCGCACGTTCACGCTACGCACGTTGACTTAGTTTCGCTTTGTATGAAAATATTTGCGATAACGTCCACTCAACCACTACAACCCACGTCTTATAGTGTATCTATTTTCTAATGTCTCTCGGCAAACTTCGTGTTTCAGTTGTCGTCAGATTTCTATCAGTTGTTTTTTGCACTTGGTGCAGGCTGGACGCTCTAAATCGACTTGCAAGTATATAGAGTTTGTACAACTCTTTTAACTTTTATTATTTAAGAATTGGAGGAAAGCTATTTGTTTGTATCCGAGCTGTGTTACGGCTTGCGCTACAGTTGTAGACAGCCGTGGGTCTATACCTATTTGTGTATAGTGTGTGCTGCAATGAAAACGTAGAACCACGCTGTCTAACATACGGACTCACGCAGCTAAAATCCGCCAAGTGCCCGTTTACTTTCGCTAAAAGCCATCATTTAGGCAATTTTTCTGTGCAGGATTCGGTGGCTATACCCACTCTAACCCAAAAATCTTTGTTTTTTAATTTTAACCTTGCAATAAAGACAAACAAATAATTTTTACGAAAAAATAAAGGTCTCTTTCATTCTACCACTTCACCCACTGAGGCGAGCTACGATCGCCACATGCAAGCAAAACACAATTGAAACTGATAAATGGTAACTTTTTCCGATAATACAGCGTGCGCCGCAGTGGGACAGCGCCTTAAAGCATGGTCCTGTTTGGGAGCGGTGCCAAGTGAAGTTGTCATTTCGTTCGTAGTTGTTGTACGCTTGGCAGAACGATGCGGCTTGTAGTTTTGCATCCGTTTGTCTTTTTGTATTCCTCAAAACGTTGCAGTTGCTAGTACCTACTTTTTATTATCAAGAAACGTCTTGAGGTCATTGAAGATAAAGTAGAAAAATTCAAAAGAAAATTTTCTATTTGAAGGCAATGATGAAAATAGAAAGCGAAAAACATATTTATGGTGTAGCACTTAAAAAAATCAAGCTACGGTTTGAGACAAACCCAGTGTCATGTTGGGTTGGAGTAAAAACAAACAATTTATTTATAAATATATCTTTCCATTTCTTTAGGTTGAATTGGTCATTCATACTCTTGCAATGTGCATAATTATTAATGGCGTTGTAATGATAATGGCCAACCACTTAACCACTGCGTGCTTAGAAGTAAAGTATATGTATGTAGATAACACCCTATATCTAATCATTTTGTATAAGCACGCATACACAATCGTATTCCATCGTATCATATTGCCGCGCGCAATGCTCGAACGAGTACTTAATCGAGAAAAACTCTCATCGAGTTGCGAGCATGCGATTATTCGGACGGCGATACTATAAAAACATCAACACTTCTCGCGCTGGCCCGTTGCCAATATTAAAATATCGACACCCCCCCACCCTCCACAATTCGTTATTTTATGGCTTCATATATGCACCGACATTAGGCCAACTCATGTTTATACAGTCGTAACGAAAAATTAAAATACGATCATATAAAATCTTGGTAATGCGTGTTTCTATCTTTTATTTGTCTAATTGGTAATTCTGGTTTATTTTTATATTATCGCAATGCTAAAAACTACAGCTGTTAGTTGAAATTGCTAAGTTTGTATAACAATTTCCTGTGAGAATAAGGTTGGATTTCAATACTCTTTAATTAATTCGTTCTAGCTGTGTACGGTCGCTAATAAATACATAATATTATTGCAATAAACAGCTTACAGTGGCGGTATTTGCGGACTGTTACTCTTGCCACAAAGGTCGACAACGTATCTGCGATTTCTTTGATGATAGTGTCTATAGGTGGCGGTCATTGCTTCTCATTAGTTGACCCACTGGATCATAAAAATTAAAACAGTTACTTTAATACCAGACAAATTCAAAATAGTAGAAGAAAAGTAAGTTACGATCTCTTAGCTTTTTCACTATCCAAAAAAAATAAAACAATTCCATTTCATTTGTTATGTGCTACAATAGCTAAGACTCACGGGACTGGGCCACTATAAGATTAGATTTTCCCGAACACCTGGTTCTGTGCTCTAATGCTCAAGCTCGCTCATTCTAAAAAGCTATCAAACATTTTCCACAACGTGTCTCTTTCCAAATCGATACATTTAACAATGTAACAATGACAGATTAAATATAATGAAATTAATAAATCTTCATTTAAGTTTACTTTAAATAAGCACATTTGAATCGTCGCAAAAATGAATGCCTGCCAAACATTTATAAACTAAATCGAAAACATTTAAAAAACATTTCATATTGAATTATCAAAAACCTTTGGACAATCAACTAGGTACTGTTTCGCACGTAAGTTTTGTAACTTAAAAAGTAGCTTTGATTTAAAAACTACAGCGGGATAAAAAGATAAAATTACTATCTCGACGTCTTATTAGTGTGCATCGCACGAAGGCTTTAAAAAATACTTCCGTGTTTTGTTCCCGTCATGTAAACGTCATTTCAAATTAGAGTAAAAGAGACAAAACACGAAATAACAATTCGGAGCTTATTCTTTGTTTATTTGTAAGGCACTAACGTTTTAGTTTGCTGACTTCACGTAAAATGTGTGTCTTGCTTCTTCAGCTTTCGTCACGCGCAATTTGTGCGATGACAAAGTGTCTTGCAACCGCCTCTCTCCACTCAAATACTCGTAAATAGGGAGGCTCAGAAAATAGCGAGAGGGCGAGAACAGACGTCCGCACTCGCTTCCCTCCGAACGGTCGGCGTTGTTATTCACGCGTGGGTTACACTATTGCGAATTCGCGGCATCTTAGGAGGACTTATTGTCTAAATGATTTGACCATAATGCGTCATAATGAGGCAATGAAGAGCTCGATGACGCCGTGGTTAACGCACGCGGTCTGCGATTGCTGACGTTAAGCAACTTTCGAAAAGGCCGGTCATCGGATGGGTGACCCAAAATGTATCATCTCGAGCTCCTCTGTGCTTCGGAAGGCACGTAAAGCCATTGGTCCCGGTTGCATTAGCAGTCGTTAACAACCACCAATCCGCACTGTGCCCGCGTGGTAGTTTATGGCCCATTCCCTTTCCATCCATAGGGAAGGCTCGTGCCCCAGCAGTGGGGACATTATGAACTGGTGATGGTGATGACGATGCGTCGTAATATATTGGCATATCTCGAATAGATAGTGCGTAATTAGTTCCATGTCTGTCAAATGTTTAATGCATATCAAATCGAAGTAGAATCTGGGCCGGTTCGTATTTGTAAAAGTTGCATAAAATTCAGAATGATCTCCATGATAGTGTTATATGTCCGCATCTCTCGCATCTGACTTCACTTTGTGAAGTTAGATGTGTCTAAGAACAGAAATGGATGCGCAAAGTGCGGTAATTCGGATTTTCGCAAACACTTGGTTGCGGAATGGTCTCGCTACACGGTCTTCGCCAGAGTAGTAAATGACTCAAAGCAGATGGTATGTTTGTCATTAAAATCGATGTAATTAAAACCAAATTTTTTTAAGTAATTCTTAATTATGTCTCCTTTAGAATATGTGTGACTTTAAAATGGAAAACAGAACTTTTACAATAATGTCAAAAAATCATGTATTATTATTTTCGCTGTAACTATTCTACGTAACACTTTTTAAGGTGACGATGCGTCGCACGCGCACACTGCCACCCGGGGCCACCCCGCACTATCAGGCCCGTCATAGTATGATTTATTCGCCTTTCCCATTCAGTGAGCGGCCGTTAATTCAGAACTTCGGCACAAAGTTTTTGATTCATTAAACAGTTCCAACTCTGTTTTGGGTCTATTATTAAGAAATTTCCCTTCTTTCAGTAGAACTGATTTAATGGCTTAATTAGAAGTGTACTGAAGTTATAAGTTAAGGCTGTCTGAAATGGAATTAGCTCACTTAGCTATGACGTTGATTTACTATGCGATTGAGTTGACGCAAAACATACACATAAACACACACGCATACATAGAATAGAATAGAATAGAATAGAATTTATTTGCATAAAACATGGTAAAGTACAGATCGTGACTTAAATAAAACCAGCATGTTTTGCCACAATTTGGCGTGCACAATTATAACAATTAATTATTAATTAATTAATTATAGATTATGTACGTATATAGAACTGATATTCTGATTGAAATTGAATTTTTTTAATTGCTATTTATCAGTTATAAAACTGATGCTTTGCAATTATTATAAAGCTGTACATTTAATAATGTAAATGTAATGTAATTTAATGCTTGTAATCAAGCATTTACTTTAAGATGTGAAAGTTTCCCAATTTTCTATTTATTTTTCCACCTCGAACTGAAAAGCCAACAGAAACAGCTTAACCAATATTAACATGAAACCCACTGCAGCCAATAAGTTATTTATTATCCACAATTTTAATTAATACCAGCAAGGCCGTCATCCGTTGTGTGGTTCCGATAAAGCGCGACATTTTCTTTTGATCGAGTTTGTTTACTGTGTGCTTACTGATCGCCTCGGTGGCCGAGTTCCGGCTCGGCCCGGTACCCGAAGGTCCCGGGTTCAGTTCTTAGGTCGAACGAAACGTGTTTCGGATTTTTCGATGCATAGCCCAGGTCCGTGATCACCAACCCGCACTTAGCAAACGTTTTGATTAAGCCATTACCCATCACTTGTAGCGATGGCTTGATTTCAATGATGAGGCCTTTGCCCAGCAGTGGGACGGTTATATGCTGTTAACTAATACTGAGTCGTCTGCTGTGAATACAGACACAATATGAAAATAGCAGTGAAAAAATTCATCGCTTACGTCAGCCTTCCCGGTAGCATAGCGGTCAGTGCAGCCGCCCGGATTGCGGAAGACCCAGGTTCGATTCCTGGCTGGGTCGGGTGGGCGTTTATCTTTTTACTGTATTTTATAAAATTTTATGAATATTTAATTTAGCTTCAGTGCAGCAATTAGCACTTAAAATAAAAAAGTAAAATTTACAATATAATTTTTAATTGTTTGGGGCACTGATCAGTGCTCGTACTCGGTAAGTATTTATAGCTGTAGTTATACTTTTAGGAAACCCGGTTGATATCAATATTGGCACGTGTATTATAAAATCACAAAGGTTAAGAGCCTTAATGTATTTCGATTTCTATACAAGCTTCACTTACAATTTATTCATACCAGTTAGCTAATTTTTCCGGATAATACGAGTATCTATACCACTTTACCGCCCGGCCAAGACCACTGACGTCTTGCGATGAGGCGATCGATTTCTAGTTCATTGCGCTATTTCTGTAACCGTTGACTATGACTGCCATTGTATAGCGCGCAATGAACTAGAAACCGTTCGCCGCGTCGCAAGTCGCTCGTGTTCGTGGCAGAGGCCCAACGTACCTCCCGTCCCGCGTACCTTCCGCAGGCGAGGACTCAGTTAAGCGGTCTTGCTTTATCTAGTTAGTAGAATCTTTTAACAAAAAATATATAACTGAACTAGCTTTTGACTTTACTCGCCTTTACTACACGACTTGTGGTAGATTGTAACAAAAACAAAATGTAATAAAGGTCAGACTCAATCTGTACCTTCACGTGTAGATTTATGAAATTTAAAGTCCACTATATTGAAAGTCTCAAACAGCATAAATTCAGTACTTAGTTAATTTTTTTTTCAAACACTTACTGCCATACTCAGAGACGTCAATTAAATTTAATGACAATTAAATATCTTTCCTTCTCTATTTAGTACTATACATAGGAAAGTGACAGCAAGAGACTTAATTGTCATTAAAACTTAATTGACGTCTCTGAGTACGGCAGTTAATCTCTACTTCCGTACTTTCCTTAAGCATTCATTTGGTTAGAAAAAATTGAAACTGAAAATTTTATGGAATATTGAAATGCTCTTAAAGGCTAACTGAAGTTGTTGAGAATTCTAAGTTGAGAGGTCAAGCAAGTCGTTGAAAGGGGCAACCTAAACTATGATTGTAGTCGATAGTGAATTTTTCCCAACTTCCCACAATACGGTCAAAAGGTTAAAAACCTCGTCTTTTTTTTTTGGGAAACTGAAATTTTTCTGCTTTGTGATTACCAATCCGAATTTGCGAGTGTGCTGATTTAGCCATTACCCATTAATTGTGGTGATGGGCCTTTGCCCAGCAGTGGGACAGCTATAGGCTATTTACTTACTTACTTGCTGATGTCCTCATACGACCTTTTGAATAGGGCTCCTTTAACTTATAAAGTAAAAGTAGTGATTAAAAGTAGTGGTATTAAGTTTACATAAAATATCCCAATGGGTAGAAGTTCAACCGGGAGAAGGAAACTTTGGCAGGCCGAACTAAGATGACATAAGCATTCTTGTATTCTACAGCTGAAAATAAATTAGCTACTAGTTCCTTAGTAAGTAGCGACGATTTCACGTGAGTTGATACTATCTTTGATAGACAGTAAGCCCGCCATGTGTTTAAAATACTATTGAATATCATGTGCCATCTTTGTACAATTATAAGCCGTATCAAAGACTTGCAAAACTTTATTCATGAAATATAATCACCACGTACCAGTTCAATGAAAGTTTAACAATAATAATGCGTCGCCGCGATTCATCTTACACACGCGGCTCGGCGTCAGTCTGGAAGTACATCGATAAACTGCGTCACCCAATACCGTCTGTATTGGCGAGCAATACTGCTCTAGCCTATAAATCTCCCCGGCTACCCACCTGCCCAGGCGCCCCGGATAAAGTTCCCGCTCTTGTAAAGTTGCGGCTAAACGGGTGATTGAGGGAAGCTCTTTTAAAATCGATCGGCGGTACGTACCGGTTTTACAGCGAATGCCTGATTGTAGTAACGTCTACTGTAATCTGTAGTTCTTTATCCAGGGAATCTGTAAGTCTTTGTAGGTGTAGGAAGTTGGATTTTATTACACGTTAAGCAAGAAATGGGACATGACTTGATTATGAGCCAACGGCTAAGTCGTATTTGTATTTATATACATTGAGGCGGTTATCCGCCTCAGTGGTCTTGTAGTTAAGACCACCGATCTTAGACCCTTAGGACCCTTAGGTCCTGGCTAGCTACCACCATCTTATCTAAATATGTTGCCATAGCATCAATGTTTGTAGAGCTAGAGATAAGATTGAAGATTCCGGCGGCACCTTCGGCCTAATCATGATTTAACATCAGGTGAGATAATAAACAAAAAAAAAAATCTTTCCTACACTCACACCAATTATCTAGCCTAAGAGAAGCTTCGTTATGAAACTCGTTAAATGGTTCCTAGAACGAATAAACATACTTAAAATACTTAAATACATACTTATTATACATATAAAACACCCAGACCCGAGACAATTTAGAAAAACAATAATTTCTAAATTGACCCGCCCGGGGATCGAAACTGGGACCTCAGAGATGGCGACACCATGAAAACCGGTGTACAAACCACTCGACCAAGGAGGTCGTCAAATGATGAAGATCAAGTCAAAATCAAGATCAAGTCAAGATGAGATGAAAATCAAGTGCTAACCCGTAAAGAATAAAAAAAAGTCAATACCCCTTACTTAATAAACAAAGAATAAGGTCCGAATAGTTATTCCGTGTTTTGTTCCTGTCATGTAAACGTCATTTCTAATTAGAGTAAAAGAGACAAAACACGGAATAACTATTCGAAGCTTATTCTTTGTTTATCTGTAAGGGGAATATGTTTACGCTTTTTTACCGGGCCAATAATTAAGTAATTTGAACACAATAATAATTAAAGACGTTACCTTCTCTTTATTTAATTCGAGTAAATTGTCCGGTTATCTCTTTTTCGTACCTTGTTTTCATTTGGTTTTTCATAGCTAATTCGGGTATAAAACTTAATAATTTACCAGTTTAATACAAACAAACCAAAGATAGAAAGGGCGGAAATAGCACATTGAGGTAGATTACCAGGTAAATAATAAGTCGGAATGAATTGTAATGTTTACTTTTTATTTGTTTATTTCAGCCAACGAAGGGCCATGTACATTTAAAGTTAATGACATCATACATACAGAGTATACCAAACATGGCACGTCACGGGAAACATCTTAGGGCCAATTTCACCGGTGAAATTAAACGCGATCAATTCGAGTTAAACTGAGTTTACCGTAGGGCACATAACCTACCGTAACCAATCTCCCGTACTCCACACAATCGTGACAATGACAGGCAAACAGCTTTAAACGCGTTTAGCTAAGCTAAACGTCGAAAATCGGCCGTTCAGAAACTGAACCAAGTTCAACTTGAACGACGTTTAGTTTATACCGGTGAAACGCAACCTTGGTCTTTACCTACGATATTTCGTTACACTTGCATAATGTGTTATAATCGCGGTTGATTGTATTGATTTTGAATTGTCTAGAATTTATGTTAGTACACATAGTGCTGATGACGTACCTTTGTGCTCTAATTTTAAATTAAAATGTAACTTACCGACATTGAAACTGTTTAATTTACGAGTATATCTCGCCACAACGTGTAAAAGGCGCCACGTAGGAAACTATAATGAACTTAGAACGTGTCCGTTGGACGATATCCATTCTCCGACGGAGTGCCTGTATGTAGAGGGCTTTCTGAGATTTAGCCGTCCTGGGTGGTGCTAGGCTTTATTTATACTTTATAACAAGACTGGAGTCTTTTAAAGTAAAATGGAAATCCGTGACCCGATTGAAACGTTGCAGCTGCATGGACAAACGAGCGGCGTTGTTACAGAAAGAGTTACAATAAATCTTGGACATGCACGAATTACCGATAGAGTACCTAGTTTTGAACGAGACATTGCTTTAGCTTTAGTTAAACACGACAAACTGTTTAAAGACGGATTGCATTACAAAACTATAGATGGCATGCAATAGATGTAGTGGATCTTTGATAATAAGAATAAAAAACACTTAGCTATGTTGTTAGCGTCATTAGCGCAAATTATACTTTTATGAATAATAAAATATAGTAAAATTCATATTCTTATAAATAAATACAGTGAAATTGTTCAGTGAGGAAATTAAGGATTAAAACATACCTTTAACCTATTGACTTCGCCAGGGCGATGGTACTCGTATCTATACGAATACTCGTATACTAGTACCTCGCGTCGTTAGGTATACACCTGTCCTTGTTCCTTACCCTCAACCCTCAACCCTATCTATAATAACCTATAATGCTACCCTAGCAGCTGTGAAGTGCTTAGTGAAGTGTCGTCAGGCCAATTTAAATTAACATAAATATTGCAGTGCAAGTGAACGAGAACCGAGACAGCACGCAGTGTCTTTGCAAGGACAGTAAATCCCAAGAAGTGTAGTCTTCATTCCTTCAATAATCAAACAGCAAAAATACCATCACAAAACTTTTAGGCTATATAATCTATATAATCAGTGAGCTCGTCATCTTCATGGCTCTTTTTACATATATGAAATATAATTTAGGTTAATTAATTTACATTTCTATCTTAATACTACCACCATCAGCTTATAAATGGTCCACTGCTGGGTTAGGCCTTTTCACTTGAACAATAGCACATGTGACATAGCGAATTAGCGACATTATTATATTACAACGACAGACGATACCAACGGCTTTACGAGCTTTCAAAGCACAGAGGAGTTTGAGATATTTTTATTTGATCACCTAACGACTTACTTAAAACTTGAAGACTTGATCGGGTAAAAGTTGCTTAACTTGTAAGATGGCATCCAAGCTTCACACTCCAGCTTCTCAAGCTAATTATTCAAAGCTAATTATCTTGAAAACTACTCATATTTCCGTCCAACATAGAGAAAGGGTTTAGACAAATTGGTAGTTTGTTAAATAAAAAGATGCATTGATACTGATTAATTTGAGAGACACCACAGACTGGATTAAAAGGCGTGAAACTTATAAAATCAGTCTTTTTTTGTCACAGCAAACTTATCAGTATGGATCTTAAAGCTCCCCGCTCGTTTAGTTTTCAATTCGCTTACTCCGAACAGTTTTGAATGCAGTGATTTAAATAACACTCCCTAGTCCTCACGATTTCCCGCTAAGCTATGGTAATCCTGCCGGAATGTCATTATCTTTTCCCCTCTAAATCAAATCTACGCATTTCCTTGGCTTTGTATATGTTATTATTTATGTTAATGTCTTTATTGTGTTGTGAAAATTGCTCTGTATTATTTGCATTCAGGACTTTTATAGCGTTTTCATATATATTGCTGTCCCTGAGGTCTAATAGTTAAACCACTGGTATTAGACCCGGTTGTCCTGGCTTCAAAACTGCGAAATCGTTAGATTTGTTATCAACGTTATCGGTTTGTAATAATGTGTCCAGAAATGATGTGTTAACTTTATAGGGAAAAGTGGTTAGATTGTCTTCATAATTGTTAAAGTATTTGTCAGTTTTATTAAGCTACAATCAGTCAACAAACAATACTGAAATTCATCAACAGCGCATACCAAGTTTTTGTAATTAATCCACGAGTCGAAGTGGCTTTGTAAATGCGCTGTTTTGTTTCGTGTCATTAGTCGAGCACAGAGTGGCTGCAGTGGATACATGTTTCGGTAACAAACAGACGGCTGACGTCTGTGGATTAGCTGACGGCGCGTGATCCGAGCCAACTGGGTGTCTTGGCGGAACGCTGGCGATATTTGGTGCGGCAAAATGTCAAGGAAGAAGGTTTAAACTGACAATTGTGTCTGTTTTTTTTTATCACAAACCACTTTTAAAAACAGTTGAATAATTAAAAGATACCTCGGTAAATATTATTGATATTAGAGAATTTGGATAGCTTAGCAACTTTTCTCCGTTTGTCAACATGAAACACTGCTCTAAGGCCATACAAATTCTCGTCTTCGTTAACATTATCGAATGACGAATGAAACTCTTTATAAAATAATGATGACATATCGTGGATTATTGTCTGAAGACTTGGCTCTACTTTTTACCGTAATCGTATTACGAGACTTTTACATGGTTTTGAAGGGATTTATCAATTCCCAAAAATTACTTTGTCATTAGTAACAATTAAACAATTCACCAAATCAAGATTCGTAAGCTGCTCGATTAGGAGAACTCCATTCAAGTTTGCACATGCAATTTGATCATTGTGCAGATTAGTAGAATTGCCAATTTAAGCTCTGCCGCGATAGTTTTCGCAAACGTAAGATTTATCGGCTATTAGTTCGGTACCGGGGCAACCTGGCTCCATTGCTGTTGGGTAATGGATAGTATCAGGAACGGGTTAATCCCTTGCACTCCCTGGCAGGGAATAAAAGGTTGACGATGAATCAAATGCACTGGGAATTGGAGGAACACCTGCAGTTGACTTGACAATGACTGACTTATGCGACCTCATTTGGAATTCTCGCATGCAAGCGGTATGCTTCAGAATATATGAAACGGCCCGATAGCGTTCTAGCTGGTGACAAATTTTCTTTCGTTCTGTGTACCTACATCTATCTAAAACAAATTATTTATTGTTATAGGTTTTAATGTTTGTAAGGACTTTTTGTGTATCATTTCGTTGGTATTGATGTTCTTCTATCGATCGTTTCTTTCGTTCCATAAAAGAATCTCTTATCCATTTAATATTCAATTTATTAATTTATAGGTATTTGTCGCAATTATATGTATCTATTTTATTAAATTTTAAATACATACTATGCATTCCAAATATCGCTTTTATGCTAAAAACTTCAACACCTCCTATTTTATAGTGTCTATTGCTTTTCTTCATTAGTCTAGTTGTCTGGAAGAGATTGTTGATAAAATTTTAATATGTTAAAGTTTCTTTTTGGTGTTGCTTTTTATATCAATTATATAGGCAGAAAATGCTATATTATAATATATATAATTATTTATTATCTGTACATGTAATAAACTCGCATCGCGTAACTGAAAAACTGAAAACTGACTGACAAATCGAACTAAAACTATGAGCTCAACAGCATTCAATACTGCATAACCCGTTACTGAAATCCAATCAATTCAGAGACAAATCACTTTGTGCGCCACCCGGCCTTTGGCATGTTTCCCGGGGGTAAGCGATCACGTCCCTAACGTGCACTAAATCTAGAAGGATCGGGGCTGAGGATAAGGAAATTACGATTCCGGCCATGGGCAACTTTATTCTGAGAGACTAGATTTTATAGCGACTTAGATTTGCAGTGTGTAGAATGAGAATTAAGCGCTAAGCCATGGCTTCCGACAATTAATATTGTATTGTGCACTGGTTTTGAGGCAGTCGACGTTAATAAACAGTTAGTTTGTAAATCAAGCAAATAACTTTATGAAAATCTTATTCGTTTATGAGAACTCAAGGAAATATAAAATAACTAATAACTAAATAAATAATAAATGAATAAGGGAAGGTAGGTGATTTAATACCACTACACTTGTTTCAATAACGTTCATTTATGATTGTCTCTTTTTCGGAATCCCGATTTGTTTTCTTTTGCGAATTGCATGTACACATTGTAACATGTTAATACTCGAGACTATGTATGTACATGTTTGTGTGCTTAGTTCGGTTGGTGGTACAGCTTGTTTGTCCACCATCCGGGTGAGGTGCGCTTCTACCTTTGGCCTTATCATCTTTATCATGTGAGATAAATGTCTTTGTGTCTGTGTATGTGAGAGCCAATAAATGATTTTTTCTTTCTTTCTTTCTTTCTTTCTTTCTATAAAAAATTGGTTTCAACTTTTTAAACTATTCAGTGCGAAAATCAATTTTACAAGCAATAAGTAATGAATTTATGTCATGAATTGTGCAATTGAAAATCGGCTCTCGTGCCGTATTAATTAATGTTCATGAAAGCTATTAATCAGTTTGTAAATCAAAATGTATTTGTAATTCTTCAAAAGGGGTCAAGTAGTGTAGTATAATAAATAAATCATGCATTTATTGCAGCTTTTAATTTTCATTTCAGTTCTTTGAAACAGTCTGTTTGTGATTATGAACTTTTGAGTATTAACACACACACACACACACACACACACACACACACATGTAACATAATACAAATTGGAAGAGCGGTTATTTCCCGATACAGGTATTTTATACTTAAGAGGAAAATGGTTTATTAACAAAATAATTATTTTTTTTATTTTTATTTATGTGCAGCTGGGCTTTCTGTGTAATGTCTGCAATTTATATAATTATCTGTGCTACAAAAAAAAATGTAAATAGTGTTTAACGAGGTTTAATGCTTTTAGCGAAGTGTAATCTATTAAAGTTGTGGAGGTCTTGCGCCCATTCTTCTCCACAGCTAAAAAATTGACGTCCTGAAAATAGGTAAGTAGGTAAAAATGTATGGACGATTCAAAACACTTTTAATTAGTTTATTTAAATATAAAATTTTTTACTTTGACTTTTCTTTGACTGTACTTTATATACTGCGTGCGAGTTGACGACAAAGAAAATAGGTAAATTCGGGAGGTGCCAACTCGCGCGCACTCGCCACTTTCACAAATGCCAGTTGACGCATAAGTCATACTTTTTAACGTATCGACGTTCTTTTATAAATACCATACACTGTTTGGTAACAAATGTGAAGAATTAATAATAGGTAAAGCAGTGAATGAAGTGAAGTTCTATATTAAAGCGACACCGACGACGGTCAGTGTCCTGAATAATGTTATCCTGTTTACTGATACTGCAGAACGCTCGCCAGTGCAGCGTAACAAAATAAGGCGGACCTAGAAGGTAAGCTTACATACAGGAAATGTTCGGTTTGATCCCTGCCGCTGATTTCCTGCGCCGCACTACACGCAATCGTCTGTCTTTCCATCCTCACCATCTTGATGGATGGCGGTCTACTGCTGTGCGTAATAGTAATTTTAATAGTAATAGTAATTTTTTATCACGAATTACAGTGCTGTGGAACCAGCTCTCGGCGGCAGTATTTCCGGACCATTACGACGTAGGGATCTTCAAGAAACGAGCCTATTCCTTCCTTAAAGGCCGGCAACGCATCTGCGATTCCTCTGGTTTTGCGGATGTCCACGGGCGGCGGTGATTGCTTCCCATCATGTAACCCGCCTGCTCGTTTGCCTCCTTGTAATATAAAAAAAATATATACATCCATTGCTTACATACCGCGTTCGGGCAACTCTCACATAGACCCCTGCGCGGAGACAGATCTCGGAACAGTCCGAGTCCTGCTGTTGCCTATTCCGTGCCCGTGAATATTTATCTATCGTGTCTATTATGTCTATGTGCGCGCTGCTCGAGCGCGTTTGAATAAAGCTAGCCTTCTGCAGTCTCTTTTTTTTGTGGCAGCGTCTTGTTAAGCAAAGTCGGGAATGAAGATTGAAATTCTCTTCGTTACACCAAGGAAGTGGGTTTGAATATTTATATCTGCTCGCAGTTTTATCAGACATGGATTTGTTAAACTAAGATGGACTTTGATAATAACTTCTGTATTTACATACCTATCTAGTTATGAAATGAAACGAAATAAATAATTCACAAAAAACAGAGTACGCCTTAGTTGGTGACATTTTATCATGTTTGAACGTCCGTTTTGCCAAAACATAGGAATTATTCATTCGGAGTTTCTCCCGTGTTCTTTTAGCAACAACACGTGTTGTAAGACTTCATTATAATTCAATCAACCTGTATTTGTATATATTTTTATACCACTTGAAATTGGCTAAATGCTAAACGCGAAGACATTAATTAAGTTATAATAATAATATCTGTTGCCGAAGGCAACCTTTTTAGAGATTTTTATTTATAGTTTTTGACGCTGTCTCGTATTTTTGATAGATTTTTATGTTTTTCGTGAAAACCAGTGGCGGCTCTGGGCTTTGATTTTTTGCTTATTGGTGTGATAAGATTGAATATATTTTCTAAAACCCTAAACGTGTCTTCTACTTGCCTTGACACCGCATTAGCCCAAGCTTGGTAATGCTGTCGCTTTTGGCGAGACGCCATTTTGCAGCAGCGACCGAACCAAGGTTGGGAACTGCCGCCAATGAGAACCACAGAGTTTGGAATGAAGAGCTCCATTCCCTGCAGTATCACATGTTATTTTTTGTTGACGACAATGTATCGAACACGGGTTTTAAAGTGTCGGACACTTGCCACTACCCTCCTCCCTCTCATATTCAAGCTTGTATTCAAAGTAAACGTTAGGTACTTGACACAACTTAACAAACGGTATTGTACCTAAATCAAAACCATCTTTTATTTATTTATACGTAGCACGGCAAATTACTCCATTTCACCTGATGTTAAGTAAATATAGAATCCAGATGCGACGACAACTGGTGCATCGTGAAAACAACGCTGTATCAGTTACCCTCACTCTGCCGGCCCACAAGGAGCCTCTTCACGCCTCGTTTGTGTGCACACACACAGACCCTCTTACAGACACGGATCGAGAACAGCACGGTACAGCCTGAGCGCAGCTGTTGCGAGATGCTCCAGCGCGTTTGTATGAAGCTTACCTTACGTAGTCTTCTTATTTTGTGTCTAAAGGGATGAACGGATTCATGTGGTTTTGCACAGAGATAACTGGAGGATCGGGGTAGCGATTTTTAAATTGTTGACGATGATTCTTACAATCGAGCATCCCACTTGCATACGAAGTGACTATTTTAAAACTTAAAATTCTTGAAAGGAAAAATTCTCTCTCATAATTTGGCTTGAATTGTTTATACTTTAAAAAAACTGGAAATAATGCAGAAATCATTTTATTGCGTGACCACTTATATGTTTTTTGTAGTATAGAATTTCTAAATCACCGATGAATTAATGATCGCACCCATATGCAGATAGAAACGCGTGTTGAAACTTGTGTTGCCTTGTTGAATCGATACAGAAATGAAGGAATATTGGATCGAATTGTGACATGTGATGAAAAGTGGATTCTTTACGATAACCGTAAGCGAAAAATGCAATGGCTGACCCCAGGTCAAACGCCGCAACAGTGTCCTAAAGCAAAGCTTACCAATAAAAAGTAATAAAACAGTAATGGTAACTGTTTGGTGGTCTCAGCATGGTGTTATTCACTATAGCTTTTTCCGATCTGGTCGAGCAATAACGGCAGATGTCTACTGTGCCGAACTTCGAACAATGATAGCAAAACTAGCAGTGCAACAGCCCCGACTCATAAATCGATCTTCACCATTATTGCTCCATGATAACGCGAGACCTCATACAGCACGAGAAACCGTTTTAACTCTACAGGAACTGCAATTAGAAACCATTCGTCACCCTCCGTATTAGCCAGACCTTGCTCCAACGGACTACCATTTTTTTCATGATTTGGACAATTTTCTACGTGATAAAAAGTTTTCTACTAAGGAGGCAGTACAAAATGCTTTCACACAGTTTGTCGAATCTAGATCACGAGAGTTCTATCGCAAAGGCATAAATGACCTTCCTATTAGATGGCAGCAATGTATCGATAATAATGGTAATTATTTTGATTAAATAAATATGTTAAATTAAAAAAAAACGAAAATCAATTTTTCAGTACCAATCGGCAATTTCATACTTTAACCCTATAATATATTACACTCATGTTCACATACCATTAAGGTGAAGCATGGTCGAACTTATTATTTTAAGTTTATCACCGATGTATGTATACCTACCCATATTTATGAAAGAATAAATGAATTATAAATATTATAAAACTATTCTATTTTATTCTAAGTATTCTAAGTTACCTACTAGGCTGAACTGCATCCCATACCATAAATCCCGCGAACAAATCCGCGGACTATACTAAGTAGCCTCTATCCACAAGTGCTAACTTGCGCACATAATGTCCGCTTCGAGTTCTGAATAATAGATGCACAGTCTAGAATTTAGATGGACTAGTCTCGTTAATACGATTCTGCCTCCTCCCACTGTTGTATCTAAATAGGTTCGGAACTATTTCCAAACCTATTTATCTGACTACTAAATATTTATAATTGGGTATTTATTTAAAGCCTCGTGCTATGTTGGTTCCGGTTGCGGCGGTAAGTAACGAATGCCACTCTAAAAAAAAATATTATAAACTGCATTCGACTATGACTTTCAATACAATCTGTCCATGAGCTATAGATTTGTGGGAAGGCTTGAGTCTAAAAGTGGGGCGTTTACAGGCATAATGGTGATGATAATTTAAGGCTGAGGTTTTCCTTCTCATACATCACCTGCTTATTTATGTCCCCACAGCTGGGACACGAGCCTTCCCTATGGATGGATAAGGAGAACGACGCTGGCCCAGTGCGGATTGGTGGTTGCACACTAAAGCCGCGACCAACGGCTTTGCGTGCCTTCCGAAGCACGGAGAACTCGAGATAACACATTTTTGGTCACCCATCCGAGGATCGGTCTTAGGGAAAGTTGCTTAGCTTAACCTTTGCAATCGTAGACTGGACGCGTTAACCAATGCGCAATCGAGTTCCTATCCGTATCATTACATAATCGGTCTATAAATATCTCTGAGCTGGGATCAGGACTTTCTACCTGCATATCTTAGCCATAACTCACCATGCTGTCCAAATGCGGATTGATGGGCTTAAACTACTGCCATCTCTTGCCAACAACTGAGACCAACGTGACTGCCTAACGTTCCCTCCGGACCACGGAGGAGTTCGAGATATTCCTAATTTGTTCACCCATCCAATTACAAGGGTTGCTTAACTTCCAAGATCGCAAACTGTACGCGCAAGCCATTGCACCATCGACCTATTTCCGTACGTAATCGAGTAACAGTTCCAATAATCAATTTCAAAAGCCGTCTTATTTCAAGTCACTTTACGAAAGAAAATATTTCAATTGCTATATATTCAACACCGCCATGTAATGATTAAAAACAGCCAGGCACACTTCCCGATTGAAAAGTGTTATCCGCAAGATTGGGTTGCTGGTTTAATTGCCAATTAAGTACCTGATTCTGTCTGTGATCGCCGCGGGCTTAGAACTAATCCACCATACACCGGTGCGGTTGGTAGGTAATCAGCATACATGCGAGAGTGGCCGCTTGTGGTATGTTAGTAAGTACTTTATTGTATAGGGGAAAAGATTTATTTAATGTTATGTTTTATTTTAAATATTTATAAAATTTTATAAAATTTAGTAAAAAAAATTAAACGCCCACCCGACCCAGCCAGGAATCGAACCTGGGTTTTCCGCAATCCGGGCGGCTGCACTGATCGCTATGCTACCGGGAAGGCTGACGTAAGCGCTGAATTTTGTCACTGCTTTTTAATGTTTTAGATTGCTTTTTAGCAGCATTGAGCGCCATCTATCCAACGGTCGTTGCAACCGATGGCCATGCAGATTCATCTTTGCAGATGAAATACCACAAATTCGATAACACCACGCCATAGTAAATTTTTACTTTTTATTTTTTTTCACTGTATTTTATAAAATTTTATAAATATTTAATTTAGCTTCAGTGCAGCAATTAGCGCTTAAAAATAAAAAGTAAAAATGTTTTATTTTATTTTATTATCTTTATTAATTTAACCGCATAATTGTCGTAATTTAGTTCAAATTTTGTGCATTGTTTTGGGTTGCATCCCAATTCAATATTTTGTATTAACTTATTTTAATCATTTAAAGACTAAACACTAGTAACAGTAGTTAACTGATCTTTAGTATTTGTAAAAATATTATGATCAGATGTTAATGACGGTAGTTGTTGACATTGAATTGGCGCCTTTGGCTTTCAAAGTAAAAAAGTAAATAGTGTTAAATAATTTCGGCGGGCTGGTTACTGGCACGTATTGTCAGGAGGTTCCTCACTCTGCAGCCCTGACCACCGGTAGCTTGGGCCCTGCCCCGCTGCTGGTGGTACTCTAGAATAAGGTTTTTATTTTATATTAAAATATTGTAAAAATCTAGTTTTAAGAAAGAAAATAAATAAAGAGTATAATAATAATAATAATCATTGTTCCCATAGTCGTATCTGCATACGGCCTTATAGCGAAGAGTCTCGACCAAGATCTCAAGATACTTTCGCTGGATGGCTGGATCAAGGGTCAGATACAGAAGGCAACACTCCTGGACACGGCACGCATTGTCAGGAGGTTTCTTTCTCTGCAGCCTTAATCGCCGGTAGCTTGAGTCTTGCTCCGCTGCTGGCGGCGTTCTAGGTTCAGGTTTTTATAAAAGTTGTATTTTTGTATGATATTTTGTAATATTTTACTTTTTATACAATTTTTATAAAACCTAAAACTAAGATATGAAATAAATATAGAGTGAATAATACTAATAATAACATTATATTTATTGAATAATACAACATTAGATAATTTTTTTGTTAGTAACAATTAGACTCAAAAATATGTTAGTAAAAATATTTGAAAAAATTCATCAAAGAAAATTAACATACACAATTAACAAAATTGAATTGAATTAAATTGTTTTTTTTTTTTTTAAGATTGCTGATTGCCGCTGCGGCATTTTCAGCTTCACCGGGCTTTTTTAGGGGCGGCGAGGAACGTAAAGGGTCCCTCAAGCCGTGTGAAACGAATCACCTTCAGAGGTTATCAAGAGGGAACGGCATCTAGATACATACTAGATACTAGATTCTCCGAAGGGTTCGGATCGGATCGGGGAGCGGAGCAACCCGAGAGCGCCTCTAAAGGCACGGACCTCGGCTCGGGTTGACCGGGCCGTGGAGGAGGAGAGAACCGCCCAGGTACATGTCTGTACCTGGTGTAGAGCGAGTGTGAACCGGTTCTTCGTACCCTTGTTCTACGAGTACGGTGTCTTGGGCCTAAACTGGTGTGCATGTTTAGTGTATTCTGTAAATGTGTGCTGTCATTTAGAGGATCGGGCGGGGAATTAAATTGAATTGAGAGATCTACCTACTATGAACTAACTATTATTTATAACTACTTATAAGCATCATAAACATGGCATGACATTAATGGACATACCTAAATTGAAATTGGATTGCATTCGTTAATGCGATGATTACCGAGAGACATTGAGAAAATAGAAGCACTGTGTACATTTACAACGTACAGTTAGCACGTCTTGTCTCGCCCGAGAGTGTATAGCTGGCATTATAAGTAAGTTGGACAGAATCTCAGGATTAGTAATCTGTGATCTTGTACTTCAAGTTTTGACTTAGCTTTAGCGCTGGGACCGTCGCTTGATTACAAATTGGCGAGAAATTTGCATAATGCTATACGGAATTTATTGTGAAAAGTACGTTCTAAGACATTGTTAGCATATGAATATTTTAAAATTAAATAACAATTAATTTATAAATAATACCTAATCATGTAGTTTGATTTTGAAGTTGTTTATCGTGGGTTCTTTTCAACGATTGCAAAAGTTAAGCAACTTGAAGGCATGTACACACGCCTGCACATCAACCTACCACAAACTGTCAAATTTCTTCAATAGACTTTGAACTTTATGCTCAAGGCTTATGGTTGAAAATGTATTGAAGAAATTTGACAGTTTTGGATAGGTTGATGTGCAGGCGTGTGTACGTAGATAGGTGGCTTAAAATTTGTTTCAGTATTTCCGTCGTTTTATTACACTGAACACGGTTGCGATACACTGATTGCAGTTTTAAAAAACAAACTACTTACACTTTTCAATATTTCTTAATTTTCAGACAACTAATCTCAGTATGTTTCTTAAGGCGCTGACAACAGACTGTGTACAACGCCAAGTAAAAATTAGGTTATAATAATTGTAAAATTTGCATTGTTTTCAAAATGCAGAATTATAAAATATCCTAGATAAAAAAAATATCAAATATAACTGCTTAGATCTTTTTCATTGACGAAATTACTTCAATAAAATTAGGTAAACTCAATCGTAATACTTATTAAAAAAACGCTATTATTGTATATTTTTAATTATACATCTTTATTATAAATAAATAGCGTTTTTTTAATTTTCTGACTTGAGTCGAGCACTATTTACATCCTTTTTAAATTGAGTATAGATCGACGACAGTGAGCGCTGTTTCGCTTTTCTTGTGTGTAGATCTACAGTGAGCGCTGTTTCGCGGTAGCCAACGCCTTAACATGATCAGTTCTTGTTTGGCAATTACCTGGCACAGCGCTCCCGTGGCGGGCTTGGCAACTAATCCCCCGTTGACCGCAGCTACGAGTGACCGGCTCGCGTTCGAGTTAATGAACTAAAGTGTGCACTTGAACTGTCACCTGGCGCCACACAATTTGGTGGGAAACTCCTCGGAGTTGAAGGAAGTTCCTCCGAATTTACGAGAATTTTCGTAAAGCGAGCTTGCTTATTGGCATCGCTCGTGAGTTTTCATTGCCGCCTATCGACGCATAGTTCGGCTCTGCTTTGATAAACAATAGGTATTGTTTACACGAGGAACTTTTAAATTGAAGATATCTTTGATTCTGACACGGTGATTACACGGTGGCACCCAGGCACCAGTAGTCATTTTTGTTAGTAAGCCGCAGCTTTAGGGCAAGATACCTTCACGTTCGTTGACCTTTAGATGTAGGTAATAAAGTAATAATTAAAACTATAAGTGCTTACTTTTAATTTTTTTTGTATATTGTTAATTTTATAGTGTTGCAATAAAAGTATTCTATCTAACATCCAATGACATTACTTTCGTACATTTATTTAAATCACTTATTCGTTAGTTGCTACAGCTAAGTACATAGATACAATGATATTTAGACTTCGAAAGGACGCACATACTTGTCAGTGCAGGTTTTCACTTAGTAAACATTTGCTCCATTTCCAGACCTACCTGCAGAAAACGAGGCCGAGGCACATGTTGTGTGAGCGTTTGGTAAGCGACATGCAACACAATTACCGCACGAGATTGTGCATTGTACTGCAGAGATAGAAGATACATTTGCTTGATATACCTATATACTGTGCGGGCTCACCAGTGTCTGCTCTGAAGCAATTTCAGGAAGTAAATATCCCTATTTAATAGGGGATAGGTTTGTACACAGACCAATTAGAATAAGTCGAGGAGTTTGCGTGTTATGGCTGCAATTTAGCAAGTTCAGCAAGTAGATATCGCAACGCCAGGGCACTAGTGGCGAAATAAATATCTAGTTCTCTTCCGTCCTTCGGAAGTCACTGTCAGCCTTTGGTCCCAGTTGTTATTGTAAGATGGTGATGGGTGACATGGCTCTTCTTTTATGCCTTCATAATCTTCTGATAATTATTTAGAAAAAGACTTTTTAGGAAGGGATTTCTGACGTTCGCCTATGTTTTTGAAAGCGTAACCGAAATTTAGGGGCGGCGAGACACTTAAGGTTCTTCAAGCTGTAGCGATCGAATAGCCTTAGAAGGTTTCTAGAAGGGATGGCATAACGCAAGCTTGTCGCCCTCCGCTACTACAGACTTTGAGGTGTTCGAATCGGTGTCGAGCGCAAAAAACCCGAGACCGTTTCTCAAGTCTCCTCAGCTCTCCGGACCTTAGCTCGGGTTGACTGTTCGTAGAGCCTGCCTGTACCTGGTAAAGTGCGCGGTTATTGTTACCATGTACCCTAAGCTACGAAACAAGACCTACATCTATGTTACATATAAGCTTACATACCTCCGGACTGCAAGCATTGGTGAATGGCATATTAAACGCTGCTCATTCAGTAAGTGCCCACGTCGACCCAATGGACTGGAATCACTTCAGGTTGAGCAGTCGATTGATAACCATGAATGGCACCGATGAAAGCGTTTATTCTGCTACGTGTTTCTATCGAGAACGATAAATGATTAACAAAGTATTGTAATGTTGTCAAATGGAATGACTAGACTTTTTTAGTAACAAAAGATCATGACATGTAATTAATTATTGTAAAGTAGTAGTAAAGAAGAAGTCAATTATGGGATATGATTGCAATTGTAACTTTACATTGAATTAATAATAATAATAATAAAATGGTAAGTGGTACTATAGAATTAGTTTTTTATAATGTTTTATTGTTTTTTTATTAAAATATTGTAAAAATCTAGTTTTAAGAAAGAAAATAAATAAAGAGTATAATAATAATAATCTTTATTTGCATAAAAAACATGGTGTCGGTTACTGTTTACTGTTAGCCAGTCAGTTACAGTTTGGTAGTTATATTATGTTAATTAGGTATATAAAAGAAAAGATAAAAAAGGAACAATCATAAACAGTATTGAGAGCTTGAATTGAAAATACTAGACATATATTTTTTTAGCTAACTTACTCGTGTATTTATTTTACAAATCGTCGGTCGAAAAGAGAAACTGCTACCTGCGGAAATGTATTTATTTATTTATTTGAGAAACTAACAGCACAACGTTTTTAGAAAGTAATAATAGCTAGGAACTTACAACTAGGACTTTGTAAATAGATAAATGAAGCCCTTCTGGCGCTTAAGCAGTTTTCCCTTTCTATTGGCCATATTATTTTATCCTGACGTTTCGATTCTTCGCGATTAAATTGGTAAAGAGTTTTGTATTTCTTTTTTTTAAACTTTCCACTTCAATCATCTAAACGCAGATGGTCAAAGCTTTCCATAGAGGATTTTAAATAGCATAAGTAGAGTTACAGTAGAGTAAGCAACTTTTTAAAAGGTTTCTGTGTTTTCTATTTTATTAAAACTGGTTTATTATTATTAAAACAATATATATTCTTTTTTTTAGATATATATTCATATTCATTTATTCACCATAAATTTATAACAATAAGTACAATAAAAGTGAGTATAAGATGTTAAGTATGTTACAAATTTACCTTTTCAAGGCACTGTGAAATATTAAAACTAACTACTTACATAATTAAAATTTAAACTAACTTTTTCAAAATATTCTTTCATGTTGTGAAAAGAATGAGACATAAGAATATTTTTGAGCTCCCTTTCAAATTCACTACCCTGGAGGTCTTTGATGCAGTTTGGCAAATGGTTATACACTTTAATGGCCATATAATACGATCCATTTTTATATAGTGTAAGATGCGCTGGGGGCAGGACCAGGTTGTTACCGCTACGCGAAATGTAGCGACTCGGCCTATCTCCGATCTTTTGTAAGTAGTGAGTATGATTACTCACAAGTCGGCATAATTCAAAAATATAAATAGAAGTTACTGCTAAAACTTGGATTTTTGCAAATGACATTCTACATGTGTCTTTACTACCTGCTAGAGTTATGATTCTGAGACATCGTTTTTGCAAAATAGACACAGCCGGTCGTCAATAGCGTTACCCCATAGCACGATGCCATATCTTATCCAGGCCGCAGCATGGCTGTGGTACGCAACAAGCGCGCACTCCTCATTGGTGCATTTACGGACTTCTCGCAGCGCGTATGAGAATCGACTTAGCTTACCCACTACTGAACCAACGTGGAGATTCCATGACAAGTTCGAGTCCACGATTATTCCCAGTAATCGATTCACACCATTCTCGTTTCGCTCGCCGCGCAGGACGCACGTCTCGCTCGTGCTCTCTCGCGCGCTCGGCCGCGTTCCGTTTGTTTGTCTCGGTTCCTTTTACTGTGTACCGGTACGGCTCCGGTGCATAGTACGTCGCGTGCAGCGCTCTCGACGCAATTTTCATTGCGGGAGCGCTCTTTCACTGTTTCACAACGGTAGTTGTCTTGGAAGACTACGCTTAGTAGCCAACTGGTGGATACTTAACGGTGCCAACGAAGCCAGTTGGGGCACTGACCCGGCTGCCCTCCTGACCCTCCTGGGGGGAAAACACTCCGGAAGAGTTCTGGCAAAGTTGGCCTTGGGGGATCTCCTAGTCAACTCAGAACTTTCTCTAACACTAACCAATTTAGGTACACACCCTACGGTGAATTGATTTTCACCGGAGGACAACACCTAGGGCCATTCAGGCAGTAGGCTCTTTTCTTACTCACGCCTCCCTGTCTGTGACGGGGAGGGTCTGACATTACACACGCATCCTAGTGCATGGTTTTAGACCGTGCGCTAGGATGGAGCTCGAGGTGATTGAGTCCTTGATAGGGCAAAATCACCCCGAGGTCTTCAATGTCCTTAGGATAGCCCACAATTTACAAAAGCCCTCCCCCGCGCCCTCCCCGCGTTACTCGCCTTATGCGAAACCCGCCCAAGCGCCCGCCGCTTCTTTAGCCCCCACGTCCAACGCGTGTCCCGAAGTTAGGCCTATCATTAGGTTAGGTCAACCTTTGTCCCCGTCCGGTCCCGAATTTGAGATGGAGGTTTGCCCCTCCACCTCCAATGCGAGACAAGATAGCCCTCCCGTCTCGGACTCCGATCCCGATCCCGATGTAGTTACATCGGACTCGGAATTCGAGACCGTCACCCGTAAAGGGAAACGGACCCGCAAGTCCGCCCCTGCCTCCGTCCCTCCGCCTAAGGCCGCTAAAGCGAATAGCGCGCCCTCTTCCCGCCCTTGCTCCCCTAGGCCCGAGCCGAGCCAGCCGCGCAAGGAGAAAAAGATCCCTCCGATTTTTGTCCAAGAGACAAAAAATTTTAACGAGATTATGCGATCTCTGAAGGCCCGACACAATGTCATCCCATTAAGGAATCGCCTTATTAAAGGCGCTAAAGGTGACCCAGAGATGGTCAAGGTGGAGCTCGCTACCGTGGCCGACTTCCGCTCATGCACGGCGTTTTTACGCGCTAATAACGTGCCGTTCCACACGTACTCGCTCCCCGAGGAGCGAGTACTACCAGTTGTAATCCGCGGCCTTCCCACGGATTGGGACCCAAAGATAGTCCTTGACGACCTTAAGTCGCAAGGCTACCCCGTCCTTGACGTGACCCGTATGCTCGGCAAGGACAAATCTCCGTTGAGCCTCCTAAAGGCAAATTTAGATAATACCCCCGAGGGTAAATCCATTTTCAACGTCAAGACGATCGTAGGCTTCGATCGCCTTTCGATTGAGACCCCCCACAAGCGTGGCATTGTTGGTCAATGCCACAAATGTCAACGTTACGGGCATGCCGCCCGTAACTGCTTTGCCCGCCCCCGGTGCGTTAAGTGCTTGGGCGACCACGCCACGGAAGCGTGCTCTAGGCCTAAAGCGCCGGCGCCGGTCTCCGTCGACCCGCCCGGTTGCGTGAACTGCAGCGCTTTGGGACACACCGCGAATTATCGCGGCTGCCCCAGAGCTCCGCGTAGTAACGCAACCCGCGGGCCGGGACCGCGCCGTAACCCCGCGACTCGAGCTCCGCCGCCTTCACAGATCGCGAAAGTCTCGCTCCGCCCCGCGGCCCCCTTACCACCGCCCCGCAATCCGTGGGCCACTCCGCGGGCTTCCCAGCCCGCGGCGGTAGCCCCCGCGTCAGACTCGCTAGTCGACTTTCCCGCGACTGGCCCGGCTCGTGTCCCACCGCCACCTCCGGCTGAAACTCCAATGGAGCTAAGCCTTCCCGAGGCCCCTCAGGCCGTAGCCCCAAAGGCCAAGGCCCCTAAGGCCAAGGCCACTAAAACCAAGGCCCCTAAGGCCCAGCCCACCAAGCCTAAACGGCAAACCCCCGCCCCTAAGGCAGTCACCTCTCCCAAAGCTCGCGCGCAACATTCGTTTGCCGCGACTGTAGGTTCCCTTCCGGTAACCTTCTCTTCCATGTCTACGGTTGTCGAACTTGTAAAGATTTATCGTTACAAGGACGAGATCGCAGAGGTGGAAAGAAAGTTGCGCGAAGCCGCCTCTTCCCCCGACGCTTGTCCCGCTATGATCATAGCGACAATCTTTAACGATCACGGTCCCCTGTTGGACAAGATCACGTCCCTTCTTGACTCTCTTAAAGAATCATAAATGGATAATACGCCCCCTCAAAGAATTAAGCCCCGCTCTCTAACGGTTGCGTTTTTCAACGCGAACGGTCTCAGTAGTCAACGCGACGAGGTGTCCGATTTTCTAACCGAACACGCCGTCGACGTTTTTCTAGTACAGGAAACGTTCCTAAAACCATCCATCCGAGACCCTCGCATGGCTAACTACAACCTTGTCCGTAATGATAGAGTCGGCCGCGGTGGCGGCACTCTTATCTATTACAAGCGGTCGCTTCATTGTGTCCCGCTCGATCCCCCGCAGCTATCCGATATGGAGGTATCGGTCTGTCGGCTAGGCATGACGGGCCACCCGTCTATCACTATCGCGTCCGCGTATCTGTCCCCTAATAAGCTTCTCACGCAACCCGATCTCGAGGCGCTGTTTGCTATGGATAACGCCGTCATTATTGCCGGCGATTTCAATAGCAAACACGCTCAGTGGAGTTGCAACTCAACCAACCGTAACGGTCGGGTGATGAGCCACCTCGCTGAGTCGATGCTCTTCGATATCGTAGTGCCTATGGAGGCCACTCACTATCCGCTAGTGGATAACTACTCCCCTAACCCGTTAGATATGGCGTTGCTAAGGAACGTAACCTTACGGTTGCGTTCCATAGAAACGATCCACGCGCTCTCCTCCGACCATAGGCCGGTGGTTTTACAGTTAGGCCCCCCCACCGACCCCACCCCCGTTATTAAGGTGGTGACTGACTGGGATAAGCTTGAGAAATTACTCGAGCCTACCGCCAGTGAGTCACTAAACCAAATCCCCGATAGCATTGTCTCGCCTCACGAGACAGTGGCCGCGGTCGACGCCCTCAGTAGTCATCTCACTAACGCTATAAGCGAATCGTCCCGGCGGGTTGTTGCGACGGGTGACCATCGCTTCAAACTGCCGGACGATGTGAGGCAACTGTTGAGGGCTAAGAACGCCGCCACGCGCGCTTACGACTCCTATCCCACTTCGGACAACCGAGTTCGTATGCGCTCTTTGCAGCGCGCTGCTAAGGAGCGCATTCAAGAGCTCCGCGGTACGAATTGGGATGGCCTACTTAAAGAGATCTCGCCCTCTCACCAAGCTTATTGGAAGTTGGCGAGAGCCTTTAAGTCGGATACAGTCACTTCTATGCCCCCGCTTAACAAACCCGACAACTCGATCGCCTTTGACGACGACGAGAAAGCCGAATGCCTCGCCGACAGTCTCGAGTCTCAATGCTCGCCTAGCACTCTCCCAGTCCCTCAGGACCATGTAGACATGGTCGATAGGGAAGTAGATAGACTCTCGTCCCTCCCCCCAACCGCAACCCTCCCGCCTGTTACGGAGGATGAGGTGCAAACGCTCATTAGACGACTCAAACCCCGTAGTGCCCCCGGGGCAGACGGCATCTCAAATAAGATCCTTAAGATCTTACCCGCTCAGCTTATCCTTTTAATAGTAGCTATCTTCAATAGCGCCATGTCAAACGCAATCTTTCCCGCTGCGTGGAAAGATGCGGTTGTCATAGGTATCCATAAACCCGGTAAACCGCGTAACGCCCCTTCTAGTTATCGCCCCATCAGTCTTCTCAAATCGCTGGGAAAACTGTACGAACGCGTTCTAGTATCCCGCTTAAAGGACTTTGTGTCCTCTAACAATATCCTCATAGACGAGCAGTTTGGGTTTCGCCCCAAACACTCGTGCACCCATCAATTGCACCGCCTCACGGAGCATATTCTATCCGGCCTCAATAAAAGGGCCCGTCCCAAGGGCACCGGAGCTCTTTTCTTCGACGTTGCGAAAGCGTTCGACAAAGTTTGGCACAACGGCTTAATTTATAAGCTTTACCAATTTGGCGTGCCAGACAGACTCGTGCACATCTTACGAGACTATTTGTCGGATCGCTCCTTTCGCTTCCGCGTCGAGGGAACGCTCTCCGCCCCTCGTCCCATTCGAGCCGGTGTTCCGCAGGGATCCGTGCTCTCCCCAATCCTGTTTGCGCTTTACGCAAACGATATTCCGAAGACCCCACGCGTAGAGCTAGCTCTATTCGCGGATGACACCGCGCTATATTCCACTGGTAGAGATAAAGTCGCGGTTACCAACCGACTCCAAAAGGCCGCCAACAACCTCGGCGTTTGGTTTCGCAAATGGCGGATTGAAGTTAACCCCGAGAAAAGTGCCGCAGTGTTCTTTTCTCGAGGTAACGACGATCGTCGCCCTCCTATACGTCTATTTGACCGTGCTATCCCTTGGGTAAAGCAGGTGAAATATCTCGGTGTCACCCTCGATAGAAGGATGACGTTTGCGCCTCACCTTAAAATCGTCCGTAACAGGGCCGCGTTCATATTAGGTCGATTATTCCACCTTATAGGCAGGCGGAGTAAAATGTCTCTTAGACATAAGACGACAATTTACAAAGCTTGCATCCGCCCCGTCATGACTTACGCTAGCGTAGTTTTCGCGCACTGCGCGCCCTCCTATTTGTATCGTTTACAAACGCTACAAAACCGATTCATGCGTGGTGCCACGGGTTGCCCGTGGTACTATCGCAACGTAGATCTCCACCGCGATCTTGATCTTCCCACTATCAAAGACTTTATCAAGGACGTTTCCATACGTTACTTTGATAACGCCCCCCACCACCCTAACCCGCTTGTTGTGGCGGCCGCCAACTATAATGTTGGAAGCCTTCCACCAACAAAACGGTTCATGTCTAGGCGTCCTAAGCACGTCCTAGATGACCCCGACGATCCCATAACGGTTGCGAACGCCCCCCCGCCCGATCCTCTAAATGACAGCACACATTTACAGAATACACTAAACATGCACACCAGTTTAGGCCCAAGACACCGTACTCGTAGAACAAGGGTACGAAGAACCGGTTCACACACGCTCTATACCAGGTACAGACATGTACCTGGTCGGTTCTCTCCTCCTCCACGGCCCGGTCAACCCGAGCCGAGGTCCGTGCCTTTAGAGGCGCCCTCGGGTTGCTCCGCTCCCCGATCCGATCCGAACCCTTCGGAGAATCTAGTAGGGCACGGGGACGCGCACTTGTGCGCGATGCCGTTCCCTCTAGATAACCTCTGAAGGTGATTCGTTTCACACGGCTTGAGGGACCCTTTACGTTCCTCGCCGCCCCCAAAAAGCCCGGTGAAGCTGAAAATGCCGCAGCGGCAATCAGCAAACTCTCTCCAAAAAAAAAAAAAAAAAAATTCCCAGTAATGAAAATGAGTCCACTTCTTCGATTTTATGTCCCTCATGGGTTGTATTTAGACTTCGTCTTAATCTCTGGTATGGTCTGAATGGCATTATTTTGGTTTTGTCGTAATTAATAATAAGGTTTATTCTTCTAGGTGTTTTGAAATTTTAGTGAGTGATTTTTTTATTATTTTATGGATATTTTATGGAGCTATAAGGGACTCACGGGACCTATAAGGGAGTATAGGACTTAAAACACTTCAGTACTTAGTCAAAGCAAGTAATAAATCGGACAGGGCGATTGTTAACCTCTCTCTCCATATAGGTAAACTAGATTTTGTTCGCGGCTTTGCTCACGTGGGCTTCACAAGTAACATGTCACGTTATTTCAAGATTAAGATTTTCATTTTTTATTTATAAAAAGCCCATCCATGTGAGCTAGAATTAGTAAAAAGTTTCTAACGCAAAACAACGGAATAGATCACTCTGTATAAGTAATTTTGGTCTGTTTTGGAACCTCGACTGTACAAATTGTCATGCCCTACGGGATAATTTTCCAAAATCCTGAAACATTTATTTTTATTTTATTTTTATGTATTTTACTTCAAAACTGACGGACTTTCATACAAACTTTCACCCCCTATTTGACCCCCTTAGGGTAAAATTTCCGTAAAATCCTTTCTTAGTGGTTACGTCACTCAATTAACCTACAGTCCAAATTCTATCTCATTAGCTTTAGCGGTTTCGACTCGGCGATGATGAATCAGTCAGTCAGGACAAGTCATTATATGTATATAGATTAATATAATGTTTTTGTTTTGTTTATATAATTTTAACGCAAATTTTGTTGCGAAACAAATTACAAAAACACAAATGCTGAAAAAATTTCCTCGAGCAGGATTTGAACCTGCACCCTTCTGACATACCGGGTCAGGTGCTCTTCCAACCGAGCCATCGCGGTTCTAACCAGCCCGCCGAAATTATTCAACACTATTTCCTTTTTTACTTTGAAAGCCAAAGGCGCCAATTCAATGTCAGCAACTACCGTCATTAACATCTGATCATAATATTTTTACAGTTAAGAAGTAGGCAATAGATTAATGTTTTCTTTCTTTCTTTCTTTCATCCTTTAATCATGTAGTATTGACACGGCACTAAACTGTTCAGCTACTTTTCGTTGCAGACCGTACACCTAAATGATAGTTTTGGAAACTTGCAGATCCAATAGCTTACCCAGGTCTCAAGTACAACGCTCGGGAACGCGAGCTCAGCCCCCCTAACAACGTCGTTAGTCGCTGTTGGCCCGCATTCCGCTTGTTGCACGTCGGACAAATGAGAAGTGAATTAAACAATATCGGTGAGCTAGGAAACTTTGTGAACCATCTGTTTTCTTAAAGTATTGTTTTTTAGGGTTCTGTAGCCAAAGGGTAATACGGGAAGCCTATTACTAAGCCTCGGCTGTCCGTCCGTCTGTCCGTCCGTCTGTCTGCCCGACTGTCACCGGGCTGTATCTCGTGAACCGTGATAGTTAGACAGTTGAAATTTTCACAGATGATGTATTTCTCGAACCGACGTAGCCGAGTGGCTAGCACGCCGGACTTAGGGCGACGCTAACTCTGAGGTCCCGGGTTCGATTCCCGGTCGGGTCAATGTCCAAAACGAACTTTTCGATCTTGTGTCAGGTCTGGGTGGTTGTGGTACCGTCGTTGTTTCTGGTTTCCATGAAACGAGGGCTTTAGCCACTTACCTTGGGCTCAGATCAATGTTTGTGATGTTGTCTAAATATTTATATTTATATTTATATTTCTGTGCCGCTATAACAACAAATACTAAAAAACAGAATAAAATAAATATTTAAGGGGGCTCCCATACAACAGACATGATTTTTTTTTTTGCCGTTTTTATAGATAATGGTACGGAACCTTTTGTGCGCGAGTTCCACTCGCACTTGACCGGTTTTTTAATCTTTGTTTTATACCTAAAAAAGGAAGGGTCATTGTTAGACACAGTTTTCGTCGCCAAATAATAACACAGATTTTTATTGAAATTTTACGGGATGAACGCTAGGAAGCCGGTTTTTATTTAATATTTACGGGTAAGGTAAACCTTGATCTCACCTGATGTTAAGTGATGATAAAGCCAATTGGTGATAGCGCACTTCACTCGGGATCCTCAACTAGTGAGGCACTGGCTATCTTAGCTCTAGCTGCCGGAACACAACAATGCTACAAACATTGATGTTATGGCGACATATTTAGATAAGATGGTTGTAACTAGCCAGGCGGACAAACAAATCCCTGCTGGGAATCGGACCCGGGATCGGATCTGGGTCTAAACCGGTGGTCGGTCTGTATTCAATTGTAGCTAAAGACTAAAATCGGTTGCTAACGAGGGGTTAGTTTTTAATGACTAAACGAAAAAATGTCGATCGCTGGTTCCAGGCGAACACTGGTGTCACTACCCTGTATAGTTATATAAATTACTAGCTTATGCCGGCTTTGCTCACGTGGGCTACGCGACATGTAATTGTTTTTAATAAAAGCCAAACTTATTAAGGATAATTCTGAAACACTTCATAATTTCTAACCAGGCCAAATACCTAAGGATTTGACTTTTAAAATAACAGATATCGATACAAACTTTCCATTCCTATTTCACCCCTCCAGGGGAAGTTTTTTGAAAAATGTAAAAACACGTCACTTTTTATTTTTATTATAAAATCTAAAGATCGCATAAATTATTCATTTTTATAGTTCTTATTTTAAAATTATGATTTACTAAAAAATAACTTCTCCCCTTTTTTACTCCTTCAAAAGAAAATAAACAAAATTCCTAAGACACGTCATTCTTTATTTCTCTTCAAAAAGCCAAATACCAATTTTCATGTATTTTACTTCAAAACTGACGGACTTTCATACAAACTTTCACCCCCTATTTGACCCCATTAGGCTATGATTTCCGCAAAATCCTTTCTTAGTGGCTGGTTACATCACTCAATTAACCTAAAGTCCAAATTCCATCTAATTAGCTTCAGCGGTTCCGGTTCGACGATGATGAATCAGTCAGTCAGGACAAGTTATTATTAGTATACTAGTTGACCCGGCGGACTTCGTACCGCTTTGACAGTTTCTATGGAATATCGGGATAAAAACTATCCTATGTGTTAATCCAGGTTATACACTATCTGTATGCCGAATTTCATCTAAATCCCCATCTGTTGCAGCGTGAAGAAGCAACAAATATACACACATACACACAAACTTTTGCATTTATAATATAAGTGTGATAGATGAAAGACTATGTCTTATTACTATGGACGATTTGGTCACGCATGCCGACTAGTGTGCTGTCAGCGGCCAAAGAGTTGGTGACGGTGGTGTTCAAAGCGCTGTCCGGCTGGGCCGAGCTGCTGCGGTGCTACGTGTACCCCAGTTAGAAAGAAAGACTGAAAACACCAGCGCTTGACATAAACCAGTAATCGACACCTATCGATCTTATCTTATCTATCTTATCTTATCTTTTTTATCTTTCATCATGAAAATCATCAAGAATCATCTTTCAAAATGGAGGTCAGTAACCAATGACGATAAAATGTCTTGGTGAGTGCAATGTCTCTGTACGTATTGTATTTAATTACCAAACAGAAAGCTGATTTAAAGCACTATAATGACAACCAAGATCACGTGTGATCCACCGGCATCGTCTAGCATCGCTCACCGCGTGCTTGATCGTCCAGATCAATTGGAGCTCATTACTCCATCCCCATTGAACGATATTAATGGCATCGCACCGACTACTTAGCCGATAGTTCGACGCTCTATAAATTACCCTCAACTTAGTTTACCGCTGCACTGAGATATTGCAATGGGAAAAAGAACACTGGGGAATAGCCGGCGCGCCTCCAGTACAGTCGTGAAGATAAGTATTAACTGTAAAAGAGGAAAACTAGGAAAAGGGAAAGAGAGAGAACAACTTGAAGGTAACAATAGTCTTGTTTAGTGAATTTAAGAATATATACGATTAAAATATATTTATTAAATATATATATATATATATTCTGCTCATTATATACCTACGTGAGAAATCATCAGAAATCATCAGTCGTCATCAGACGATTTCCTAGTCGTCCCGTTCTTTATATGTCATGTATCAGCCAGTCACTTGCAAGTCAAAAGAGAACAAATATATTCCACAAATCGACCGATCGAACACTAGGGTGTTAAACAATTTCTGTCTAGCAGCTAAATTAAATGATAATTCATGGGCAGTGCAATTCTAGCGTAGCGTCAATATATGTGATAACTTGATACGTCAACATTATGAGAAAAACTTGTTTTATTTATTGGTTGTTCATATTTATGCTTGTGACTGTACCTAGATATCATTTGTTTTTATTTTGCGACACCGTTGTACGAAACATGACGTAATCTTTGATGCAGTTCAGCTTTGTGAATGCGTATTTGCAACGTTGAATATATGAAACACAAATGTTATGCTTCGTTAAAATACTAGTGAGGTTAGGTTTATATATAATAGGGCTGTATATAGCAGACATAATTATAAGATCTAAAAATAGCACTTGACAGAGTTTTACCAGGAGTGGAAGCGCACTTCACCCGGAATCCTTAGACAATAAGAAACTAATTGTCGATTAGTAGAATTTGAAAGTTTGATAATGATAGCTGCAAGTCATGGCAAACATTTCCCAATAAAAACAGCACTTGAAAGCGACGATTTACCTGAATTGGAAGGTCACTACACCCGGGGTCTGGAGGATTACTGACTACCCCTATATTCGAAACACAATAATGCTTTAAACAGTGTTATCGCGACAGACTTAAATATGATGCTGGTAGCTTGCCTAGTGTACTAAGCGACCACCACCAGCCAAACCAAGCTCAATATGTTCAAACCAAACCATACCACACCACAAAACCATATGTTGTTTTAAATAAGTCTAATGTCCGTTTGCACTAAACTTGGGTTAGGCTTGTCCTAGTTAAGATACACCTAAGCTTAGGAGCAGCCCAACAAAAAAATTGGTTTGCACTAAAAGTTCTGTCTCAGCTGTGACGAAACTAAGGAATTGTAGGCAATTACTAGGGTAAAGTGAATGATGAAAGAATGACGAACGATTGGAATGATAGATTGTTTATGGTCTATTATTTTAAAAAACAAAATCTGTTTGAATTTGTCAATGTTATGTCTTGACAATCTAATTTGTGGACTTTGTTGTCGTGCCTTTCGTGGTATTTTCGTGTGGTTTTTATTAAAATGGAATGCACAAAACGTAAACGAACTCCGAATTTCACGGCGGAAGAAAATAACCCATCAAAAAGTGCCTGATTGATTGATTTGATTGTGACAGATTGAAAATGACATAATATTACTACTTAAGTATCGCTTTTATCGTTATGCGCTTCTTAATCGGGCTCATAAAGTTAGTAATCTCCTAAGTGGAGTTAGGAATTGCCTAAGGTTAGTGCAAGCAAATTTTTCGCTAGGAGTAGCCTAAACAAATTAGGCAAGAACTTAGGCGATTTATAAGTTTAGTGCAAACGGGTGTAGTGTTATTTTCAATCCAAATACTAGATTGCAGTAATCTTGCATCTCGATACTATACACCCATCTTGCAGCTCTAAAACTAAGATAGGTGGATTGCTCGTTCCAGAGGGAGTGCACTCGTAAATTCCTATGGAATTCTGTATTAATAACGACCTCCCCCTCTGTACAGTAACCCGAGACAAGGTCTTACTTCTAATCTTCGAGAGGTGACCTTTGAACTAACAACACACGTACGAGTAAAGCTATTCTGAGTCTGTTTACTTTGTTTGTATGAGTTGTACAATACGCCATTCTCAGACCCAGAGATCCCGGGTTCGATTTTAGCGAGGGGTACACGTTTGTGTACTCGTGTTGGTTAGTGGTAGGGCTTGTATGTCCGCCTGGCTAGCTACCATGGTGGTATCTAAATATATCGCCATGATATCAATGTTAGCAGCATTGTTGTGCTCCGGCAGCTAGAGATAAGATAGCCTGTGCTTCAGTAGATGAAGAAACAAATCCGGGTGAAGTGCGCTTCCACCTTTGGCCTTAGAGCCCTCGCCCACGTCCGATAATCAGTAACCGATATTTTGCCGGTGAAAATAATTACGCACACGTCCTACAAAAAGGCGATACTAAAACCTCTTCGATATAATCAGTCCGATTATCGGGCCTACAAAAAGTCGGTCGTGGGCAAGAGCCATTAATCATAACTTATCACAAAGCAGCAGGTGAGATGAAGACCAAAGATGGAGGATGTGCCAACCCGCACAGGATTTAAAAAAAAACGAACAACGAATATAGAACGTAAATTTTCCGGCCAACTGCTCTTTACGGCCCGCCCTACTATTCTCTATTTTATCAACTTTTCCAATAACTCCTTATGTTTCCAACATGAGCCGTAATTAAATAATGTTCGGTTGCGCTGCAGTGGCGAAGCTGGTTGATAAATTAGCTGGACAGTGACTTAAAGTAGAACGTTATTTTATAGTTGGAAACACTGAGCTCGTATATCCTCGAGTTTCAATATCAAAAGCTATGATATTAAAGGGCTATGTTATGACTATAGTATAGAAACTATGACTATATTTTAGGAAAAAATTTAAATCACCTACGTGTAACATTAGATGCTGTTGCATAGTTGTATCTCACTGCATTAGATATATCTTTAGTTCAGTAAGATGTGGATAGCGTATGGGACTATATGTTTATTTCTGCTACTTTAGGGTAATTTTATATTATAATGCTGTTAATGTGTTGTTGGCAGCTGTTCCAAATAAAGTGAAAAAAAATAGTATCATTCTTCTTCTTCGACTCTAACTTGAAAGCCACACTCATGTCGGTGTAGCCTTTTCCATTATTC